>JACBWW010000015.1:10536987-10632594 GCA_020086605.1 Lanius collurio | reverse complement strand
AGACAAAATTACTTTTGCTCTCCAGCCACACATAATGTTGCAATTTTGCTCTCTTATGAAAGCTTACATATTAGAAATATTTATAGAATGTTGTTTCCTTTTTCTCTTTCATGAAAGAAATACTTGAGCAAAATAAAATTATGATGTTAAAAACAAGAAAAGAATTCAAATTGCATCTCTTCCTGACGTTACAATTGCTAGCTATATCTTTACCGCAACTGCAAAAGAGGGAAAAAACCATCAGCTTTCTGAATTGAGGGCTGTTATCAATCTCCTTGTTAGTTAATAGTCACTAGTTCCCTGAGGTCAAATTTATGAATATTTAATACTAAATAGAAGTGCTAATTGTGTTTGAGAAACACAGAATTGGACAAATATATTCTACACAGCCATTATAGGAATGTAAAACATTATTATAATTGTGGAGTTTTAAGTGTTTGAAGGGAGCAAAGCCATAAAAAGGGCCAATTAATTTTATCCAATGCAGGAAAAATACAAACAAGAATGGTGACTGATTAGGGGAAGAAGCCCATCTTGTTACACAAACTGTTTTCTTTGTATCATGGGCATAGGAGAAAAAAGCTGTTCTAGGACTGGAAGAGCTTTCATCATCCAGGCCTGGCAGTCAGGTATTCTGGAAATGGTCCACAGCTTTTCTGAACCACTTATGTGTCCAGCTCTTGTCAATAATGATAAAAAAGCCATTGAATTATTATTTACCTTCTCTATGCTGATAGGGAAATGCATGATTGAGATGCTTACAACAGAATGGCAACTATTTATAAATATCAAAGTACTGACTTTTGACATCGTTCCAGATTTACTTCAAAGTAACTGGAGAAATGTCATGCTGCACATAGTTTAATTTTGTAATTGTGACAAACTATTCATAATTTTCTGCTTTATGTTAGAGAATGATTTCAGAAATACTTTGGCCATAGATTGATCATTTTTATTTATGTTAAAATGTCAAAGTCATCTCAGTAAATTATACTTTATTATCACTTCTTTATATTTTGCCCACACAATAATGGTGGCAGAATTACTAATAGAATTTTTAAAATTTATTATGTATTAGTATTATATATATATTAATATTTATAAGACAAAAAGCACACAAGCATGTGCATATAAAACAAGTCTGTCAAAAACCATGACAAGTACTATGATCGAGTACTGTTGTGATTTAAGATAATTTGGGAGTGACATCAGTGGGTATTAACTTTTAGAACTTTTCAGTTGGAAGTTTATTTACTTATGGTATTAAAAATAATAATACTATCTTCAGTCATGCAGGTTTGCAAACAAAACATTGGTATTTGAGTGCTTTAGCCGAATTTACATGACTTTAACTCTGAAGATGTCAGTCTGATTTAGAGGAGTTTAGCCATGTTCTACTCTCAGATAAGTACCCTCCTACTACTAATGGAAATCTATAACTGAATTGCTGTGTGCTTCTACAGTGGAAGAAACTTTGGGATCCCCTATTATAATATCTTATGCAATATTTTACATATGTCTGGAAACTTGAGCACCTATGCAATTAACTCAGAAAATGAAAACAGAAACCAGAAACATTCTGACTGCAGGCACACTGAGACAACAAATACTGCAGCTAACACATTAATCCATAAAAATGATTGAATTTAGAAACATCAAGTGATATTTAAAACTTGACATTTGAACCTGTATTTTAAAACTCCTAAATTTTCACATTAAAACTGTCCTTTTACAATATTTTCTGTAAGATTAAGCTTTACAGAAAAAAAAACACTTTTTTTTCCATATCTTTAGAGAAAACTATTTCACAAGCTCTACATAAAACATACATTTTAGTAGCCATATTTGACTGAAGAGAAAATGGATCTATTCCATGTAAATTTTCTCAAAATGGCTTACTTATATTTTTAATTCACTCTCTCAGATTTTAATTGGATACTCACATTCTATTATGTAAATTTATGAAACTTACTCTTAAAAAGAAAAATTCACTGAACATAGAGAAAAAAATTACTTTTATTATAATGAAGTAGCAGAATGGAACCTCGCTCTAAAGCAGACAAAATAATGAATTAAATCTGGCCCTAATAAAAAATACCATGACAAACTAGATTAGAGCAATTTGGACACATTGAAAAGTTAAATAAATAGATAAATCTGAGACAGTAAGGCAATGTTATATTTTTCTTATTTATTCCACCATAGTTGCTACCAGACAACTTCACCTTTGAATTAGCTGGCAAAGTCACTCATTGCTCATGCAGTCAGCACTCAATGTCTTGTACTGAACTGAAAAAAACAGGTACATATAATGAAAAATTATAACTCAAGATGGCAAAACCATTTGAAACCACGGTCCATACAAATAAGAGCTCTGGGCAAATATTAATACCAGCAAGAGTAGTTAACTCTAAATGCAATTGCAGTGAACATCAGAAAGAAATAAAGGAGTACCTAAATTCTTCGTTCATGATTGATTGGAAATATCAAGTTATTAAAACAGTAATTCCAAGGCAAATGTAGTTTATTGAGGGGATTACCTTTCTTTTGTACTTTATTCTTCATCATGTGTGACAAGAGTACCAATGCCAACTCCCCAGGCTTGAATAAGATGAAGACATTAGTCTTTAATCTTTTTTAAAGGTTATCTACAGAAATGAATAAGGCTTTTAAGTAGAGATAATTATAACCTGTTATGGCTATACAGGTCCAATCAACTATGAAGAGATGTCCCAAAGTGGGGCAAAGAGGCTACAGAGTTTCTCTGAGTTTAATGGTTGTGCTGAAGGAGGCAAACTAAAATGTTTTATATCTTCACTGACTTGTGGACATAGTTACTGCTGCTTTTTTAAATTGTTTGAAAGCATGCCTCACAATATGGTAATTGGCTATTGCTGTGACGAAATCATCACAAGTTCCTCTTCCAGTGACTTGAATTTAACAATCTGTAGAAACTAGATCTGCAATAAATGTTCAAACAGATGTAATCAGAGACTATTCTTAATGAGTTACTTTAACACAAATGCATGATTCCTTCCTTGTTTGGAAAGGGAAGAGGTCACATGGAGATATGTAATAAGATACATCACACTAAATGCCTGTGAAGATCAACATGGAAATCTTGAATTTGAACCTTGCAGAAAAGGACGAAACTCTCAGGTGCTGTTTATGGAGGGGAAACTAGAGCACAGTGAGATTGTGCAGACTTATAGCAGAGTAGATTACTACACCTAAAATGTTTAATGAACTGTATTCCCCTAGAATAAAACCCAAAGACTTGTTCCATAGTGACTGCATGGGAGGGAGCTAGCAATGAGCAGTAAATTCTTATGTAGTCCTTGCAATATAATCACAGCAAATCTTTCAACTGTTCCTTTTTGAAAAGTTTCTTAAAAATTACTATGTCTGAAAGAATTCTTCATAAGTAGAAATGGGTATAGTAGACCATGGCATATGTGAAAGGTGTGCTCCAGAAGTTTTCAGATTACTCCATGAGACAGAGTGTAATTTTCAATGCTATAGGATGTTTATTGTATCCACAAGGGCTTTTTCTGCAAGAAATTATTACATTTTTAAAAATTATGCTTTCAGCAGCAAGTATGATCAAAAAAAGATCCCATTAGTATAAGTGGGAACTGCATGACTGATTCTTAACACAGAGCATCTTGCTCAAGGGAGGTATTGGTCTACAACAACCTTTATAACTGTTCAGAAGGGATCTTCTATAAATACACAATATCCACTGAAAAGATTTAACTCATTCTTTCATAGCTGCAAATGCTGCAGAACAGCTGGGGCCAATACCACTGGTAAGTTATGCAGAATGTGTAAACTAATACCAAACAAATTAACTCAGACGTTCCTACAAAGGCACTTATGGTAGTAAAATAGAAATTATTCCACTGAAAATGCAGGTAAAACTGGCAAAGAAAGAAATATTATAGAAGTCTAAAAATGAGCTAATATGAAGAAAATGCCCAGGAAATAGTAAATTGAAACAATTTGTTGGCATCTTTATGTGGAAGTACAGTGGGTACCTGTCATGTGAATGCACGAGCTACATGTACCACAGAGCACTAGACCTGGCATCATTTTACAGGACTACAGAGATACAGCTCTGTTGGGTTTAGCAGTTGCAAATCATCTATTACATAATTTCACTGTTTACTGCCATTTAGAAAAGCCAAAAACCCCTGTCATACTGAGAAAGTTTTTGAAACAACTTGCAACTTTTTTTGTCTCATTCTAACTACATAGCAGACCCACCTCAGCTTTTTGGGCTTTGAACAGCAACACGATTGTAACTTGTGCCAGTATTATCAAAATATTTGCTTTAATTGACTCTTCTACTGCAGTTCAATTTGCCTTTTGTTATCTTAGGGAATTAATGATAACTCGAGGTAGAGCAACCATCTACTAAAATATTTCCTATTTATCATGTGTGACAGAAGCTGAGAAAAGTCTGTGGGGAAAAACGAGGAAGAATTGTCTATTTAATTGCTGGATCATAACTAGCAAAATCTAAATAGAATATTAGTTTAACATATCAGTACAAATGATTTTAATAGGCAATGAGGGGAGAAAAAAAAGAACACTGGAAAAGCTGTCATTTAATACATAAAGCAGGTATAGATCTGACAATAAAGCTATTCACATTCAGATAAGGGGTTCACTGCAGTGGTATTTCTCTATTACAGAGATACTGAAGAACAGACTCAAACCCAGATTTTACTGTTGATCTCTTTTTCAGCCTGATGCTTTATTTTCAGCTTCAGTAAGGAAAATTGATGCTTTTTAAAGGAAGACTTTTGGGAAGCAGAGGCAAATGTTTTTTTTAAATAGCAGCAAATGAGGAAAAACTCCCAAATGCAACTCCCTTCCAACCCAAACCATTCTATCATTTCATGCTTGTTTGCTGAAATTGCTATTGGAATAAACAGTACAAATGGAGCCGCTGATTTCCTTAAAAGAAAAGAACTGTTACTCAGCAGGTGGGGGGGAGTATAAAGTGACAGAATTTTCTGGTCTATAAACTATCCTTAAAATAGCCAGAATACCTCTTAAAATTCCTCCTCTTTTAGGAAAATCTCAAAAGTGGAAAGATGGGTGAAATGGCTCTCTCATCATCAAACCTTCCCAGTCATTTATATTGGAGGAAAGGGCAGATACTGAGGCAGAGCCAGAAAAATAATAGCTCTTCTTATTTTTTGGGTGAACAGTAAAAGTGATCAAAGTGTCTGGGCTTAATAAAAGAAAAAGTTCAATAGAGAAAAATTTTAAACTTCTTCCTGCTCTAATAATTTAAAGCATACGGGTATCCCTTAAATCTTTCTCTGGTTTGAAAAGGCTGAGTTTATCATGAGCAATAAGTGTGCTATGGTCCCTCTTTTAACATCAGTTCAATCAAAGTTGCACTTCAATAGAAACTAAACTCTCATTTCAAAAATAATAAAAATGCTCGTCTTCCTCCTTTCAGTTAGAAAAAATATCAAAATCCTCCTCAGCTGAAAAAAGATGGGACTGTCCTAGAAATGTCTGACTGTATGAATTTCTACATTTGATTTGAAAACATAAATTTGCATAACCTCTGTATCATTGTCATATACATGTATGTCTGGATTCAAAGGCATAGAGACCAGAAATAACTGTAAAAGAATGAATTTTAAAAAACTAAAAATATTAGGATTTCAAGTATAACATTTACTCCCATATGAGCATGCTTAAAACTTATTTTCTCAAGCCTGCCCTTTCCTCCCTATTTTACAAGATCCTATGTCATTCACTGTACAGAGACTTGTTTAAACAAATTAAAATGCATTTTATTAAGTAACAATCTTTTTTTTTTTTTTTACTATGAACTGAAAAAAAAGAAATTAATGGAAGTGTGTCAGACTCCAGCACTATGTAAATGGTGAATTTTACCATTGCAGATTTATTATACTTAGCTACCTTCTTTGTTACATTTAGCTCCTGGAGTCTGTTAATACATTAAAGGATTTAATCACATCATGTCATACAACATACAGATCTAATAATATTTCCATTTAGCTGGCCTAACACCAAATATTAACCATATTTTAGTTAATATATTAATTCAAACAGCACTGAAAATCACTTTTACAAGCTTAAAAGGAGTCCCAGTGACTTTGCAAAAGTTTTTTTTTTTTTCCCTATGGATGTTCTGCTTGAGATTGTTGCTGTGGCACTGTATAAAAATCACATAAACTGAAAGGTTTTTCCATGCATTGTTCTCCTACCAATTTTACAGGTTTCTCTATCTATCCCACCAGGGAAAAAGATTTGCCCTAAAATTCTACAGGGAAAGACTAGCATTCAGCTAGCCTACAATTCACCGAATGTCCACTGGTTACAGCGTAGATATTTATGTGTTTGGGACAGCAGAAACTTCAGGTTTTTAGAAAAATTGAATTATAATATCATTCTAATGTTTTTTGACAGAATTACTATATATGAATATAGTTTTGTTATTCAACAGATACTTATACCCTAATAAATATTACCTGAATTGGTTTAGGTAATAAATGGGTATTGCAGCTTTGAAAAGGCAAAGCTGTTAAGAGTGCTGCAGAAGATATTGATGCTAATCAGGCTTGGGAGAGAGACCACTATAGGGAAAAAATGGATACATCAGTTTAAAGAAGTCATCAGTGTAGATCAATGCATTACACTGAAAATAGGCAGCAATTTGGAGGAAAGTTAAATAATTTTCTGAAAGCTCCACTTCTCACAGTAATTTTAGTCCTTGTCACTTTGTACCCAAAATCACAGTACATACCAAAGTCATGGTATGTTCCTTCCTTAATCAGTTGGTAACATCAAAATAGTCCTTATGTTTGACGCAATGGCCTTGTCATGAGAAAACATAATTGCTTCTTAGAACAGGGTCTCAAATCCAGACCTATTATCCTCCCAGTGTGCATATTCACCATTAAAGTAACACATTTTTAAGGAAATCTGTACCCCATGTAGCTAACACAGAAACCTAATTTTCCCATAGAAGTAGAAGCACACTGTGCAGATTTTAACAAATTTTTTTCTGAACCCAAACATAAGCACACAGACATAGCAAAAATTTATATACTTTTTTTTTTTTGTGGCGTGTGCCTGTGTGTGTCTGTGTAGAGCTGTCCTTTGACAACATTACAGAAACTGTCACTGAGAGGTCAGAAGCTCTGCACTAGCACTTTTGCAGCTCACAGTGCGAGGTGTCAATGCTGGTTTCTCATCAGTTTGTTACAAGACCTGGCTGTGTGAGCCCAAACCTGACTGTCTTGTTGGGATGTGTACTTTAACTGCAGGACAACAGTAAAGGCTTTGACAGCGTAGGCATGGCTTGGAAGTGGAGGCCCCAGCACCAGTGGACTGTTATGGATCACTGAAGAAGGCCATCCCTGAGAGCTGGGGCAGGACCAGGGTTGGTGAAAGAAGCAGCAGCTCAGCAAGGGAACTAACAGTCGAGACAAAGTGTAAAAGAACTGCCTTGACAAAGTAACATCCCTGAAAACACCGAGGCCAGGGACATGGACCAAGAGCTGCAATCTGCAAGGGAACTGGGCTGTCTTTCAAATGGCCACATCTTGGATGTTGGGGGAGAAAATGCAGATGCCTGATTTGAAAGCAGATTTCTGATCACCTGAGCAGAAGCTCTGAAAACAGACTGCCCTGATGGTTACAATCATCAAGGACCATTGCCATCAGAGCTAATCAAATATCAGTTCTGTGGTATCATACACTAATTTAGGTCCATTTTCCAAATGCTCCTGTCACAGTGATCTCTAATTTCTTCTTTATCTTCTATTCTTCTACCTCCCCTATTCTTCTTCTTCTACTTCTACTTCCTCCTGCTCTTTTTGGGGATGGCAAGGAGCTGAGCTATTGCTGAGAAATATCTATCAGAGTATTTTTTTTTCTTGAAAAAGCAATCTTAATTATAGATCCAATAATACTCAAGAACACCTAGAAAATTGCCATCACTGAGCATTTTTCTACCATGACCAGCTTTACATTATACCCATGATCACACTGGTGACTTCATTCTGCTAAATCCTCCTGGTACTTCTTAAATTATTTTTTTTTAATCCTATTTAAATAATCAAAGATTAGATCATTTAATGTCTTTTCCAGGTCATTATTGCAAACAGTGCTTTAAACCATGGTAGTTCTCCTTCAATACTCAAGCATCTCACTACCTTTTACACTTTCTGAAATTGAAGAATTATTCAGGATCTTTGTTTTCCACATCTCACTCAGCTTTTGAACCTGTAAGAGAACATTAGCTCTCCCCTTAAGACTGACCATTTCTTATGGCTTCTTGTGAAAGACTACAAAAAGTTTTTTTAAAAAATTTAGACAAATACGTCTACATAACTCTTACACTCACCGTTTCACTGACATTTTAAGGAATTATACTATATTAATTAGAGGCCCATGTTTTCCCCTTATGGAGGCCAATGCCCTTGTAAAATTAGGATCCATTAGGTATTTAATTTTATTTTTAATTGATACTTCAACTAAATTGTTTACTGAAGATCAGTGAATTCTATGATCTCATTTGCTCCTCTCATAAAGGTAGGTGAAATATTTTCTGCTATAGAAGCTCATTGTAATGAATAGCTGAGTTTGGGAGTTTTTGGTTGTTTGCTTGTGTGTTTGTTTTATAGGATTTCAACCTTCTTCACTGTGTTCCTTCTGAGCTTTCTGGTATGTCCTGGGAACATCTGATGTTTAACTCTTTGTTAACAGTTTTTAAACTTGAAATTTAAAAACTCAGTTTTTGATACTTTAATCTGCAGTAGTGTCTCATCTTTAACAAATGAGAAAGTGGTATCAATTTTCTCAAAAATAAACATGAATACTTAGAGAGGATGCATTTAATAGACATTCATTACCAAGTGGTGCTACTCTCTCTGATTATGTAAAGACATCGCAATTTGCTGGAGAAAAAACAAAGTGACAGCATTTCTTTTTAATCTTTCCTAATTACCTGACAACAGGTCCTCAATTTCCTCTTACAAGGGTTTATCAGAAATGAAGACAAGCACAGTTGTGGGATTCCTCTTGGAAAATATTGGTAGCATACCTCCAAGGGCTGCATGTAATTTTAGATAAACTATAAAAATTGCATGTCACTAAATACTTGGATCATTGGGGAAAGAATGGTCAGTGTTCAGTATTTCAAATGTGTGTGTGAGCAGATTCATTTTCTTAAACTATCTTTAAAAACTTTTTTTTTTTCTCATTAGAACAAGTGAAATTAGTTGGGAAGAGGAAAAGCAACTTTCATATACCTATTGAAAGCAATTCATGAACCCAATTACTGGAGTGAGAGAACACATCTACCTTTCAAAATATTTCTTGTCACATGCTGAATATTTCATACCATCCAGACCACCATATCCATACTTATTTCAAAATAGTCTAGGAATATTATGTCCTGTTAAAATTATATTAATTCCAACAATAATTATGCTACATATCATCAAGAAAAAATAATATTTTTCAGAATAGGAAAAGAAGAAAGTATTAAACATGAAAAATTCTTGTTAAGGATTTACATTTATCCGATACTAACTTGCAAATCATTTAATAATGAATGAACAATGAACTTCTGCTGCTTTAAATGTACTGGCAGAGTGATCTCACCTATGAGCTTTATAGATTAGTTTAATGACTACTGTGGAAATGACAGAGCTGAAAGGCTCTTTTGGAAATGTCATATCTGAAATACATTTAAAAAGCTTTTGCAGCATTGAGGAGCTAGAGATCTAATATCTGACTTTGCTAACACAAAGCTCTACCATGAAACCAGTAATTTTGCAGTAAAATGCTGCAGATTATGGCAACAGATATGATTGCATATATGATAACAACATATTTTAAAATGAAAAAAAAGTGTTTTTCTCTTTAATTGAACATGCAGAAAGTGCTGCTAGAAGAGAGAGAGATTTATAAAGGCATTTGAAGGAAACGTACACAAATGTTCTTAGAAGAGAAAATGCGTTATTGTGATTTGCATTTCCACGCGTTTTACTTTATGAGTATTTTGTACAATTTTAGTGCCTATTATTAAAAATTATTCTGCTTCTTAAGGCAGGATTTTTGACTAAAATATTTTTTGCTGTGTTAGAGAGAATTTCTATCAGGTTATTATTAAAATTCCAGTTGACTTTAATTTTTTATAAATCAGAATTTAGAATACTGCAGGAAAAGTAGCACAGCTAAGATGAAGGGAAATCAGATAGAAGCAGATATTTGTAGATCTGTAGAAAAGAATCTGTCAGCCCTTGCAGAGCAATGGAAAATCTCTTACCACTTACTTATTAAAAGGAAGGCGTAAAGAAGTTGGTAAAGAAGTTTTAAAGGAAGAAAACTCTTCAGTGTATAAAATATACATGCACATAATCTCAGCTCTCACCTCTCTAAAGCCTTTCACTCATACCTGGAGTGGAATGCAACATTGCTTTTTGACAGGTGTTCCAGAGTTTCCTCTGCTGCCTTTCAAGATGTCAAAGATTCAGTTTTTAAATCTTCTACTCATACTCCTTTCTTTTGGTTCAAATTCCTTTCTTTAGCAAGAAAATTGCAGTTGCACATCAAATATTTTTAAATGCTACTTTTTTCTTAGAATACTTTTTTTTTAAGTAACACCAATTTACCCTGTTTTTGCATTTAATTTTAGTGAAGCAGACAGACTTCCACATGTCTCTTAACTGCTTAAATGAATTATAGCTCATACTCAGACTAGGTTAGGCCATATGGCCATAAAAAATTGTATCCTAAGTGAACAAAATAAAAATCACTGAAATGTAACTAAAAGCTACACTTCTTTTCAGATGAGGAGACACTGAGCTGTTCTACAGCTCATTTGGATTGTGTCATCAGGCAGGAAGGGGAGCCAGTCCCTCAAGAGTTCTCTGGAGTTCTCAGGATATGAGGTGAGCTAAACAGCAAGGTTCAAATCCTATTTCTGTTTTCAATTCTCCCCAGTCTTCCTGATAATTAAAATGCAAACTTCAGTTTTGTATCAGCTCAAGTTACCACAACAAACTCGAGCAAGGACTTGTGTCAACAGCAGTCTGAGAGATCTGCTTCACTGGAGAGTTATGAGTGAAAGAACAACCAAGTGCCCTGGCACATGTCCAAAAAAGCACTTACATGAGTGCCTCAATCAAAACTTCTGAATCATCTCAACCAAGATCTTAATCTTTTTTTTTTTTTTTTTCCAGTTTTCGATGACTTTGTGCAGGTTCGTAACACTGGGAAGGCTTCAATTTTAACAAGTCTTTATTGTCTGTTTAAGCTCTGAAAAAACCCAATACCACTAAACTAAAAAATTCTCTGTGACCTGATAAGTAAACCAGAGAACAACACTGTAAATGTGGATACATGCATAAAGGAAAAATCATGTAGCTTCACAAGTTTTAAAATGGAAAGGATAAATTAATAAAATTGATTCCATTTTTAAATACCATTTTCTTTTTATACATCTACATTTCTGCTCCTTCAAGGATAGTTCCCTCGACAGTGACTTCAATATATTCCCTCGTTAGTCAAATTCATTGTTTACATGACTGTTAAATTTTACTTGCATTTGATTTGTAAACACTTTCTTGTTTACTCATGCTTCAAGTCACTTCATCCACCAATCATTCCTAGAAATGATGGTTAAAAAGATAAATATTACATACTTCTGTTGAAATTACATAGGGTAATTTTAAACAACTGCATAAAATTCTGAAAGGTAGCAGACCAACAGTTTTTCACGTCTTGAGTCTGCACAAATACAAGAACAGACAACCACAACAAAAATAGTAGCATTCTGTTTCCCCTCTGCATTTGTTTATATTGAATACATAGCACTTCAGAGGAAAATCAACAAAAAAATCAAACTCACAGGATGTAAATAGTAATTTGGATGTTATTCAAATGCACATTTTATCTAATTTTTTTATCATTACTTGAAGAATTTCCTTTCTCCTTAATCCATCAAACAACTTCTTTAACATGTCAATGAGTCAATTACAGCACAAAATGCACATAATACTTTTGTTATTTCATACATTTCATAAAATAAAGTACTTGCTAGACTACCAATTCATGAAGTCTATTCAGCAAGTGAACACTGATCTGAGCCACAAAAATCAGATGTCTGGCAACAAAAGTTTTGGCTTGAGCCTACCTGAAGTTCAAGCAGAATTCAAACCCGTAATGGGTAGTGAACCAAAACCACAAGGATTCAAAAGATCACAGAAATGTGCTATCCTGATTCAGTGGTCCAAAGTATCGACAAATGTACCCTTTGGATGAGCTTGGGCAGGGTCTGCCCAAAATATTCTCACTTATATATAATACGTACTGTTACTTAACCTTATTTTAAACGCACTTTTGCCCAGTCTGTCTGTCTATCTTCAGAAATTCAGGTTTACATTTCACGTATGGTCCTCAAGGAGCAGCTTGGAGCCTGCTTGTCTTCTTTAGGCTACCTGAATAGGGATCTGGTTGTGCTATCAAATGAAACAAGAAAAGAAAAGAATTTTCTTGTATCGACTCTCAAACACCATCTCTATTGAGCTAGTTGTAAGAAATAACAGATAAATGACAGATACAACAACTCACAAGTGGGTAGTAATATTTCCTGGGCTTCTTTGAAGTATGACAGGCTTTTAAAGCAAATGATTGTCAAAGAGGCAAGGGCATATTCCCTTTCAGTTGAGTAGCAGTTCACAGCACCTCAGTGCCTCTTACTGAAGTATCCATTCAACACCTTCCTGAAATTCTGGGCATGCTGAAGAAGAATGCCATTTAGAATAATAAATATTTGAAGGAATTGTATTAAATACCTTGGCAAAAAAATGTGTTTCTCTGTTCTTATGGGTAAAAAATGTTTGTACTTTTCATTTTAAAGAGCTACTTTCAAAAGTGACTTCTTTTTTTGAAATGCTGAAATATCTCTTTATATGAGTACGACTAAGACATTTCAAACCTATCAATGTGAGAAAAATTGCTGGATGTCTGTCTACTTCCCAAGTACACTGCTTTTCCAATATATTAAATAAGAAACAGGGCAAAAATAGAGAAGTGTATTTTCTCAGTTTGGCAGAGGGATATTCAGAGCTGCCTGATTTCCAACCCTGTAGCTATAGCTTTGTCCATTTGCAGGTCTTTTTGCCCCACAGGTTTTGGCTTTGTAATAATTCCTAAAATCTCAAATGAGAAATTTAGATTCATACTTAGAAATACTTCAAGCTTGGTTTTTTTGCACTAGGTTGGACTCTTGGTTTTTAAAACTGCAGTTGCAAATAAATTTTAATAGCAAGTAACAAGTGATGTTCTTCAGGTTTTCATATTGGAGCTGATACTGTTTGAAATCTTCATTAATGGCCTGGATAGCGGAACAAAATCGTGTATGCAGATGACATCAGGCTGGATGGACAGGTATACACTGGAGAGGTGCTGAATGGACAAAAACAGTGGACTGAATACAAAAAAGGACCCTTATGAAGGTCAACAAAGGCAGATGAAAAGCCTTTCATCTGTGATGATTTAAACCCTTACAATTGTACAGGCTGAGAACCACATGGTTGGAAAAGTGGCTTTGTACAGAATAATGTGAAAGTTCACAGGAGGCAACGAATAGAGCTCAAGACATCAACATATCCTTTCAGTGATGAAGACTAATTTCATCCTGGATTGCCCTACTGCCAACCACAGGGAAACTCCCGCTGGAACTGACTGCCATGGAGCATCAAGACTCCTACACATTGGAGCATAAGCTAAAGGTGACCTTGGCCCAGACGAGGGCAGGGACTTCAACATGGGTGTGTCTTGGGGTTATCAGCTGTCCACTGCTTAATTTTGTGGTGAGCTTGCCTTTTTTTATGTCTTGGAATATCCTTAGACCATTCACAAACAGCATAGATATCCCTCGACTGTGCAGCTCCACTTAAGCCAGTGTTTGTTGACAGCTACCACCAGAAGCAGAAGTTGAGAAGAGAAATAGAGCTCAAACCCCCTTTATGATGTTAAGTCATTTATTCCCTCTGTCCTGGAGGGGGACAGAGCACCAACCTGGGCAGAGTCGGCGAGGTGAGAGGGCAGGACTTTCCATCCTGCTGGTTTTATCACAGACAGGGGGAAAGGGGATACCAGGGGTGGAGATGGGACAAACAACCAACCAGATCAGAGCCCGGGCTGCTGGAACCTAAGGTAGACCTGACTCAGTCACATGGCAGGGACCCGGGGTGGGGGGGGAGGCTCAGGGGGATCCACCACAACAGGTGTGTGTCCTCAGGACCAAGCAGGACTGGTGGCAGTAACAAGCTCAGACGAGATCATCGGGCAAATGTGATGTGACGGTCAGGGCTGTCCAAAAAAAAACCGTCAGCACCAGCAGGAACTCAGTTTGGGCCCAGGGATACAGGTTTCATAGGTCAGGCAAGAACTAGGGACACAACCTGAGATTAAACAAAGCTTCTGGACCAAAAGGCAGAGGATAAATTGGTGCACTACCACTGGTCAGGACAAGTGGTGCTTGTGGGTGCACTCAGGGCCTCAACACCCTGAGAGCTGAGCTCTGCAGTAGTAACTGCATCTTTCCAGATTTAATCAGTTTTTTCCTAATGCATTTCTAGTCATGTCTCTATCAGTCTGTCTCTTCATATTCTCAGATCAGATTAGAATACTCTTTATGTCATGTAAATGAATTAATTTTATTGTACTTTTCAGTTATATGCTGCTGCTGTAAAACTTTTATGCCTTTATTTATTCTTGCAATAGCTGATTATAAGTTCATTTAAAAATACTTAGGTGTTTATTTCTAAAGCATAATTATCTGTCTATTTGTATTTTATCTAATTTAGCTTGTAGCATGTCAGTAATGAAGTCAATGCCTTACTCAAAAAGCTGCACCATCTCTGCAGCATACTAAATGTGAAGAAGTCTAGTAGTTTTACTCATGACAGAAAATGGAGCATTAAATTTCAGAAAAGAAGGGGTGCTTTTCTTGAAATGTTAAACATTAATTAATAATTGCTTCTCAAATTTACAGTCCATTTCTTTAAAATAATAGTCAACCTGTTACAGTTTTGGAAACTACAGAAAAGAAGAATTCATGTTACAAAAATTACAGGTTTTTATACATGGACTTGAGTGAGGGGCAAACATGAAACAAAGTAATTTAGGAAAAATTGGGACAAACCACTCTGCATCAACACCAGGGATCAACACCTCATCTGAATAAAATATACAACATATTTTTTACTTTTCAGAATAAAGACACTTTCTCAGATTCAGCAACAAAGGCCTCATTCAAAACAGTCAATCAAGTTTTTGACATATCTCTCCATCAATATATTCTACGTTTCGTGTACCATAATCCTTGGGTCCTTATTTCACCCATCAAATTTCTTAACTCCTTTTCCCTCTTCATTAGTGTACTTTTCCCACCAGCTCTGCTCAGACATTTTTTTTTTTTTTGCATCTTTGAGTTCTTAATAGTTATTAAGTAGAGATCCAGAAACAAATTTGTACATCACAATAAGAAATGTAGCACAGCAGCATTAATTTTTAGGTTACTCTCTCTCCCATACATAACATAGTCCCCCAAACCCAATGCCAGTTTTCTAGACTCTGTTTACAAGCAATTTTAAGAAACAGAAGGAATTAGCAGCCAGCCACCAAAGTTAGCCAATGCAGAAAACCAGGCTCTTATAGAAAAGGCCACTTATTAAAAGTGATGCCTTCTAATACAGTAGACTAACAGGGATCATCTTAAATATGTAAGATCTAGATAGCATTCATTACTCTGCCCAAATACCATGTAAGCTCTTCAATTTCTATGGCAGTGAAGGTCCTGGAGCCTGGCATCTCCTCCTCTTCAAGTTGTTTTAATGTTAATGGCCAGTCTAGCAATTTTCATTATCAGCATGAGTCCTAATTTAGCAATAGGGCACTGTTTCTCTAGTAAACATGTATGAAGTTCAATTATTTCCATGAATATTGTTATATTTCATAATCTTTTGTGTTGGGTCTAGAACCCAATTCTCCCATTTGCCAGATGATTTAACCCATTATCAGCTCAGATGTCCTATGAAAAAAAATGTTTTAACAGGCTTAATATCAGTATCTCCACAAAATATCCTACTTCTACAGTCATTATGCATGAACGAAATCTAAAAGAAAGAAACTAATTTGGCAAGCTGCAGGAGAAGATGTAGGTGAGGAGCTTGAAGGGGGAAATAAAGGGAATTAAGGGGCATGGGGAATAACAGAGAGAAAAAGAAAATCCTGAAAGATAATGGCCAGATAATGAACAGGTCACCTCAGAGAAATAGCAGAAAAAAAAGGAAAAATGCAACAACTATCAGTCAGAAAATATCTAAGACTTTGGGGAAAGAAAACTGACAGTACATGAACAAAATGATTTGTGTGAGAAGGAGCAAAGAAATAAAAAGCTCAGGGATGTCTATGGAATAGATAGGAGAGACATCTTCACTATTAGGTTTGACATTCTTACTAAACAGCAAGAAAGAAAATGAACATTTCTGTCTGTGAAAGGAAGAGATAAGCTATAAGAGCTTTTGGAGGTAGCAGCAGAGCCAAAAAAGCGCCAGAAGGTAAGGCTTTGTACTGGCATAAGAAAGAGCAGGTTATGCTGAGTGTCTGGGAGGGTGGGGCTGAACTTTCACTGCAGCTCTGCTGGATCGGAAAAAAGCTGCATTGCTCCTAAAGCTGCAGTTCTCATTTCCTTGTAGGCTGTCAGCAAAAAGCAGGCAATAAAGGCTCTGGATTAAACTTCCTACTGTTTTCACAAAGCATCAGACCTACATCAATTAAAGTATGAAAAGAAAGACTACATATGAGAAATATCCTGAGGGCCAGAAAATCCTAATACTCTCTGAGGAGTGGAAGCCCTGTTGCTTTTGACTTTAAGAACAATTCTGGACAAAATACTTGAAAATGCACAATAAAGAACATTTGTGCAGTGGCAGGAGATTTACTCAATGATCTAATAGGTGTCTTTCCCCTCTAGCTTCTATCATTCTGGTTTAAATTGCTCTTTAAATTTAGAGAGTTAAAATTAAATAAAGACAAGCTGTCGCACCAGTATAAGCTTTTGAAAAATCTATTAAATTCATTCATCTGTGTTACAGCTCTCTCCGTGGGCCAAATTCTTCCTTCACTTGTATTTGTGTAGTGCTGTTGAGTAACTATTTACTCCCATTCAGGAGGCGTAGCTTGTTTGGTAGTTAACTGTCCTAAGTGTTTTAAACTCCAAAAACATCTGAGGGCTTACTGTTGATTATTCTGTGTTTGGGTGCCTAGTAACAAAATAATGCTCCTTAAAATTGATTTAAAATCTGTGTGGGCCAAATACTGCTTTCAAATCCAGTGGCATAAAATGACAACAGAATATACTTTGATCTGTCATTGATGTTTAATGGTAAAAGCCATGAAAGACAAGAGTGACCAGAGTCCCCTTGAAAAAAATCAGACATCATTACCTCTGTGATGTCTCTCTAATCCCTAAGAATGCTATTAAAGCAATGGCTGGTCTCTTAAATTTTTCTGTCAGCTGATCTCACTCCTGAGTTTCATTTAATGTGTGTCATTATCACAGAGTAAGTTTGGAAGGGACCTTTGGAGATAAGCTGGTCCAACTGCCCTTCTCAAGCAGGGCCACTTAAAGCCAATTGACCAAAACCAATTTTGGTATATCTTCAAGGAGGAAGACTCCACAACCTCCCTGGGCAACTGGTGCCAGTGCTCACAATTTAAAAACAACAGTGTTTCTTGAAGTTCCTATAGAGCCTCCAATGTTTCCTCCTTGTGCCCATTTTCCATTGGGTCCTGAAAGTGGGCATAACAGAAAATGCTTGCTTCATTACTGTGCATCTTCCATTCAGGTGTTTATATACACTGATGAGATACTCCCCTGAGCCTTCTCTCTTCCAGGCTGAACAGTATCAGCTCCCTCAGTCTTTGCCCACAGGAGAGATGCTCCAGGACCCATAATCATCAGCCCTTTGCTGGATTCTGTCCACTATGTCCATGTCTCACTTGTGATGAGGAATTTGAATTATTCTTATTTATAACCATTCTCCCAGCTGTGTTAACAGGGTACAATGTGCATAGACTACATTCACAGCAATAATTATTTTGTGAGTCTTCTGACAAGTTCAAATGAATTGAGAAAAGGACTCTTTTCTAAATAAATGAGCCTTTGATTCTCTGAGTAGACTAAAATATAAGCCCTATTATCCCTTTATTTATCTATACAGAATATTTGACTAGAACTTAAATTTGTTGTCACAAGCTTCCTGGTTTCCTTTATTATTTGTATACTTTTTAAAGATTTGATTGAAAAAAGCTCATGAAATAATCACTTGGAATAGATAAAAGCCTTTTATTCCTTGGCTTGCAACTGCAGTGATGTCAATTATGTCCCAGAGAGGGGCATATTATCAACCATAAAAGTGTAAGTGACCTCTGCCTCCCACTTATGAACTAAGCAACAATAAGAATGTTAGACAAAAAAATATCTTTGGCAGAAGATTAAACCATTTTAGCTAGCAGCATGGTTACTCAGTATGGGGACAATTTCTAGTGCAGGACTTACTGTTGTCAATTTCTAATGCATTCACAATGATTAGAATACATAATAGCAGTCACAGTAAGACTTCTTTGATAATTATTTTAGTGGTAGGGAAATAGAGTTCTTTTGTTGGTGAGCAAGAAACCATTGCTTGCCCTCAAGAGAGGTCCACATCTCAATCCAGCATGTTTCTGTCAAATATTTAATCATAAATACATAAGTGACCTCATTGTACTAAATAATAAGTCTGTAGAAAATTTTATAAAATTAGAAAGGTTCTGGCTAATCATGTGTACCCACAAACCAACCCAAACCACACCATCTTTATCCTCACAAGTTTAAAGAATGACTGATTATATATAAAATGATATGATAAGATACTGGCACCAAATCCTGCTCTCTACTTTAACAGCCAAAGGGACATGGTATTCCTTCCCTTCTTTCATTCAGGCACTAGGAATTTGTCTGTCAGCATGTGCTGATACAAAGCCTGATCCTAGAGGAACAGATTAACATATGTTTTTGACTAAGCTCTTAAACATATGGCTTCCCACTAGGGCAAAAAATAGGCCATGTTTATTTAAAAGTACTGTAACTTCCACTGTGAAGCTGATTCCTTTTTTGCTCTGCTTGGCAGTAAGTCTGCAGCTACAGGTAAGTGGGACACTGCCCTGTCTAACAAGTGGTCTTCCACATCCACAAATGTCACTGCTGCGCCTCTTCCCACCATAATTCACCTCCTATTACAACACTGTGCAATGGTTATGCAGTTAACATTAGCTGCAACATAAGCATATTAAGATTGATTTTGTAATGTGCAGAATAGGCCACCGTATGACTGGGCTTGCAAGCATGGGGAAATAAAAATGCTAAATATGAACCTTTTATGCAAACCTATAGTCATGATAGGTTTGCAGCACTGCACTGCTCTCTGTGTCACAACCAGACACAACTTCTCTGTGCAAACACAAAAGTGTGGGGCAACTATTACTACATTCAAATTCCACCTTTTTCTGCAGGAAAGAAATTTCCATGATGCAAAGGAGTCATCATATCCTACAGAATTGAGTATCATGAACAATCTGTCTGAGTCGAGACCAAAGAAGGAAGCCATACACCTTGGTGGAACTCAACAGCTTTCTTTGAAGACATTGAGTAATTGGGGAAAGGGGACAATAAGGAGCAATTTCAAAGGAAAAAAAAAAGAGCAATAAAGATGTACCTATGATTAAATTGCTGATTGAGTGTTCAGCCTCTAATGGAGGATTTTTTTTATTTACTCATATTGTAATCATTCTGTATCTCAGACTTGTTTTCACCCACCTTGATAATTAAGAAATATTCTGATATGTCATTGACTTTCTAATAAATGAAATTACCAGAAAAGATGATGTACACTGAAACACAGTAAACATGAAGAATCTATAGCAAAACAGTCCTGTAAATCAGGAGTGAGTCTTCAAAAAACAGAAAAGGCAGGCATATCAGGATGCTTTTTTGTATTACTGAATTAGTAGAATGATGAAAATAGAATTAAAGTGAACCTATTATTATGGTCATTGGTGGTCTGAGACAATATGCTCAACAGTTAATCTCACTGGATTAACAGGCTATTTAAAATATATTTGCTGTTTTTGTATGAGCTTCTCTTCTCAGCATTATCACAGCACAGTTAATTTTCAGTGGGATTTTGAATTTAATTAGGTTCTTTAATAAGGAAGCCTATTAACATTCACACCTGGGAATTAAAAGAGCATCCCAGTCTATGAACAAATGAACCTTTCTGCCTTTGACAACCTTTTTTTGATCACTGCGCCTGCACTACAAGAGGTTCAGAAAGTTTGGTGTTTCTGTAAACAATAATTGCCACAACTTTTGAGGATTTACCAGCTCACTTCTTCTCTGTTTTACCACAAGGAGTGCTGTTTCATCAGCTATACTGAGAGACTTTGCCTCCAATTCAGTGCCTTTAGCTTTACCCTTTAAACTGGCGGGATTTCAACAACAACAAAGGAAAAAGTACCAGATGTGTGAATGGGTGTACATGTCAGAGAACACACATGCTTATGATATAAGAGGCTTAAGACAAACTTATTACATAAAACACAATTTTCTAGGTTATTCATTATCATGGTGGTTCTGGCAATATAAGAATATTTAGCTTCTACGTGTTGGAAATCAGAAGTGACAGTCATTATTTTGTAAAACACCTTCTAAATTTCTTTCTCATGCCTCCATTCATATTCAACTCTCTGAGCTTGGGAATGACCAGCAAAATCTCCACTGAGGACTACTGTGTAGGTACATGTGTGTATTGAAAACTTTAATGCATTTACCATACTTGTTCTTCAATTTAAAAAAACCCTAAACACCAATGTTTTGCTCACGCTTGTTCAAATAAAGAAGTTTAAAGCATGAAGTTATTGGATAAATTCTCATCATTCTATGAAAAAAAGCCACTACAGGTCGGGTGTTGGGACCTTCTAATCTTTTGGACCTGACAGTTTTGCCCTGTGCCACAGCTGCTGTATGCCAGTTTGTGTCATCTTGGAGCTGCAGAAACTCCTGCTAAGGGCGACTGAACAAGCACAATGTGCATCCTGCTTGGACACAGTACTCACCTTTTCTTTACATGGCTATAGAATCAGAGAATTTTTAAGGTTGCAGAAGACCTTTAAGATCATCATGTCCAGCTATCAATCAACCACCACCACCACACTGACCATTAAACTGTGTCCCCCAGGGCCATATCCACAAGGTTTTTCTTAAAACTTCCAGGGATGGTGACTCCACCATTTCCCTGGGCAGCCTATTCCAATGCTTTACAACCCTCTCCATGAAGAAATTCTACTAAATATCTTATCTAAACAGCCCCTGGCACAACTTGAGGCCATTTCCTCTTGCCCTGTCACTTGTTAGTGGGGAGAACAGGTTGCCCCTCACCTGGCTACAACCTCCTTTCAGGTAGTTGCAGAGAGTGATAAGGTCTCCCCTGAGCCTTCATTTCTCCAGGCTAAAAACCCCATCCATTCCTCATAAGAATTTGAAAAATAATTTCCCAGTGGGAAGAAAGCTAATGGAACCAAAAGTACAGCTGGAGAAACAAAAGAAGCAGTAAGATCTGGGAACAGAAGTGGAGAGCAGATTGCCTGTAGTCTGCTCATCAGAAAGGGATGACTGATTTCTCCAGAGTTTGCTGCCTACTGCTCTGATCAGTAGTTCTTAACTGTATACATCAAGGTCGTGCAGGCTTAAGACAGAGAATCAGAAAATTCTGAGTTGGAAGGGACCCAGAAGGATCATCAAGTCCAACTCTTAAGTGAATGACCCAGAGAGGGACTGAACACATAAACTTGGTGTTCCAGTCTCGAACAGGGAATGGGCCCACATTTCATTGTGGGTGAAACCATGGCCAAAGTCCTAAACAGTGAAATAGATGTTAAATTCAAAGGTGTAGCTGGATGTGGGGAAGAAAAATTAGAGATTATGGAGTTTATTAACATTCTGAAAAATCCCAAACAATATGAGAATTTGGGAGCAAAATTCCAAAGGAGGCAATTCTGACATGTCCTCAAGGTACTGGGGAAACACTTCTAGCTAAAGCTACAGCTGGAGAAGCTAATGTACCATTTTACCACCATCAATGGTTCAGAGTTCTTAGAGATATTTGTTGATGTGGGTCCAGCTCACATTAGAGACTTATTTGCTCTTGCTTGGAAAAATGCCTTGTGCTTTCTCTTCATCAATGAAATAGATGTAGTAGGAAGGAAGAGAGGAAGGAGCAAATTTGGAGGACAAGGAGAGCACTTAATCTGTTCCTAGTAGAAATAGATTGATTTAATGCAACCACAAATTCTGGCAAGTACTAACAGGCCAGATATATCTGAACATACTCTAATGAGGCCAGAAGACTTTGAGAGGCAGATTTAAAATTAATTCCCAGACATAAAAGGAAGTACATCTATTTTCATAGTTCATCCTAGGCCTCTGAAATAAGACATTATTCTAAGTAAATATAACCTAGCAAGAAAATACACATCACCAACACTGGGCTTTTCTGGTGCTGTCACATAAATTCTGGGGTAAGCAATCATGTTGGGTGCAATTAGAAGTGGAAGAAAATGAAATAAAAATGTTTTAATAAGGGTTCAAAATTTCTAGTGAGGGAATACTCTATCATACCCAAAGTAAGAATTTATGCTCTAACTGATCCTTTTTCCCGCCTAATAATTTTCTTTGTAGTTAGATTATACATTTTTGTTTACATACGGCTAATGTTTTGTCTGTGTGCTTGGGGGTTTAAATGAGGGTTTTTTGGTGTTCTGGGAAGTTATGTGTTGCCCTTCAGCTCTCCAAAATCCCTTCAGTAATTTTGGCTAAGAAAACAGTGGCTGCATTTAGGAATAATACAGCTTCCCTTCTTTCCTCAGATTTTTACTAATCAATACCAATGATCTGTCACAATGTCTTGCATAACCTTCACATACAACATTAACAATCATGGAATCACAGAATGGTCATGGTTGGAAGGGGTCTTAAAGATCATCTGGTTCCAAACCTCCTTACATGGGCAGGAAACCTTTTCTCATTTAAAAACATCGTAGATGTTCAGCAGTCCAGAAAGCATTCATGGGTAAAAAGAGCTGAAAAGATTACATAAACAATTCAAAGAATAAACATACAAAGGGCAGAACACATGCAGAATGAGAGGAAGGTTGGCATAGGAAAAAATGGGAAAAAGAAAAATGAGCACTACTGGGGCTGAATATTTAAGGATGGTCCTGAGGAAAATAATCAGGATATCAGCACACTAGCCACATTTTTCTGCTTTCCAAAGCTCAATTTAGAGTCAAATCCATGATCTCCAAACTCTTTGTAATATTCTTCCCTATGGACTGCTCTACCCTGTCTCTCTGAGGAGAATTTGTTTTTTTTCCATAATCCATACCACTTTCTCTCTACCTTATTTAGTCTGACAGTGATCTTTTCAATGATGGAGTTTTGCTTTTCTCTCTTTCCTAGCTTTGTGCCTTGACTCTAATAGCTTCTCGTTTTGGGATGTGAAAGTCAAACACACTTCTGCTCTCCCTAAGAGGACTTGTCATATTAATTTAAGCTTTACCTTGACAAACACACAAATAGAGGCTTAATTTTAGGTTTGGACTTAAGTGAGATAAAACACTTTTAATGACTTCCTTAAAGCAGGACCTTGATTTCATTAATCTCATGTTCTTTCAAGGTGTGCACATAGTGATTAATATATTTATAAGTTATTAACTCTGCTGAAATTTTTATATGCACACAAATGCAATAGTTCTGTAAAATATAATGAGTTGAAAATTACCAGTCTCTGGCAGAATACCTGTTTGAAAATGACTGTGTGCTATTTCTCTGTGTGTGTGTGTGCTCACTGTCTAAAAGCAAATTGTTACATTGCATCATTGCATACTTACATTTTATGTTCATTTCAAAAAGAAACAAAAAGAATCCTGAATTTATTTACAGAGCGAAATATTTATTGAACCCTTCCTTGAACTATCACCACCACCCAATGTTTCCATTCAGAAAAGCAGACCATGAAAGATGAAAGATAATTTTAACAGCAGTTCACATTTTGTGCTACTTCTGCTCTCATTATGCAGTGTATACACATTCCTTAATATGTTTTCAGATGCCTTCTTTCCCATTTCAAGCCTTTTGTTATAAAAATGCATACATGAACTTATGTAAATAAAATAATGTGGGTACTGGTCCAGAGTCTGAGAATCATTTCATTGGTTTAAATCTAGAATAGCTATTATTTTCAGTAGGACTGTTTGTATTTATATCAGTGTAAGGAAATTTTGATAATGTGTTTCCTAGAGGAATAGCTATTTTTATTTTCTTCTGAAATTGAATTTTTGCTTGTATCTTTAACAGTAAGGCTGAGCCTCTGTACAAGAAGAAAACATTAGAATTATAAATCACCAATGATTCAATCATCATATTAAAATTATAAAATTATAGTCTTTTCTGAATTTGCGTATTAACAACCTTTCTTTCTCAATTTCAGCAGAACACCTGACTTAAAAGCAACTATTACAGTGCTGTGAATTCAACTCATGTGTAGCATCTTTTCAGGCATGGAATCTACAGAAACTCTCAGGAAAAACAAAGTCACAGGTTTTGCATTTTTTCACTAAACTAGTTAACCTATTTACCGTGCCCCATTTCTAAGACAAAACACATTTCTGAAGCAGGGAACATTTTGTTCACTGTACCACATAGAAAGCATTTTGCATACAGAGGTCTTTGTTATTAGCCTCTGGCAGGTTAGGTTCTAGTCATTAAACAGAAATTCATGCTATACATCCGTGCAATTAATGTAAGAAGTTTACTTAATACATCCATTCCCTCTCACTTGCCCCAGCTCTGACCCCTCCAAAAATGGAAAAAGCTACTTCAGGATCCTTTTTTTATAAAACTAGCTCAATAGTCTCTTGAAGATAATATATATGTGTGTGAGAGAATGATAATTATGGGGTTTTTTTGTTAATATTTATTAAGTAGAGAAGATAAACTAGAAGCAGTAAATCTTTTGAAGACTAACTCTTCTGTTACACCTTAACTTGACTAAGGAATGTAATACTGGGAGGTATTTTCTACAGTTTGTACATGATAACTTTCTAGGATGTTAAAATATTCACAAATTGAAACATACATTTATTTTACTTCTTTTGCATAATGAATAAGCATATTAATTATATAACACAGCATGGATCAAAAATGTTAAAAAACCCAAATGAAAACAAAACAAATTGAGTCGCAAAAATATCTAACTATAAATGTTAGTCTTCTTGTAATCCCAGAATGGATCTTTTTACTATTAGGCTTAAGAGGGGAAGAAAGTGCAAACCAAAAAACCCACAATGAAACAAAGTTAGGATTCCTCTAAACTGCTCTTTCTCCTAGCTTATCCTATCTATTCTGAATATTTTAATGAGGAAAAGTATAAATGTAGTTTCTATTATTACATCAATGATTTTTACAGTATCTGGAAGCTAGCATAATACAATTTAGTCAGGCTTTTAATATGCTCAATGCATGAAAATTCTTTATATGAGTTTTCACCAATGAAAGGGGGAAAAAATCATATGTATAAATCAATTCCAAGATGTAGAGAAAAAATACTACAATCTTAGAAAAATTTTGAATCAAATGAATGAAATGTATTCTATTCTGGAAGTAAAACTTAATAAAATGTCAAATCAAACATAGTCCAGTGGAAAAAACTTCAAAAAAATATAAATACTGAGGAAAAACTATAAATTTTAGTAATTCCACTGACACAATTTCACCTTTGAAAACATCAACATCTAAAACAGTGTGAAAAATTAAAACAGCAGTGGTAGCAGAAATTTCAATTTCAGATATTTCTCTTTAGTGGACATCACTCAGGATAACTCATAAACATGATAGCAAAATACATTTAACAAATATCTTGTGACATAATACTAATTTTCACTAGTTTCCAAATGTATTTTACTGAATCATATGTAGTAATACTAGAATGTAATAGATGGTATGGGTCTGAATTCAAGAAAAAATCCCCTGTAGCATTCTAGCACAGTTATAAAGCTCATCAATAGAATCAAATCTGGAGTAGAAAAGAAGTGAGAATTTTTTACAAACAAAAGATTTCTGAAGTGGGATTATATACTTAACTTCATATGTTCAGTGCATTTCATTTAATGAATAATCTGAGAAGTACATCGTAGGTGTCTTTTCCATCATGTTGGGGCAAAACCTTTAAAACTCAGATACTTTTTTACTCTTGATTAAAAATGTGACAATTATTACATTGACATTTCACAAAGTGTGTGACTAACACTGCAAGACAACATTTGTACCAATTTTCCATATTGGTTTCTAAACTCAGATCTCCTTATAAAATCTTAGTATACTAAAACCAAAGAACAACACACTGGGAAGAAGTTGCTACTTTTACACTGTTGTACTGATGGAGTTTAAAAGCACAAAAATTCCCCAAGCAAGCAAAGACTTTTTTCATGACTTGGTTTTGCCCATGATTCCCAAAACACACTCTCTATGCATTCTTAAATATGTCTACATCTGATTTTATTTATTTTCAGCCAGAAAATCTGGTACGTTTTGAATGAAAACAATCAAAGATATTTTCCTTCCTCTACTTTGATAAATAAAGCACATGATGATAACATAAAATACTTAGTATTAATTCTTAACTTGAAAACAAAATTATTTTAAATACGCATTAACTATAAATATTACACATTCACTTACAGGAGTTTTTCTTGACTCTCATTCCTATGTTACTTCTCTGCTAATGATACACAGCTGACTATTGAAGGGTCTATTAGAGAAAATTCTCATGAGTGGGAACTAACAGGCCTGTTTCTTAAAATGGAATCTCCAGCTATAATTCTCCCTTTTTTTAAGCAATGCACAAGAAATAGGATTTTTATTCAGGATACAGGGGAAACTTGTGAACTCAGTAGCTTTGGGTCAATATATGCAACATTAGAACTTGGAATATTCCCTTCACTGTGGCAACAGTAAATAATCCATACTGTATGTATATCTCATTGTAAAAAAAAGCCACCTAGAACAATGGACCTGGTTTTGCATGTTTTCCCCATTTCATAACTGAAATAGCTCCATTAGGAATAACAGTGCATTGCCTACAACTTCTAATAACAATAAAGAAGCTTTTAGTCAGGGTCATTAACAAAGAAGTCAATTTAGAGAACACATATAGTCTTACAGTTCAGTATTTTTCTTTTTTGTTTGTTTTATTTTGGTTTTTTTTATTATGAAAGGAAATATCAGGAACTTTGCCATATTATAGAAAGAGTCTGTGGGGAACTTCAATTTTAACTTAAGTTTTTCCATGAAAACTTTTCAAAGCTAGCTACAGGCTTCAATGCCCTTCATCAGACATCTGGGATTGCCAGTCAACTAAGGATTACCTTCACTAAGGGTTTATTAATTTCTGTCAATCCTGGTAGTTTCAATTGAATTTTTCAGTATGTTCTTAAGAACTAAAAAAACCTCCAAACCTCACCACTCCAAAACCAGACACACTAATAACTCCTTTGAGACAGAAACCTTTGTCACTCTGAAAAAATAAGCAACAGGTGTAATATCACCTTCTTTCAGAGTCTTAAGAATTTTGTGAACTCTTGCACTAATACTACAAGTATGAAAACTTTGGTATTTAGCAACAGATTAGAACAGGCACAATACAAGGCAGTCACTATTGCACCCTAATGTCTAACAACCTTTATAATTTCACTAACATAAGAAAGTAAAACTATGGAAAATTTCATTTTACTTAATTTTGTACTAGGAAGAGGGAAAAAGTAAACTTTGGCAGAAATGGTAGAAATGTTAAGTATCTGCAGAGATCATTCTGACAAGAAACACAAGCTACTAAGTAGGAGAAACTCACTCCAAATAAAAATCTTCAAAAATATGACCTAAGGGCTCATTTTCACAGATTCCCTTCCTATGTTAAAAAGAGAAACCCCAAAATCCCAAACTGTCATACTGTAAAAAGGCCCAACTTTTTTTATGTTAATGATGTGGAAATTTTTTATTCTCTAAATACATATGAATTCCATCATTCCAGAAGTATTCACAGAATAAAATGGGAAAATCTGTATAAGATCAGTGACACAAAACTACCAAAAAATTAAGCAATTCCTCAGAAAATGAATGTTCTTCGATTTCAACCCCCTCAAAACTCAGATCAGCTCCTCCTGAACAGTCTGTTAAAAAATTGTGGCAAGACTTTTTTTACCTGGTGAAATACCCCTGTTTTCTATAAATTCCTGCTTTAGTCATTATGAAGAAGAAACAAATGAAGCACAACAGATTATGGCAGCTGTCTGAAAGATGGGAGAGAGTGTTTTAATTTTTTCCCTAACCTCATTTTTTTTTGCATTTACCATTATTTCCTTTACTCCCTTAGAAAAGCCTGAAATGTTCTGGATGTAATCCATAGAAGCTTTGATTCTCTTCTACTCACAAACTGATTTGTTTCAGTGAAAAATAAAAAAAAGGTCTCAAATTCCATGCTGTATTTCTTTGTTATAATAGATAACTTTCTCAGACTTGCAGTGATCAGCATGGCCTGATCTGAATTGTTTTAAAAATTGTGCTGGGTTGTGAAGGTATTATGTAAAGTGTTATCTGGTGGTACTTCAAAAGGGATTCAAGATCATCACAGAGCTCATGACAGAGGCCCAGAGAATACTACTGATTTGTATTTGGGCTGTTCCTTCTGCTCAACAGAGGGTGATCTGGTAGCTTTCTGTTAAGCATGAGCATAGGGAGATGGTTCCCAGGTATAGAAGGGTCTTTATCTTTTATTATTTACATATTGAGTGAGATAAGAAGATTTCAAGTTAAATATTAAGAGTTATAAATGAAGAGACTGCTTTTTAGTATGGGTTTTGATGTTTGGGAGTTTTCTACCTGTAAGCATTCATGTGATAAAAGTCTTCTATTACTATAGATTTAAGATAACAAATCTAGGTTTTTACCTAGTTGTGAATGTTTAAAAAATGGAATCCCATATGTGAAATATTCCATTTGAAAAAAACCCCAAATCCTCAGAAAACAAATGTTGTATCTAATTGTTTGTTTTCTTAAAACCAAGTATAGCAAAGGCAGCAAAATTTTGAATCCAGGCTAGAACTGGCAGTCAGGTGTTGCGGTGGTCCCCCCTGGGCCCCCCGCCCCTCTGGGCCAGATCCCTGTCATGTGACTGAGCCAAGTCTGTCTTAGGTTCAAGCCGCCCGGGCTCTGAGCTGGTTTGTTGTCTGTCCCGTCTCTGCCCCTGGTATCCCCTTTCCCCCTGTCTCTGATAAAGCCAGCAGGGGGGAAAGCCCAGCCCTCTTACCTCACCGACTGCTGCCCAGGTCGGGTCCTCTGTTCCCCTCCCCAGGACAGAGGGAATAAATGACTTAACATCAAGGAGGTATGAGCTGTATTTCTGTTCTCAACTTCTGCTCTGGGCACAGCTGCCATTAACACTGCCTTAGGTGGGGCTGCTCAGTCGAAGGGATATTAGGCTGTTGTGGATGGCCTAGAATATTCCGAGGCTTAAGAAGCAAGCTTGCCACAGAATTAGGCAGTGGGCAGCTAATAACCCCCCACAGTCAGGGATAAAAGTAGATTTTGATGCCATAATTTGCAACTGTCCTGTGTATAAATACAAGTTAACAATGGCTGTCATTTATTTTGGAAATTATTCTTTCACCCAAACCTGAATGAGTTTCTTAGAGACACAGAAGTTTAGATTTAGGGTTCTCAATAACATGAGATACATAATGCATGCACTTTTTCATGCAATTATGGTCTCCCAGCTAAGGGAACCTAACACTAGCTACAAGTATAGAATTAAGAATTAAACTGCACCTCTCTCCCTCTCATCTTTCCTCCTAAGTATCTTCCTGATAATTCATTTAATTAAGATTTACACTGAATATTGTGAATATCAAACTCTTAAAGGTCATTGTGACCTATGAAATACAAGTGCATTTCTCTATTGGATGAGTAAACACTGATAAAGTTTAGGCCAGCAACTGTGAGATATCCAAGGAAAGCAATACAATGCAGTCCCAATAGACACAGACACTGTCTGCTACGCCCTTATCTGTATTTACTAATGATTAATTGTTGATCCTGATTTTTTTCCCACCACCAGCTTCTTTTATAACTCACACTAAATTATACAGGATATGAGGCAGACTATTCAAGGCACAAGTTTATTATCAGTTTATTCTGTCTGATTAGCCAAAACTTTCATTGTAATACTCAGGGGAATTCATTATGCCTCTATTGGAGTCTAACTCAAAGATAAAATGCTCAGAATAATCTCTTCAGGCTGAAATTAAGACTGCTTTGTTTTCCCCAAAGAGCTCACTTTTATTTCCAGGTCAGTAACATTAAGAATAGCTTCAGCTATAGATAAATACATTATTTTAATTTGTAGAAAATTTTTCAAGGTTTCAAAAAAAACAAAAGATGGTAGGCATATTTACAAATATTTACCAATATTTACAAATACTTTGGAATAGTAAGAAAACTCCATCTCTCTCGATACCTCCAAAAAGAAAGCCTTTTTAGACTAAGTGAAAAACCATGGAATAATCATCATGCTTTTAATGTTTTCGTCTTTAAAATCTATAAGTAGGACAGGAGAAGTCAGGAAAGGATTATACTGACATGATCCACTTTCTAAGAATTGATAGCTTTTCTGCATCCCTAGCTCAGGAAAAGCCTTAAATGAAACACTCTGCTACCATTTCTAGAGGCATAAAATACAATTTCTGCATCAACATACCTTAAAAGATACCTTCATTGCTAGTAGCACCATATCCCAATGAGCAACAGTATTAAGTGTTTTTACATCAAACCATTTTGGAAGGCTAAGAAGTTTGGAAGTATATTTAGAATATTTTCAAATGCTTACTTAACATAAATGAATGCAAGCTATTACTGTTAAGCCTCATTTTGAGGCTTTATATGTAGAATTCAGCATTTATTATGCACAGCCATACAACACTACAGAAGATAGAAATTTTTGATTAGAAACTATAAAATTCTAGATTCTATCTGCTATGAAGTCCTAGTAATTCATATCTCTGAAGCAGAAACAATATGTATAAAGCAGCAAAATTAATCAGGAGAGCCAGAGTTTTGGGGAAAAGTGTCTATTATTTCTAATGAATTCTCTTTAGCAGTTCAGAGACTCCAGCGCAATTCCTTTTCTGTGGAGACATAATACATTTTATGATGTAATATTATGGCTACTCAATTGTTTAAATCAATGAACTACTCATAAAGAGTCTTTTCTGCTTTGCTAGGAGAAAATAAAATAAATTCCCTTGTGTGTTTTAAACATCTTCTTTGATAGGTAAATAATCTCTAATAAGGTAAAATATTTTCTTATTTTGGACAAGTATGTAAATTAAGCCTGAAAAGATACATTTTATAAAACAATAAAATCCATGTGTGTTTTTTTGTTGTTTTGGGGTTGGTTTCACTGTTGTTTTTTTATTTATCTAGACTTTCTTTAATATTGTAAAATATCAAAATATCAGGAGATATAGGAAAGACAACTTATTGCTAGCTAAAGGCAAAGTAATTCTAGCCTATTGTTTAAATATCAACCAGACACCCAAACAAAAATCATAGCTACAAATATCTAAACCCACCTTTGTGTTTCAAACACCTGACCGATGCATGCCTGAGGTATATTTGGTGATTCTCACACGTTATACATGATTGGTACCCAGTGTATGAATAGAAGAGCTACTGCTCCTAATAAAATTTGGTTCCTAAACAGAAAAGGTTTGCACACACAATAACTGTGGAGTGACCAAAGGTATGCCTTAATTTAGTGTAGCAAAGGCAGCTCTAGAAACTGCTTGATGTTCCAATAAGAGACATTGTACATTTGGAAGGATCCCTGTAGGAACTGTCAAATGAAATCTTGCATGCAACATGTTTCAAGGTGAGAGATTACCCTTACAAAATATTGTTAAGGAAATACAAACTACACCAACAAACAACCAAACATATATCTGTACTGCTACATTGAAATGGAAATCGTGGGTTAATCAACATTACTTTTGTTACCAAGAACTATAATGAAAAACTCCTTCATGTCAGTAAACAAACACATACCTTTGCTGACCCCTTAAAATAAGAGATTACCTTTGCCATATCTAAGATTAATTTGCAAACCAAACAGTTACAAGAGAGCCTCACACAATGCAATCATAAAGAGAAATTCAATAATTCTGTCTTGAATGAGTTTACTTTGCCTGAAATACTTGCTTTCTCAGGAGTCATTAAAATTTCCTCCTACATCTCTTGGGGGCTAACTCTGTTTAACACCCTGTCACATTAATATCTATGAATAATATTAGCATATTCCATTAGTATAATAATATTAATATACATTCACCAGTTTCAGTTTAGGAGTTTCACATTATATAGGTCTCTTTTTCTCAGGCCAGAAATTACCTCGAAGCTATTGGGAATAACTGCTGTTCTCCATTCAATATTCTTGTAAAAGGCTGTTGAGCTCCTTTACAGAAACAAGTGGCTGTTGAATGATAGTCTCCAAGTCACAGAAAAAGGAACATACATCTGCCTACACCAGTAGCTTAATAGTCTGCTGAAAGAATCTTTGGCTGTTTTGAGAGGGAAGTGTAGTAATATATTTAATGGAGGGAAGTACAATTACAGTAATTTCAAAATTCAGCCAGGTGAAAGAGGAAGGTTTATGTTCTCAAACACACACTCTTTCAGCCAAACTCAAGTAAAAGGAGCTTAACTACTGAATTTGAGTAATTCAATAATTTCAAATTACACACTTTAAAACAGGTAAGGACATCCATTTTTTAAAGAAGTCTACTTCTACCTCACAAGTAACAGAGAAAAATACTGGTTGTCACTTCTAGATCAAAGAGGTAAGTGGTTTCTGCGGTTCTTTCTTCATTCTAGACTCAAATCTTTGCGATTTAGCAGAGCTACTTTATGAGTTCCATATCTCATGATAGGTTTCTGCTGAAATTTTGGCTCAAGATTTTCATGTATTGACATAATAGTAATAATATTCTCTTACATCTGTCTGGTGTTAGTTGTGACAGATAACAGACGTTAATTTCTCATTTTTAAATAACGAGAGTAAATAGCTTTTAATCCTAGATTTAAGATGTTTTAGAAACAGTTCTCTAGTAATGGCTTTGAAAATCTGGAGTGTCTGATAACCCAGAATTATAAGATCACCGAGAATGGAAATTCTAGTTTGAAATACCCAATGTGTTTCCAAAGTTTGAATTACACTAAGAAAAATTCCTTACTTTTTTTTAAGATGGGAAAAATGACAATTTCTTCCTTTCACTAATGTTCAAGTGAATAATGTTGATAATGTTGTGAAAAGCACCACCAAAACATCATTAGTATGTCTACAGGAAAGAAAGTTGATGAAAAAGGGGAGCAGTACCACACAAGTCCAGGGGGAGACAAGTCCTTGGTAGCCTCTCCCCCTTAAAGTTGCTGCCTTCCTGGATCAGAACAGTGACCTTGTCTTGCACCTCTCACACTGCAGGCCAAGTCCATTTTCATAGGCTGTGAATAACTGGTGTGGGAAGAAGTCCCATATTACACTCAAACTTTCTTTCAAGAAAAATATTCCCTTTAAACTGAGGCACTCACCATAAATAATTTTTATTTCAATTAGCCACATCATTAGAAATTATTGTGCAAATCTAATCATGATAATCAACTTAAACTTGCATTCATAGTCTTCTTTCAAGGCAGGATGACTTAATGGTACAGTACATTTGGATCTCCAAGGTCTTTTGAGAAAACCTCATGAACTCCATCTTTCATGAGCCACTGAATGACTTAAAGACTCAAGATATCAACATGGAAATTATTCGAATCATAAAAATACTGAGATACTGGCCTTCTTTCTCTGAGAGCTCTCCCCTGTCCGGCATAGCTGGAGAGTGTGAGCGGTGGGGTGAGGGAAGGAAGCTTGGAGGCAAAAGACCTCTCCATTCTGATTTTTTATTAGTTTGAAGGATGTAAAACTTTAGTCACTATAAAGTTTATTATGATTCCTCCACAACATTTTATTTTTATTACCACTCACTGCTTTAAAAGAGGGGGATGATCCAAGTGTGTATATATATATATATATATATACACACACATTCATATATACATATGAATATGTTTCAGTATATTCTATAAATATATATACACATATATATTCACACACACAAATATATATACAGATACACACTCCCCCTATATATGTGAGTATAAAATAGTTGTTACTTGTAAAGAGCATTTATCCACAGGCAACAGTAGACATACTAAGCTAGAGGAGGTTGACACTGCATTCAGACAGTATTTACAGAAAGAAATTAGATAAACGGGAATGCCTCATAATGAAGTCTGTTTTGTTGATAAGAGAACAAGCTATCTGATTGCTTCAATCAGCTTCCTTCCTGTTGTTGCAGAAATGTACTGTGTAGAGAGATAGCAACGCAACAGTCATTTAAAAATTGAATTTCAAGATGTAGTCATCGCAAAAACCAGGAATTGATTTGAAAAACCTACAAATGCCTCCTTCACCTACTTGGATTTAAACCAGAAACACTTTTAGTACAGTTACAGAAGGCGTGTGTTGTCTAGCATTTATATTTTTGACACAAAATTCTATAAATATACATTTAAAAACATAAAAAGGAAGCTTATATTTAGGATTTCTGTTTATATTTTGTGGCTGGATAGGGACTACACCTGGAAATCACTAGTTTATTTTTTTGAAAACAGACATTCAAGGGAAATGTTTTTGATGTTGACATCAAACAAGCATCTGTCATTTTACAAATTCATTGAACCCAGTGGAGGGAAAAATAAACAAACAAATGAGGTAAATATTTTGCCACTTTCAGCACCAAAATAAGAGAAAATCCACCAAAAGTGTCTTGCAACTCTTTAGAATGTGTGGTTGCTTAAAATACAGTATAATAGAAGTATATAAAATTATAAGATCTGTAGCATTATTTGCAAATATTTGTATAATTTCTTGTTTAACAGGTTAATATGTACTCACAATAAAAGCTTTGTAATCATTTTGAATTAATGTGGTATTGTACGCCACATTTTCTAAATATCACCCTATACAAACATTATTCTTCATGAGAGAGTGGAAGAAATTGGTCCAAATAAATTTTACTCTACAGTTAAACCAAATGTACGAGAGCCTTGCAAATAAGCAAGAGCCAAAGAATAAATAATTTCCTTTTCTGCAGCAGTTGCTTAAAGAACTTGAACTCATTTCTCCTTTGACATGTCAAAGAAATCTGTAGACATAACCAGCGGAGATATGAAAGTATGCTAATACATTAAAAAATTGACAAATGAACAGAAAGTAAGGAGGGAGGGAGGAAGGAAGGAAGGAAGGAAAGAATGAAAGAGGGAGTAATTTAAGAAATCAGCTACCCAAAAGCAGATTTGTGTACACATTGAATCCTTAGGGGAATTTTTGAGTTTGTTGAATTGACAAAGTCATTCTTAAAGCATATAGCATTTATTCACAAATGATTGGGGTTTTTTGCCTCCTCCTGCCAGAGTGAGTCTCCTCATATCAAAAATTTCACTTTTATGTTATCTTAATTAGAAAACTAACAACAAGATTAAGATTGTATTTAAATATATTTGGCTATACTTGGACATTCTGAGACTTTTTTGCCTCTATACATCCAGATTTCCAATGCAGTGGTATACAGCATCAGTAGTAGTCTCACACTTCAATTATTTTTTTCAATCATCAAGAAGGAAGGATTCATTTTTGTTTCTTTAGATCTTTTGGAAGCCTTTGATATACGAGGTGTCTGAGGATACAGACATGAGAGACAAAGCTTAACTTACTGCATTCTTATCTTTCCTCTGAGTAAAACGAAGACTAGAATTACGCATCAAGTGTTCCCGGTCTTGGTCATATAAAAAAAAAAAGGAAGTGTTTTACTTTGCTCCTATTCTGAGGAGCATATAAAAGCACAGATACAAATATTTGAAATACATTAGAAAATTGACATCTTAAAACTATATCTGAGAAAGCGTAGCCTTTTTTGTCTATAAATTCTCATGAGGATAGTATAATCACTCATGTTGGTAAGACTAGATTCATTCTCTTCTTTCTCTACACAGACTCCCCATACACATATGCAGACAGAGCTATTTTTTTCCATAAAAATAGTGATTGAGTATTTAGTACCCAAAATCCCTTCAATCTTTCAGAACTCAAGACATTAAAACTGGGAATCAACTTTCGTATTTTCCTTTCTTTCAGAGAAGAAGCCCTAGCAAATGGGAAGAATGGCTGGAAAGTGCTTGTTCACTAACTGAATGTGATATAAAACATACTGTGGAGTACTGGAAACAATAGATTCTCATCTGAAGGAATAGTTATACCAATAGTGAGCAAGGTTTATGTTACAAGCACTGTTAGACTACTATTTTGCATACACAGCTTCAAGCTACTGTTGAGAAATATGGTTCCTCTGTTCCAGGAATGATTATTTATTGCATTTCAAATGCAACTTAGAGCTGTCTCTATCCACCTGCACAAACTATTCAATCACTTTCTGCTTCAGCTTTCTTCTTATTCAATTATTAGAAACAATTCTGACAGTTTCTCACACCAAGAAATACCTACTTATAAATATTCTTCTGTTAATTTTTGGTTTGAAGAACGTACACAATCACAAAAGGGCTAAAGTGATCTTCCAAAGCATGTATGATTTTGTATGACATCTTAATTATCATTAAGATTCTGCTATGTAAAGCTGAGCATCCTGGAATTTTTGCTAATTGCAATACAACAACTCTTTTGAAATAACAAGCTCTTGAAATAACCACACTCTAGCACAGTCCACAAGAATTAACAGTCCATCACATTTGACTGAACTGAACCCCATCCCATAGTGATTTCTGGGCTATGAACCTGTGCTGTGCAGGCACAACTCTCCACATGCATCAGTATTTTGCTCTATGTAATCAGAGGGTATTTGTGTCTGGCTGCAGTAGTTATCCTCTCAGCTAGGTCCCTCTCTAATCTGTCTCCCAAGTTCCACACATCTTTTCCATTGAAAACAATACTAATCTTTGTCACGCTCTTGTTTGTCTTTACACCATCCTTTACACTTCATTTTCAACCCTCTTGGCCTAAGGCATGTCTCATGGAGAACATTACTTGTTTAATCATTCTTGGCTAAAAAATAGATGACGGTAAATAATTTTTTCTTTCATGTGGAAGATAAACTATCATTCATACTTTAAAATGGATTATACAAAGCGACAAAAAAAAAAAAATAGGCGAATTTCAAATAAAGATTTCTTGTACTCAAGAAATAACTGCCTGAAAAAAACCCCAAAGAATCCTCACTGAATTAAAGACATACAAAGCTGTCATAGGACAACTACTTAATTATTATGACTTAGCCAATTATGCAGCTAGTTGTAGTGACCAGGTTTCTGATTTATTTTTTAGGAGTGTCACACTATAAAATATCTTGTGAGTGGAATTTTTTCCTGAATTATTTTTTCAGAATTTAATTCTTTTCCTAACAGGTCTATTTAAGCCTACTGCCATTGCATAAGATCTGCCACAACTATATAACTTAAGCAATTAAATAAATACTAACAAACCAATCAATTAATGCCAGTGTATACAGGATAACAGCAGATTGATTTGTATCAGTACAATTTATGTCACAGTCACAAATTTTCATTGCAATGAGATAAATGAATGAGAGCTTGGTGCATGTTAGACAGTAAAAGTGAGACAGTGATTCAGCAAGGGGCATTAAGAACATTAATGACGAAACATAACAGTCTGAAAATGAAACACTTAAGAATGCAGAACAGTTCTCTGTAAAAATAAAACTAGGAAACTGTAACAGTTTAAAATAAAGGCATTCCCAAAAGATGTATTCAATGAAGATGTACTCAATGAAACTGAAAGCAGAAACTCTTCAAATAGAGTTGTTAATTTAGAGTAGAACTGAGTGTTGCACAAAGAAACTAGCAAGACCAGGTTGTTAATTGAAGACAAAGCTGTGAATTAGTCTCAAAATAAACATTTGATGCTGTCAAATTCCATGGAATATACATTAAATTAGTCTAGTTGCAGATAAGAGAGATGCTGCATTCATCTTCTCACAGCTGGAAAAGTTTCTCACAGTGGAAACATTTTCTGAACCAAACCAGTTTCATTAGCAGTAGTCACCCATTGTTTGGTTGCTTCTGTTCCCAACATTTCCTTCAGTACCAGCAAGCTTGCCTGGCACTGTGTCCCCTATGGAAGATTTAAAGATGACTGTGTCTGCCTACAGTCTGAGGCCATACTGTGACTGCCATGTGTAGCAGACATTCATTTCTTTTAAGTGCTAAGCCAGATGGCAGACAGTGAATGCCTGACTCTTATTTTATCACTCTATGCCATGTATGACCAGCTGAAGTATTCCTACATTAAAGAACAATCACAAAAATTTCTGAAAGTGTTTAAAATAGCTAAAAGCTTTATAGCTGAAATGCTTCAGTGCTACAGGTCTAGAATAAACCTTTTTCTTCAAGGCAGCCTGTGGAGAAAATTTGTTTGCATACCTCTTTTTAGGTAATCAGAAGCAGAGTCTTTTTGATGCTTCAATAATAACTGCACTTATTCAGAATTTATGCTGTATGTGATATAAAAGGCTCAATCGGAAGAATAGTGCTAAAGCTAATGTCTTTTCTTAGAAGCAAAAATGAGGGCTATGTTTCCCACAGAAAGTCTTAATATAAAATGAATTTTTACTTTACTTAAAAGGAGAAAAAAAAAAGTGACTCTGTAACACAACTTGAGCCATTAAATAAACATTTTATGGAGTTCCTAGTGCTTTCCTTGCCTTATTTTTTTAAACTTCATCCTCTTTTTTTAACTTTTATAAAGCTCAAATATAATCTGACAAAAAAAAAAATCGTAGAGGTCTAAGATTAATAGTGGTTAAAGAGGTACATGCGTAATTAACTTTCTGTAATTAGCCTTGGTTTTGACTAGAAACACTTAAAACAATTAGGAAAAAAAAAAGTAACAAATTTTATAGGGATATCTGACGAAGGCTACCACAAGAAGGAGAAGAGATGGAAATTGATTCTTTCCACTAGTTGCACCTTCACACCATTTTTTAATTGATTCTTTCCACCAGTTGCTCCTTCATGCCATTTTTAAACTGGCAGAAGAATCTTGGCCTAGGAGTACTGCCAGTCTAACAGATGGCTATAAGTGCTGCTAGCCAGGAGAAATCAAAATGTGCATCAATTTTGAGGATGGAGATTATGTTCTTATCCAGGGGCTATCAAAGCAAAAGTCTGAGCCAGATTTTCTTCTCAACTATAAAGGTGTAAATGTATACAAATGAAAAACTCCATTTCTTTTCCTACAGTCATAATATCAGAGGACGAAAACTTTTGGTCTTTAATAAATGACCATCAGGAACAAATCCTGTTTTAGATCTATTTAGATCTGAATCTTTATAGGTTGCTTCTCAAATCTGATTTTGTTAGTCAGTCTTACAAGACTGAGTGTGCACTAGTCTTTATCCTGACTTCTGTGAGTAGGTATACACTGGCATTTCACTTGGAGCCTGATGCTATATTTAGGCACAAAACTCCTAGGTTTTCCACACAACCTATGCCTCACTTTTCCATCTCAATTCTTAATCCTGTTAGGAAAACAGAAGGAAAATAAATGGATTGACAATAACTCAGGCTGTTTCCTACAAGTAATCTGGATACAATTCACTTACTAGTCACTTTGAGTAAAGTAAATGAAAGATAAGAAGTCACTACAAACACAGGATTTGGGTTTTATTTATCTGCTCTCACCATTTCTGGTGTTGGTCTAGTACACTGTATTTAATGTATATTATACCAGTAAGATCAGATTTGGATTTCTTATTTTCTTTTCCTTTAAAGCCTCTACAAGAGTAACTGTCTTAAAACAACATCTTTTATTTGATATTATAATACCTAAAAATCATTTGTCTCACTTGATCTAGTATTTCACTGGGAGACAGCCTTTTCTCCAGCCCCGAAACTGAACAAATATAATATTCTGAATTAGTTTTTTCTGTTTCCTGCTGGTTTAATACCTTTTGTTTTCTCTGAGAACACTAGAGTTATTGATGCTACTTAGACATTGTATCTTAGTGGCTTTTAGGTAGTAGCACTCATTGGAGAACATACACATGTTTTGCTGTCAGCTATGAAAACTGAGAAGGAATTTTTATTTCTACATTAAAAAATTCACATTGTTAGAGATAGACCTGAAAACAAACCAATGGAAAAAAAAAAACACCTCTAAACCCCATACTTCTTAAGATACTCTATACTTTTTTTTGCACAGACCACTTAGGAAATTATGCCTGCATAAGATTAGAATTATTACATGAGAGTCAATTAATCATATAAAACCAGAGCAATATATAGGCCATGATCCTAGGACTTGTTCACCTTCTCAAATCGATGGAAAAGAGCAATTTTCATCTGAAGCAGTTCTTCCAAACACTTTATTTTTGTAATAATATTAGACCTAATGATTTTTCTGCACCTTTAAATGTCAGGAAAAAGAAAAGAATGTAGTAAAATTACTTTCAAATAGTAGTTGTTTGAAATACACAATTTGCTTTCTTTTTATTTGAAAATGTGTACACCTATTCCCACATAGCTTTAAAAACTCCTGTGATATTATTACTGAAACTTTGCATTATCTTCCAATCAAAACAAATAAAACCACGGGGAAAAATCCTGTGCAAGCAGATGTGAGTTATATCTAGGAAAACTGAGCTAGAGGTCAGACCAAACAATTTAGACACCTGTAAGCAATCTTAGAGAAGGAAAAGAATTTGAAAGAAAACCATAACCTATATTTACAGCCTGGACGTGAGCATACATCTTCTGCCGACTGCCTCCAGCCTGCGCCCAGCTGATTGTTGTCACCCTTACACCAGGAGCTATTGCTAGCTATGGGTCTCATATTAAGTCAAAATTATTTAATTATTTAACTTAGCAAAGACCTGATGCTTGCTTTGTTTAAGCTAGTATTTTCTAGTTTATCAAAGTAAATTAGGAATTCTTTTTGGAGAGGGTAGAAAGCTGGTTAAAAAACGTCACACTCTTTGATCTTTGTACTGGTTGTGATCAGCACATAATCTGTAAAACAGATTTTGTATGTAAATACAGCTCTTCATACTTTGTACTTAAAGTTTCTTCATTTACATTTAGCTAAGCAACTTGGACTGAATCATTAGTGTTATTTACTTATGGCTGTACTTTCCCAAAACATATAGAAGCCGTTTATATAGGTTATGTTATTTCATGAAATTTTACCACCCACTAAGTACAATACTGTGGAGGTGCTTCCCCCTGAAATCCCGGGGGGGAGGGACCCTGCAGGGTACAGGTCTGTCCCTGTCCCCATGTCATGTGTGCCCCATGCCTGTTCCTGATTGGGTGGGCTGTGTGCCTGGGGCCCAAAAAAGAGAGGGTCCCATGGCTGGGGTCTGCCTGGGAACTCCAGAGATGTGGCTGGAGGAATAAATCATCTCTGAACATCTAAAGAAATATCGCTTCATCTTTCCTTCCAAGTTCATCGCTGTCTTATACTTGTTGTAAGGATTCCCCTCATTACAACACAATATTAATGAAAAATGTCTGAAACGTTACAGTTCTGAGTTAAATGTATCTATTCTGGCTCCAGTTCTGAGTCACAGTAACTGAAAATGTTGGTTCCAACATCAAGGTTTCAGTGTAAAACCTGGACCTGCCAGTGGAACTCATTACCCCTTTCTATTGCCCTTGGTGTTCTAAAGATATTAGCTGCTACACAGGGGGAGAGCATCTGAAAAAAGACCTAGGTGTACCTCTGTTACTACCTGAAGAGTGATAACATTTGCCTGCAACTCTGACAGAAGAGATGTGCTGACTCTTCTTACAGTACAGAAACTACTAAACTTTCGTTAAAGAACTTTAAAGAACTAATCCTGCAGAAAATTTTAATCCCAAATTTTGATGACTTTATGCTGAAATATATACATAAAACGCATTTCTAAGTTCAAAGAATTCAAAGGAAAATCACAATGAAGTATGTTATTTAGTTTTCTCACTGTTTTTGATGGTAATTTAAAGGTAATATTTTCAATGAGGGACAAAAAATTAAATTTAATTAGCACCTTAAAATTAATTTATTGCTTCATGAATATTAATGGAACTTTCCCCACCAATCTAGAAAAAAGCTATCTCATGATAGCATATTGACAAATCCTTCAATTTTAAATTTAAATCAGCATTTTATACACATACTGTTATTTGTTTATATGAACACAGTAATAAAAATACCGCTTTAATTTTAATATGTAATGTATGTAGATATGTAATAAATATTCTCTTTTTAGTCTATATTTCATATGTTAAGCTTGAGGAATTGTTGAAAATTGGGTAGCGTTCTCACTTTACATTATGTTTCTAATTATCAAAGATAAATTTATATATGTTTAAACTATGAAAGAAACACTTTTTTCCCCCCAGTTCACTATAAAAGGATATATAAAGGGATATAAAGGGAATCAGGCAGTCAAATAACTACATAGTATGTCTTCAAATATAACCTCTGGACTGTAGAAACAATGAAATGAAAATGCACTTTTGTTTAATTAACATTATTATACTATTGTTATTCTGAAGTATGGAATATATCAGGACATAGTAATTGCTGTGCTTATCTTACCATGAAATTCCTGACAAAGCAGAAGTACATCTATAACTCCACCAGAGATTCTAATTTAATTAACTCTGTGGTGAAGGGGATACCATGCACTTTCACCTGAATTTCCAGAGAAGTTTCCATTACTTCGCCTCCCTCCACACCCCACTTCCCACCCCCACATCTTAAAAAGAATTTTGGGCTCGTGAACTATATTTTTGCATCAGTGCTCTATTGTGCTCCACCACAAAGAGTGGTAGAGGACCACTCTTTGTGTCTGATTTGGATTCAGAATCAAAACACATAAGTCTGGTCAGGATAATTGGTCTATTCTGTGTTAAATGCAAAGGATACTCACTGACTCTTTTAATGGAGAATGGCAAAGCAAAAGCCAACTCAAAACTGTGTTACTTGATCATGCTATTTAGTCAAATCAAACATAACAATGGATTAATAAAAATCAAAACCATGTCTCTTGCTTTTGACCACTCCTTCTTATTCACTGCCTAAAATAGAAGTAGATAAGTTATGACCCCATTAATGTTGTGAATATCAAATATCTCTTTTCACTAATGACAGTTTTTACCTATAAATTAAATTTACCATTCCTTTTGTGGTATTTTAATTCATATGCCCAAAACTACAAACTATTTTGAAAGATCCATGTTTATTCCATTTTGTTGTAGTCTTTACCGAAGATACAAATGTAGACAAAGCTTCCAATGGAATCAGTTTATGAAATGACATTTATAAAGAGGTTATAGACATAGTGTTATTTTTAATTTGGACTTTTTCTTTATGTTTGCAAGCTTCCAAAAACCAAACATGCAAAACAAAAAATTGAATGAAAGAATATGGATATTCAAAAAATATCTGAAAACTGTTTCAAGCTGTCACCAGCATTTCAAGCATATTTATAATTCATATACTATGTGATGATCATACACAACAACCTAATCACAACAGTTGTTGCTTTTTATATCTACCTATATATTTTATTTGTAGGGGTATTCAGAAGAAAAGAAGCTTAGAAAAGTGGATAAGAGGACATATTTAAACATGTTTTCTTCTTAACAAGTGTTCAGACTGAAAGTGAACATACTCTGGAATTAAAGATTTCAATAACTGCTGCAGATTTTCCCTGCTTTGTTAATGCAATATCAATGAATGACAGTTCATCCCAATTCTGCTCTACATTAGCAATTAAATCCTTATTTTGAAGAGTCTGAAAAATCAATTAATTGTACAAATTAATCTGAAACATGATCTACATTGCAGGCTCAATTATATATTGCTTTAAGGTCAATAAATAAGTAACTTATGAATTTCTACTGCTCATATCTGACCTGTCCCTACACTGAAATGCACAATACATTTCCAGTTTGGAAATGAACAAAAGAAGACAGTCCTTTTTAAGTGGATGCACTGGTCATTAAACATGAAGATTGATTTACTCTCCTGTACCAGCCCAAGAAAACTTTCACACAAACTCTTTATGAAATCTGTGTTAATGTTCACCACTATATTTCTAAGGATTCCAAAACACTAGGCTTCACAAAACTTTCTCCGGAGGAATAAGGATCAGCACAAAAATAAGGTCAACAAAAATAATTACTTTTATTTTTCCCCAATCCTGTCTTATAGTGAATGTAATTCAAAAGACATTTTTTCAGCCACAGGACAGAAACAAAGGCTGTTGCTGCATTGCATGATGAAAAGCCATGTATCTAAGCAGATATGACGGATTATCCCTAACAGCAGGCTGATAGCACAGCTGTACTCCACTCCTTCTGGTTGTTTCTGCAACAGTACAAATATTCCAGCACGCCATAACACATTATGGCCATGCCAAATGTCCTCTCTGTATAACACATACTGCAAATGATTTCACTTTTAAAACCAAGATAAATCTAAAACTCCATCCAATCACTTGCTAATAATACTAACTGAAAGTATCCCAACTAAAGCAAATAATGGTAACTGAACTGAAATTATTTTTCAATTCTATTTTTCCTGACAGTTACCTAGCATGACTTGATTGAAAGCAGCCCATGCTTAAATATTATGTATTTTGACCTAAAGTACTTATTACATATGAACAACATATGACATATTAGACAACATAAAACAAAATAATAAAGGAACCTCTAAAACCTCCTTAAATTTTGGCTTCCAGACAGTGACATATTGTATTTTCTTTTGAATGACAAGGAAAAAAAACCACCCAAATCCTCTAATTTGAAGGTGTGGGGAAGCATCCAAATAAAAGTTATGTTGATTCTTGAGGTATTTATTTTTCAGTGTAAAGTCTATAGTATCTGTAGTTATGTGACATGAATTATCCTCAATTTTTGTTTGGAGGAAGAATCCCACGCACCAGTACATGCTGGCTTCCCAGAGAAGTTGTGCTGTCTCCATCTGTGGGTGTAATCAACACCCAGCTGGACATTATTCTGGAGACCAAGCTTTAGCTGATACTATTTGGTCAGGGTAGTTGGACCAGATGATCTCAAGAGGTCCCTTCTACTGAGATCTGTGATGTCAAAGGATGTCAGCATGTCAGAGTAGCTCACTGCATGAAGAATGTAACATTTAATTTACTTAGTTGTGTCTTAATAGGTTTATGTGTCTTGACTGACATTTTTAGAATAAGCCCAACAGCTGAACATTATCTTTTGACACTGTTGCCTGTACTGTGCATTTAAATGAAACCACAGACTTTTCTTATTTTAAGTTGGTGCAAGGGAAAAATGGCCCAAGCCAAGCTAAATGACAGACACGTTTTTCTTTTTCAGTGCTTACCAACTCTCAGTGGGCAGAGGAAAAACTCTCACAGTGTCAAAAGTTTGCAGTTCACTTGTTTCCTGCTAATTGATATTATGCCACAAGAATCCAACTTGCAGCACTGAATAATTAAAAATTAGTTGCCTGCTATTTAAAGCTCCCAGTGGGAAACACACAGACATGTCTATACAATGCACTGAGAAAGGTCAAAGCTTTGGGCTGCATTCAGTGTTTGCACTGTGTTTCAGTGGTTTAAAGCACCAAGAAGCCTTAATAAGTTTGCTATTGACATAAATGAGGGTAATTGGGACTTCAAAACACACATTATTATTTTCCCCTTCTCACAAATGAAATAAGGGTGAGCAGAGAACTAAACTCAAACAGAAATAAAGTCAATCTGTCTTCCTTTCTATAGGAAGACATTTTGGTAAGTATAGAAATGATACTGAGAAATCATTCCTAACGCTTGACTTGCCACTCTTTCTAAATGTCGTGAAGCATATGATATCTAAGAGCAGTTTTGATTTATTGATTAGGAACTTAAGGTCATATTATCTCATGGGCTTGTGCAGAAAGGAGTTAGAAATACCATTATATACAGGAGCTATTTGTCATAGAAGAAGGTTACCTCTTTTACCATCATCTAAAGGAAAAATGTATCTTTTGAGTTTCCAAATCAGTCTATGAAAATGATTGAAGGCTGGGTGCCTAGCTCTAGAAATAGTCCTTTGAAACCTTCTCTGAGAATGTTAATTTAAATTATTTGAAATCTGCTCTCGGATATTTTAAGTATGTTAATTTAGGACTATATATATGCAGATTAGTCCCATTCAGGAGTGGTCAGGTGGTCAAGAGATTACTGAAGTACATAAAATCTGTGGGAATTGATATTATACAAATTTGTTGGCATTTTGTTCCAAACAGATTTTTAAAAGCAGCTTTTTAGAATCACAGAATCTTCTGAGCTGGAAGGCACCCACAAGGATCAACAAAATCCTGTGTCTCCTTATTTTACACGTGGAAAAGTTGAAAGAACTGTGATCTTTACAGTAAATCAAGAACTTAACTTTTAAGAAAGCTAACTTCAAAAAAAAAAAAAAAGTTTTCATTTTCTCCATGTGCCTGTTACTTCCTCAAAACCATACATTCTCAAGAGAAGTTTTTTGAATATATACATTTCTCACAGAAGTAGTTATACTTTAAGCCCAGAAGGATACATTTCAAATATTTTCCCATTTTATGTCAGGTATTTGATATAACAGATTTTTCTTTGTTTTGAAACAGCTTTTAGGAGTCTTGATTCATATCCTTCTGGGTTTTAAAACTTCGATATCCATTTCTATCTTTTGACCTGAACTCATCTTGATGTTAGAAGACAAAAAAAAAAAAAAAGCAGATGAGAACAGATTGTGTATGAATAGTTTTCCACCAAATCATGAAAGCAGGTTATGAATTAATTATCATTGCAGCTCAGCAGCAAGGGACTATGACAGTGCATTTTGACATAATGCAATAATGTAACAGGAAAAGGTTGAAATGTTTTTTTCCTCAGCCAAAATCTTAAGTGAGATACATAACGTGTAAATTATGTGACAAATTTGTGTCATCAGAAGTAGGGCCATATTCAGGAGTCATATACAAGCCACATATATAAATGGGTATAAACAGAGAGCTCCTGGGTGGGAATGCATCCACTATTAGAATGACTACATTTTGGAGATCACATATGTACTAGATGTCTAATTCCTACTACTGCCATAAAAATCAAACACCAGTAAGCATTACATGCCAGACTTTAGTTCCAGCCAAACAATGAGATTCCCACTCATTGCCATATGTGCTGTTGAGGGGCTCTACCAAACTACTACAATGTTCCAGTAGGTCATTCCATGTATGCAAAGAAACGCAGGACATTCATGGTTTGAGAGAATACCCCCCATTGCTGTCTACAAGGTCTTTATTCATGTTATACCTCTAATCCTACATAATGTCTAGGGTAGGTCTGTGTGTTTAGAAAACCTCAACATTGTCTCATTCCCTCAGAAATCAGTTGAAAAGCCTTGCCCTGACACAAAGAGATGTAGAGATTTTTACCAGAATAAACCCTGCATATAACTACAGCAATAGGCCTATGACAGTATTGTTGAATACAGTATAAATCAACACCTGCTAACTGCCAAGTCTCTTACTTTGTCCATCTGTGCTGTATGGCTAGATAAATATCCTAAGTCACTCTCAATATTTTAGGCTGGCACAATGATTTATGACAATGAAGATTAAGGGCCAACAGATGGGGGAAGAGTTAGAAAAAATGTGCATTGCCTTGGTGTAGATCTCTTGTTGAACTTGAAATGTAAGTAAAACATAAATATATTTTCCTTTCCTTATTTTACAACAATTTTGTTTTTCTTTTAATGCTAAGATTTTGCATCATGCTTGAAGATATTGGATCTACTTGGTTTATACTTTGTTAGAAGCTCTCAGAGAATGTCTCTAATTTTGAATAGATGGTTATACATACGTGTTGTTATAAGAACATAAATGTTGTTCTTAAGAGAGAAGTTTTACATATTTCTGGAATTCCTCTCCTTCAAAAAGAGGCCAGTGAAGAGATGGTGTGTGAAACCATTGGTACCTCTTGTGAAATACCTCAATTTTTAGCACAGATTTATTTTCTTGTATGAATACAAGTCTAATGCATACTAAGAATTAGTAATTCTAATCTCAGTTTCTTTCTGCCTCCAGAGTTACTGGATAAAAGGGGACTTGGTGGAAAAGAAAAGGAACTCAACACAATCTATGAACCTAGAGGAAAAGCCAGAATGCCATCAGTATCTTTGTATTTTTTTCCTTGAATTTAGTTTGTGCCTGAGCTTCTAGTAATTTCCTCATGGGTGGCATTGGTCAATAGACAGAAATTAAAAAACATGAAATTCTATCTCAACATGAGAAAAAAATATTTTTACTATGAAGATAGTCAAAGACAAAAACAGGTTTGCCCAGAGAAGTTGTGAATTCTCCCCTTTTGGAGATATTCAAAGATTGGACACACCCAAGACATTCTCATCCTCTGACCCTACTTGAGAGGTGGAAGACGTGGGGTGATCTCAAGAAGTCACTCGCAAACCCCAAAAATTCTGTAATTCTGTGAATTTCAGTTGTCTTAGTATGAGGAGCTTAGAATCCTCAGAACACATTGCTCATTCATGTTTGAATAAAGACAATTGTACGTTTTTCTATGGCATAATACGTTGAAGTTTCAATACAGAAACTCAACGTTAAGTAGATCTCACATTAGATGAGAGAGAAAAATTAAAAAAATGTTAAAAAACCCAACCCAGAAAAAAAATTAACAAGGAATATAACAACGAGGAACTCTGAACTCCTGAACTCCTTGCTTCCTTTGCAATCTTGGCTGCACATCGCTTCTGTAAAAATACCAAGACTTAGGAGACACAATTTTATTTTTTCTGATTTGGGTGAGTGGTATTTGAGCTTCCACTGTAGATAGCAGTTTTTAAAAAAGCATGAGAGATACTTCCTATGTGTGCATGTCTGTAACCTAAAAAGCAAGGGTCTCTTCTAAATCAACCCAGGCCACGATACTAGTTTTACACTCTATTTAACTCTTGGCAATGATTTTTTTCTTAAGATGAAAATTTTGTTTTTCTTCTATAGAGAGATCTTGACTTTCTAAACAACAAGTGAAATACCAGAACTCATTTAGGTCTCTTGAAACAATTTTATTGATTTTTATGAAAAAAAAAGAAGCTACACTGTAACTGCCCAGGACTAAGCATATTTTGGGGACACAGAACTAGTCTAGCCAGACTTCTCCTTTACCCATAGGCATAGGAAGTGGACTGTGAATGTTGGGATCCTGCCTACTTTTGAGTTTTTAAGATCACAGCAAATTATTTTAAGAAGAGCGCCTGTTCAAGCTTTTCTATCCAACATGGCCCATTATACAGCATAATAACTAACAGAAAAAAAAAACAAAATCATTTTTTCCCATGTAGAGAGAGCGATTCACCACTGTGATGGACTCCACGTATATTTTGAATAAGAACTGATTAAATTAGCATTCTGTGCTACTTTCAAAACTACAAATATGTTTTAAAATCAACCTTAAGTCCTCATTACAAAAAACTTAGAGAAAATGCAATAATGAACCATAAATCATCAGCTAAACTAACATCTAAAAATTAGTTGAGAATATTAGTTACTGACCAATATTTAACATTAGAGACAAACGTTTTACCTTACATGTACAAAAGCATCAAATTCAGAAATGTCATGGAGGTTTCACAAAGTCTAACAACACAGGGGTCAAATGAAATGAGTAACACCTACAATTAATATTTTCCCATATAAGCTGAGCAGGTATTACAGAAGCTATTGAAGGTGGAAAGCTTAAAATATTACCTTTATAGCTGCATATCAGGAAACACAGAAGACGTACTTTCAGAAGTACAGTTTTCTTCAAATTTTACCTTAAAGCTGTGATTTGACACAACAATGGTAACAAGAACAAGAGAAGAGAAGTATGAATAGCAGTAAATAGGGAACAGTGTAATGAGGAGTCAGCTCTAAGAAGAGTATAAACCCCAGAAAGTAAAAGGAATTGATGATAACTCATTTATGATCTAAAATTGGAAGACAAATAACACTTTTTCTATCAGTACCCAACCCATGAGTAATATATACTTACTTTAGACCTAATCCCATTTCTAAATATCATCCAGCTAAAGTAATATGTAAAAATATCAAGAACAAAAGGGGAATGATTGTTCAACACACTGCTGTATATAGTATCTATTTTGTTTTAAAGAAAGAAAAGAAGAAAAATATTGTTTCAACTTAGAAGATAAAAATTAGAAAAAAATACATTTTTTTCAGTCTTCATACAAAGACAGAAACCTACTGGGCAACAGTAAAAAGGACACACCTGAGACTTCATGAAATGCATCAGAACCTTAGTAAGTAAAAATTTGCTAGTAATTACTCCAGTTGGAGATCATGAATAAGATGGTACTAGTTAAGGCCCAGAGAAACAAACTACACAAATGGAAAGAAAAATCCAACAAATTAAGCACCTAGGAGTAAGCTCAAAATAAAAGTGATTGAAGGAAGATGAGATGTGACAGACATAGATGTGAGTAAAAGAAACAATATCATTGAGAGAGATGTGGGAGTAATCCCAATGTGAAACTGAAATTGCACTTGAAAACAGAATTAAAATAATAAAAGGGGTGTAGAAAAGCATTTTCTCTAAGATGCCATTTAAATAACTAAAAAAAAACCAACAGAAGTTGTATTAAAAATAAGGAGGTCAGTAATTTCTGTTTCAAGGAGTAATGGAAACTGGGAATATGAACATTTTCACTCATCTCTGTCAGCTCTTAGGTTTGACCTGTAAATCAATAGATGGTGGTCTGATTCATCACTAGAAACTGGAGCTAATCAGACATTTTCCACATTTCCTTCAGCTGAACCAGGGGCACTCCTACTCCTGCAGATAGGAATGAAGATCTATCAGGCTAGAGAGAAAACACAGAAATGAATGTGGTTTCAGGCTTTCAGTTAAGGTACCTCCAACCTAAGTAAGTGAAAGATACATGCTGTGGTCCCTGCCACAAGCAATGTTTGACCTTTGAAACAAATTGCTTTCCAGCAGATGAACAAGAGATCATAGAGAAGCAATTTAATGGCTACAGCAATTCCACCCTCAAAGCTGCACTGTGTAAAATTTCCCTGGACTTTTTTTCTGCATTGGACTCTGTGGACTGAGACAGAGAAGTTAAATGGATAAAAGTTAAACTGCCATGGTTTAATGACATCCAGGAACTAACATCCATACAGTAGACCCTCCCTCTCCCCTCCCCTTCCCCACTGGGATAAGGAGCAGAATTGTAAAAAGGCAAAATTTTTGTGTTGTGATAAGAACAGTTTCATAATTGGAATAAGGTAAAATCATGATGATGAGAGCAGGAAAGGGCGGCAGGAAGGGATAACATCCTGTAACAATACAATTGCTCACCACCCACAGACCGATGCCCACCCATCCCCAGGCAACAACTGGCTGCTCCTGGCCAGCTCTCCCAGTTCATACACTGAGCATTATGTCCTGTGGTGGGGAATATCTCTTTGGCCAGTGGGACTCCATCGTCCCAGCTATGCTCCCTCACAGCTTCATGTGCACCTTCTCACTGACAGAGCACGAGAGAGGGGAAAAGTCCTTGACTTAAGGTAAGAACTACTGAGCAACAGCTACAATATCAGTATGTTATCAACAATGCTCTCACACTAAATCCAAAAACCACAGCCTTGTTCAGTTACTCAGAAGAAAATTAACTCTACCACAGCCAAAACCAAAAGAGAAACCATATAAACATGAAGCATTAATTTCATTCTGATGGTCAAAATGATCACAGAACATAGTGATAATAAACAGGAATTCGCTTCTCTGTCACATGTCTGAAAATGATGAGGACAGTTTTGAATAATCTTCTCTTTTATTACATCGGTGGCTCTTATGAGTGGTTCAGCATGTACAAGTCACAACTATATTAAGCATTCTCTGTGTCTGATGAATCAAACCCATCGGGAAGTTCAACTGCCTGTTAAGAGCAGATTGATTTATTAAAGAGGACAAAGAGAAAGAGGATCCCATCTAACCTCTGTACATGTTCATCATCTTAACCTTCTTGATCAGACCGGGAAAACTAGCCTGGAGTTCATTGATGTGTCCCTTACAGTGTGATAGTTATTTTTAGCCATTGCCTCATTTCCATAACACACATGAAAAGCCATGAGGCTGCTCCAAGAAGAAAATTAATCAATTAGGTTTACCAGCAGCTTAGTTATGTTTTGGAATCTAATAGTGAGAAAATAATGATTTAAGGGGAAAAAAAAAACCCAAACTTTTCTAATTTGTATCTATTTCCTTATTAGTTCCTTTACCTCCTCACTGTACATATATCTCTTTTACTCCACCTGAGATATTTTTGGGAAAGGATGATCACTTTGTCCTGTGATCCATAACACTAAGAACAATACCTAGCTATTGTTCTGTGAATCTATTGTAATACTGTAATTCAAAGGCACATTATAAAAACAGAAAAACAACAACAAAGAAAGGAACAAACTAACCCCTAAAAAACAAACACAGAAAACATCAACCCATTCCCAACATTAGTATTAGTGTGGTGTTTGAAAGCACAGTCCTTACAGTACCCAGAATCAGTCTTAGATTAAGAAAGTATACACTATAAAAATTCTTTAGGAATTATTGATATATTCTTTGTTCTCTCTCTAAATTCTTTTGGTTTGTTTTTTTTTTTTTTTTTTCAATCATTTGCATATGATTACATTAATACTATTTTATTTCCAATACTTAAAGTGATTTTCTTCTCTATTCAACCAACCTAGATTCAAGCATGATTTTTTTTAGTGTGTATTTTTCTCTGTACACCTCCATGCATTACTTCAATCTTTTATTAACTGTACTTTTTATTTATAACCCTAGCAGTTTTCTTATTGTGAAAACCACTTTTTTCATCTTTTGAGAAAAGACTTTTATTCATACATCTTTCAGAATGCAATCATTGCTGTCCTCAGCTGTAGGGAATCTTGCTGACAGTGGACTAACTTTTGACCCAGACATATGCTTCCACTTTGCAACAAGAGTTATTTTAAATGCTATTTATGCTCTTCTGTAAAAGGTCACTTAATCCAAAAGGCTGGATTGAGCAGTTTGCATGTGGCTAAAAGATAAATACAGTTTGAATCACCTGGGAATAAAAGTCTTCTCCTGCAGGCTCTCTTGAGCTGAAAGGCTGAATCCAATTTTGTTTTTACATTGCCATAAGATAAATGTGTTTTGAATGTCATCTAAGTTAAAGAGAAGTCGTTCGTTTTTTTCCTGTAAAAAAACCCTGTACTTTTCTTCTGGCAGCAAATTATTTTCTTAAGAACTCTCACTTCTGACAATCAACATGTAATAAAAGTTCCTCTGCATTGATGATAGTACTGAAAGCACATTTGAAATACAATACAAATTCTTTTTTTAAGCTTTTTTTTTTTTTTTACTCTTAATTTAATAAATGGTTCTTGTCTCATAAAAAGACCAGTTTCTGTTTCCATTGTCTTTTCTTTCTCTGCTTTTTACTTATTTCACCATCCTGGAACAGTGAATTTTCTGCAGCAAGAAAGAACCGTTTCCTAATAAAAGAGCTTCATCTCATATCCGCATACAGACTAAGCAATTTTTGTACAAATAGAGATTTATAATTTGTTCTGTGCTGTTTAGCAAAAGCCTTATCCTGCTTAGAACAACAAATGAATTTCAGAGAGGCAAATTCAACGTCTGAGATAGTATCAACTGAATTTTTTTGAATACTAGCATTTAATAAGCTGATTCATTTCATCATGAGTGTTCCACAAGATTGTCTTTTTGTAAAACACAGTACTATAAATATTTTTTCCATTAAAAAAATTTCGATTGTCTCACTTCAAAAATAATTTTGCCATCCCATTTGCTGGGTATTGATATACAAATCAGCTGGGTGGGGGGTGAAGAATCAAAAGAGTAAAGGTGAGAAAACTTGTGGGTTGAGATCAAGACACTGTAATAATAATAACTGTTGTTGTTACAGAATCTTGTAATGAAAAAGGAAAATATCAAAGAGAGAGAAAATAAAATCAAGACATATAAGTGATGAAAGTGAAAAAAATTCCTCACCACCAAACAATTCTTGCCCAGCCAGTCCCTGAGGATGTCCTGGGGTGACGTTGTGATGCTTTATTCCATACCTGTCCCCTCACTGCCCAAGGATGCTGCGCCTTTAGGATGTGCCCGGGAGCGGGGCCGGAGCCACGGACCCGAGGGGCACTCGAACGGCTCAGCCCGGGGGCTCAGGGGCTGGGCAGGGAGTGCACAGGGAGCGCTCTGTGCTTTCCTGAGTTTCCTTTGTGTTCCACCTAGCTGGGAAAAGGGTCTGTTGATTTGTTTTGGTTTTTTATCCCTTTCCTTCCTCTTGCCTTACTGCCTCCCCTCCCTCCTTGCCAGTCCAAGGAGCCTGCGGGGGTGGCCCCGGCGGGCCCGTGGTGGGGCCCGGCTGGTCCAAGCCCACGTGTCCCCTCTGTCTCTGGGAAGTTGTATTTTGAGGGGATTTTTTTATCCTGTTCTACCCTGTTTTGTCGGTGTGTTAATAAACAATTTGGGGGTTTTTTTCACCTCTTTCACTTCTTGTGACCCACTTGTCTTATTGGTGGAGGAAAAGGGGAGACCTTTCCTTCTGAAGCTTTGACTACAAAACTGAGCCAGAGCAGCAATACCCCATTAATCTCTCCCTCATTTTATTGCTGAGCATGTTGCCACGGGTATGGAATATCCCTTTAGGCAGTTGGTTTCAGTGGCCCCAGTTGTGCTGCTAACTCCTTGCTGCTGGAGAGCGGTGAGGAACAGAAAAGGCCTTGGACCCATGTGAACACTGCTCAGCAGTAATAAAAACATCTCTGTATCACCAACAGTTTTCCCCATAGCAGCTACTGTGAATAAAATAAACTCTATCCCAGCCAAAACTAGCACAATACCATTATTTGTACATAGCCTAAATAAGCCTGGTTTCCGCATGGATATGCTGAAATTCTTTCTGCTATTTCACCAAATTGCACCAAGTAATTTCAATGGAGTAAATAAAAGTCATACTAACCAAATCTGACCCCCAATATTTCCATTATTATCCATTCTTTCCACCTCTTGCTTTTCCACTTCATAGGTGACTGTTCTGAGACCACGATGACTGAATAAGAACTGTGAGGCTGCATTTTCTTGTGAAGTGCCTGACTGGGTCAGGGTCAAGATCAAGAAAATAGTATGAAAAGCAAAGAACACACAGCATGCCATACCCACTTCAAAGTTTAGTGAATGACTTTTAACTCTTGTTCTCAGACAACACAAAGAAAATTAGGTGACAAAGCTGCATGCTGTAAATTGCTCCAGGCAATTTAAGTCCCAAGTGTCGTACTGAGACCAAATTTCAGTACTGCGGCATGCATATTCTATATCATCTCTGCATCATATTTATCCTTTTTTTATACATTTAAAGTTGGTTTTATGCAACCAAACATCTGCTTTCTGGCACCTTATCAAATGTGTTTGCAGGCAAAAGTAATTTAGAATGTTTTTCACTTCACATTACAAGCTTAAAAGTTTATACCTGAGTTTAAAATCCCCAACATGAATTTTTTTGAGAGCTTGATGACAAATATATTTCCCTTCCTTAACGCTCTCTGTTGAGCAAAACTCTTAGAATTATATGAAGATAGAGAGGTTTCTGTCCAAGAGAACTGTTATTTTGGTTTTGCAATCGGATTGAGCAATTTGATCAAGAATTTCCAGCACATGGTGACTTTTTGATATATACATATATGTGGGGTTTTTTTCTGTGCCTAAAGATTAAAGTGCTCTCTCTGCTTCTCTGTCACCTGTTAAGCACCTGACAGTTAAGTTCAGTTTTTCCACAGCTCATTACCTGTTATTGCGACCTACCTCTGATCTATTACAGATGCAGCATCTATGATTTTGCAGGGCACCCTACCTGCCTACAACAGTCCCTCTTGTAAGGCAAATCAATCATTCACATTCTGCTCATTTATTATCTGCAGCTTCAGCTGACAGAAGCTGCAGCTGCACATCTCTTCTAGGACTCCCATATATTTCTTTCTATACTGGTATCTAAAGACATATTTTTTGTCAATCTGAGACCTGTTTTATGTTTGTAAAATACATTTGTAAAAACACTCAGCACTTACAAATGCATATAAAGGCTCAGTATAATATCAGACATAGTAATTTTGTTTTATAGTTGCAAAACTTGATTGCACAGATGTAGAATTTCCAAGTTTGTAACAGCAAAATTAATGCTCAATGTCCAATTTTTTAGAATTAATCCTGAAGCATCTGTTTTTCTCAAACATTTCAAGGGCATGGAGTTATATTGTTTATTTCTCAACCCCAGACTTTCCTGTCCACAATGCATGTACACAATCTACATAAACTTAAAAAGGAAGAAATGCAAAAGATATGTTCCATTAGTAAAACTTAAAATTCCTACCAAACAACAACAGAACCAATGATTGAATCACTTGGTCACTGGGAATACTTCAATCATATTAGACAAAAGTTTTATCTGACTGCTTTATCTAATGCTTCACAACTAATTCTTCTCTATCTGTGCTTAGCAGCATTTAAAATTTCAAGGAGAAAAACAGACAAACAAACCCTCTATTCTATTTCAGGACACAAAACTCAGTAACAGAAGATTTAGTTGTATGTTTCCTAGAATTAGATCATCTTTGAATGTACTGCATGGGTAACAAAGTTATCTGAGTATAATTTCTACAACATGAAAATATTGTAGCAGCCTACCCAAGTCTCAGTGGGAAAGGTTTTCCCTGCTTACCAAAACAACAATAATTGTCTCCGCTACACTAGGGCAACTGCAGAGCACAGAGAGAAGCTGGAGGCATGGATGGGCAGCTCTGGGGACTGACACATCTACCTAAGTTGTCCACAGTGACCAAGGGGACCAAATACAGAGATGAATGAAACAACAGCTGTCTCATAGTTGGCATAAGAAAAGATTTTGTTTGAATATGTAGGACTATGTTTGTGCTATTTGAGAGAGAACAAGTATTTATCAGACACTTAACAATATTTTTTGTTCCCAAGAAGCGTTTTGCTTAATATTAAAATAACACACATAAGCTCACAACAGGGCTACTCACAGATATTCACAACTCCCAAACCTCTCACCAGCTCCATTCAGAATGGCTGGAAATGATAACAATCATAGCCTGTGTTAAATTCATGAGCATATACTTCAAGCAACTTCTTTTCAGAGTTTTTTTCCTAACAAGATATTACCAATCCTCTACACTATAGAAGAAGTTCAAAATTCTAAGAGCAAATACTGGCTCTTGATTCCAGAAATGAGTTAATTTTGTTATAGATGTGATCAGGAAAATGGCAAAGATTAGCTACATCTTTTTCTGTGTTTACAGAATGACAGCAGACTGAGAAATCAGAAAATATAAATTTTTCAGATTTCACACTGAGTATATGGAACATTCTTTCAACTTAATATTGTTTTCTGATAGAGTCAGTTGTTAGCAAAAAATAGGGAAATTAGTCTTGATCTAACAGAAATAAGTAGATATCAACAAAATACAATGTGTTCCTCTTCAACAACACTCTTTTAAAAGCTGCCTTTGCAAAGATATCTGTTTTGCAAGATCCTCTATAGAGTAGAATGGAGTAGAGTGGAGTGGAGTGGAATAGAGTAGAGTAGAGTAAAGTAGAGTAGAGTAGAATATTTCAGTTGGAAGGGAAAACTAAAACATGTTAAGGGCATCATCTAATACAAACAACATTCAAAGCTTTCCTTTCCTTTTTCTGATTATCCAAAATATGTTTCATAGGCATTTGAAATACATATATATGTATTTCTACTCATAGCTAGCATATATTTTCATGAATCACCAAACAATCCCTTTGCATACAAAAGCAACCCTTTTCTTCAAAGCTATTCTCTTTGCAACTGTTTCTTAAAAGTGGCTGTCCTCCAACCTCCCTGAAACTGGTAGTGGAGCATCTCAAACACATACATTTCTCACAGATGCTGGAGATAGTGTTTGCCTTTACAAAGAAAGGGATATACAAGGTAGTGTTAAGGATTCTATTTCATATCTCCTTTGACTGATCTGTCTGTAGTTTTAATTTCAAAAGGAGTAACAAGGTGTCAACTGTTTGAAACTGCAATTAAAACCAGAAAAGACTCAGTGTCCTTATGATTGAGAGAATTAATGTTTGACTGCTGTAAGATTTTTAGTCTTCCAAAGCATTTGTAAAATCAGGAGTTTTGTTATCCCTTCTCTTTCTTCTTTATTTTTGTTCCTAAATAGCAAGCTGGTAATAATGCTGTCCCTGTTAAGATTAATGTGAAAACACTCTAAGTTTTGTCCTTAGTGGAGAACAGAATCTGTCCCACACAGCACAGGAAGCATGTCAGGGGAGGGCAAGAAAACAAATTTTTTTTGGGGTGGTATTAGAAACAGAATTATTAGATGACTCTACTAACTCATACTGACCTAATATATAATTGTATAATATATAATAATTTCTGAGTGAAAGATGTGAGCTGTTTTCCTCCATTTCCTTATTTCCTTTATTATTGCCTTTTTTATTTAATGTGTTGAACATTCTCATCTGTATGTCCTCTATCTCCCAAATACAACTTAGTGGTTCTAAAATCTAAATAGATTTATGGAGACTGACTAAAATTTTGGACAGCTATCATTTAACAAACTCGATCACTAAAACTCACATAACATTCATGCAGACAAACTCCAGTTCTATTGAACTGTTTGTATTTGTGAGTTTGTTGTATACAGACAGTATTTTGAAAGCTAAGTTTAGTTCTCTTCTGAATACATAAATTTGTTCACAAGGACTTCACTTGTGAACTGGTGAGAAAATTTCTTGTTCTTCCTCTGCAGTAGCCTGTCATTTTGGGAACTTCATAGCACAGCTTGCACAGCATTTATAAGTTTAATAAAAGAAGCTGCGAAGAGACACACAAAAAGTGCATATTTTTCATTTCAGAGAAGGTGTTTAGCTGTAGATCTATCAAATATGCAGCTGTAAGTTTTGCATAGATGTGACAAAAAAGTGTGAAAGTGTAAGAAAGCTTTATTCCAAACACTTCCATAGACCCTAAATACAGTAGAAAGGGGATAAATAACTGGGTTCTCTTGACTGCAGTCAGTAAATTCTAAGAGTAAGTTAATTATAAAGAATTATTTTCATATTAGACACACAATCACTGTTTATGAAGCTGACTGCAGCTTAGTGCACAGCTCGTGTTTTCTTCCCATTATCCACTTCATCACATAAATCAAGTGAAGCCCTCTCAAAGCTTTCCTAGTACTATCTATACATACATCTTTCAGTACTAACTTGATACAACATACTACTTTATGGTAAGCCTTCAGCTGGCTGGAAGCTTCAGGCTTTGTCAGGAGCCAGAGAGTTCTGGGCTGCTAAAAACTTTTTTCCCAACAAGGACTTTCCAAATACAGGAGCCAAGTTACTTTGACTGACTATTGAATCACACAACTTTTGAAGCTCGTCACCATTTCAAACACAGATGAGCACCTAAGTTTGCAGCTCCCTTAAGAACAGACCTAAATAACTACTTGAGTTGCACGGCACAGTATTAAGATGCCACCTTAAAAAGTCAGAATCTTAATACCCCAGGACAGCTGTACTGTGTGAACTACAGACATCAGGGTTTGTTGCTCACAGCAGGGCTCAGATGCCACCTGGTTAAGTAAAAGTCTTAGCTGCACATTCTGCTACAAATCAACCAAATGCTGCTTCTACTGCAGCAGGCATATAATCTTGCAAATGAGAATGGGATGTTAGTTTTGGAGCACTGTTTATGAATTTTTTCGCAATAGATGAAGATCATACATCATTTTCTACATGTCACTCAGATTCTTTTAAAAACATAAATTACTACTTATCTGTAAAATAAAAGAAGGAAATCTATTTTATTATTCCCCTGGAAAATCTAAACAAATTATGCAACATCACACTTCCACCTACTAGAATGCAATAAATTATGTATGTAGAAAGGGGAAATAAGAGTAGAAGTATCAAAGAAGAACAGAATATATCATAAAAATGCTGTTCACACTACAAGATGTAAGGCTTTATCAGATTTTCTATTCTGATCCATTATGCTCTAGGGATCATCTCAGCCTCAGAACAATTCTTTTCAGTTGATGTATAACTCTAAAGTGGATGTGCTGTGGGTTTGTTTTGTTTGTTTGAGGTTTTTTTTTTTGTCCATCCTAGTAACCAAAAATGAAATTCTAATTGTCACTGTAGAGGTACCCATATTGGTGAGATACAATGGGCAATTTTCTCATATAAAATCTTCAGCATGAGAATGTATTTAAACTAAAGCATAAAGGCCGGCATCACCAGATGCTTAGGGTTTGAATAAAACCACTAAGTAGATACTGGGAATTACTTCAGGATTCTCAGTACAGGATAACAACTACCTGCCTGAAAATTTCTGAGTGAGGGAGAGATGCAATTAACAGACTAAATTACTTTGTCAGGGAAAGAGGTAGCTACTCACAGCTTTCCGATTACTATTTGATACCCAAGCAACTTAAATTCTTCATTTAGAAGTATCAGAAATACAAGCCTGTGGGATTGGGGGTTTGTATTTTCTGAAAGGGAAAAAAAAAAAAAAAAGATATTGCAAAACATTGGCCTAAGTCAATTCTGCATGTCTTTTTAATTTTTTTTCCTCTTTTGTCTAAAACCAGTTGAGTTGAGCCTAATTTTTCACAGGATACAAGGAATCTTCATTCTTCAGTTTCTTGAGAGGAAGTTCATACACAGTGCCTGCCTCTAGAACTTTTTGGCTGCTCTGAAATCATTTGTTAATGAACATTCAAAGCTGTTTCTCATTCTTTAGAAACATTCCTTGGCTGCATCAGTCACCACAACAAGGGTGTAACTATCAGTTAAGAATTGTACAGCAGCTTATTGCAGTGGTCAAATACAACTGGAATGTTGCACCAAATGACAGAGTAAAAAGTAGATCTGAGTTATTTTGCTCATGCCTATTGTTGCAGTTGCTTTCATCTGCCTAGACTCATCTGTTTCTTGCACAACAATTCGGAAACTCTTCAAGCTGAATTCTATTTACTATTAATTGTGTTACGAGAAAGCAGCAAAAGTACCACATTCAATTTTCACTCTTGGATAATTTGCTGTAATAGGAAGGCAGAATGCAGGCTGTTAATCATGTTAAAACACCTCTAAACTGAGACAGCTTTGGCTAATGCAGGCAATGTAATTTTCTACCTAATGGTGAGCTACACTTTTCAAGAAAGAAGAATGCAGGAGGTTTCTCAGGGTTCAGCATTTAGGGCAATAAAGTCTGTGAAGAGAGGGCATTTTTGACTTGGTTACCTTTATATTTATGTGAGGTTTTTTTCACAAAACATCCAATCATACTTTTCTATAGATTGTACATTTTCCTCTATACCATTTCAAAAAACAAATTAACATCAAAAAGTATGACCTGTGGATTATTTTCCCTTGATTCACATATCCTTCAATTTTTAATTTATTTACAGAAATTTCCTAATTGAACACCATGCTGCCTCATCCAGATTTCCCTATAATTCATAATAAACAAGTTATTAAAGGCATTAAAAAATTAGAATCATAAGTGCATACCACTATCTCTCTCAATTCTTTACTTCTGTAATCCCCCTATCCTACCTTGTTCCATCTAGCTAGAGGAAATAATATGATAGACACAGTATATGTGCTCTCAGTTTGTCCTTTAAGTTTCTTTAAAAAGAGTGACTGGGTTAAAAGAATTTCCTTGAGGTTTGCTCTTGCTTTAGAAAGGAGCTAAGGGTCCAGGGATAGAAGATTCAGAGGTTACAAAGTGCAGTAAGTGAACAGGCAGCCTGCAGGGGAGAAAAAAAATAAAAGAAAAAGAAAGAAAATGGGACTTTACAGCCCGCTGTTAGAATGGGACAGAAGGAACCTTCCTGTGGGCTGGTGGTGAGGACTGAGTGTGTTGTAATACAGAAAATCAGGGAACTGGTTGAAGTCAAGCCCTGAAAAAAGTTGCTCTTCTTCTAGCAAGCTGTGGGCACCCCATCCTGTATATAATTTCTTACAGTTAATACTGAAACACACAGCAAAGCAGTCCTCACAGCATGTGGAAATACCCACAAAGAGAGTGATGTCAACTGAATAAATGTTAAATTAACTGTCATGCAAAGTACCTATAATAATTCCCTATGCCATTTACTCCAAACTCATAAATGAAATCAGCTGTGATTTTTTTTTTTTTTTAATTTCTTTTTAATTTCTTTTGTTTCCTCCCTGTCTAGTGAGATTAGCATTGTTTAGAGCACGGTGCTAACTCAGGGCTCACGGTTCAATGCCTGTGTGGGCCATTCACTTTAGAGCTGGACTTGGTGATCCCTGTAGGTCCCTTCCAGCTCAGAATATTCTGTGATCTGGAAATAAATTCCTAACTGCCGCTATTCTGAGGACAGAGAGGATGGCATACAAATTATTTTTAAGCAAAATATTTAATGGAAAAGGCTATCAGTCTTTCCTTTAATAATTTATTCCTTACCATGAATCAGACCGGAGCCATTAAGAAAAATACCAGAAGTCTTATGACTTATAACAGAAGGTGTTATGAACTTCTGCTAATCCTTGCATCCATATTAGAGGAACAGAGAGGGCAAAGAAAGAAATCGTGGAAAAAGAGGACTTGTGATCTCATACTACAAAACATTAATGGCTTAGCTACCAAACTATATTTCTGTTTGTTTCTGCAAGAGCAGAAGAATGTACAAAGAGGATTTCTGGAGAAATATGTCCAAAATGAATTGTGTTTGCACTGGGATAAAAATTCATAGCTTGAAGCACACAAAAAAATAAACCAATATTAAATCTAATATTGGGACAGGCTCCTGTGAGCTGTTTGCTACTCTGTTGACATATAATAGTCTGCTCAGCATTACAACTTACATTTTTGTACTACAAAGACGAGCACAAGTCCCGAGTTAGGTAAGAAAAATTATTCCAAAATAATTTAAAAATATATTATTTATTTTCTTTAAATGCCATGGTGTTTTGTAGCTTAAACCAACAAATCTTGTCATATTGTAAAAAAAAATTTCTTTTTGCATGTTTGACTGTCATCTAGGCCCCTAAACTTCTTGTACTTGGAAATTTTTTTGTTAGAGGGAATTACAGTGTGTACTTAGTTTCTCTAGATTTGCAGAATATAGAGCTAAGGATAATTACAGGAGGATCTGAAGGTTAGTTACAAAAAAGCATAATGAAAATCTCCAGAACAATTCAATAACTACTATTTGACATAAATTTATGCATGCTCCAATGCACTCAAATCAACTTTTTCATCTTTTACTTAGGCTCAAATTAAATTCTCAAACGTATAAAGTAGTAATGTTTACAGAACACAGAAGACAAAATCTCCTTCTAAAAGGAATTGAACAGAATTAATACTATTGGCTTAGTCTAAGTAAGATAATCACTTTTGAAAAATTGATTGATAAATAAGAATTTTCTAATGTTTCATGTCTCAATTGCTGGGATTGGCTCATATTTGCACAAGTTTTTTATGGTTGCTTGAGGCAATCATTCAATGGCAAAAGAAGCTCTACAAATAAAATAAATTACCGTGTTCAGGTGACAAAGGCAGAATATTTTATATGAACACAGACAGTGAGGAGACATCAATTGGTATAAACAATGATGGGGGTAAAAATAGTTGCTACTGTTCTTGTAATACGTTTTGAAATACGCTTTGCTTTCAGAACCTGGCAAGTCTTGCATTTCTTTTTAAATAAGGAACTGGCTTGAGAAAAACAGGTTGGCTTAAGAAAGCATGTTGTCACAGACTTTGGAAGTTTTCATGCTGCATGATGACACCGAGGGTTGTAAATAAGTGCATGTCATCACACTGGGACATGTTCTGAAAGCCTGCTTTTTGCTCACCAATAGCCCAGAGAATTAGGCAATATTCAATTTATACTTTATTAATCAATTCTTCTACCAATTTTTACTAGGTAGAACAAATCTGTTAACGTCTTAATCCAAAAAAATAAATCCTAGTGGCTTCAGAGCATATTGGTCATGGGAAGCAATTATATGTAATGTCTTGCAATCATTATTATCCAGGCATAATATGACATTTAATGTTTGCTCCTGAAACTGAAGTTGATGTGTGGAGAGGGGAGAGTTATAATCCTTTTTGTAATGACTTCATGAAACCCGGAAACTCCTCTGATTCCTGCCACTAACACCTACAAGCTGCCATAAGTAAATCCAAGCTACATAGCATAACAAGAACACACAGACACTGATAAATAAATCCTGTCAAAACACCATCTATAAACAGCTTCATAAAAACACATAAAATTGTCAAATATTTTGTATTGCTACTATGGGAGAAAATGTCTTCAGTAAATCTTCTGGATTTGATGACATCTCAGACTTTAGAAACTTCAATGAAATATGTCAAATTTCTTAAATTTTAACACTCTCTGATTAATTTTATGGTTTATGCTTCATAGTAATAACATGAATATATATAACTGGGGAATTTTATACATATTCTTAAGGAATAATAATTGAATACTTCATCAGAGTTCATAGTCACCTAGTCATCGTCTATACTTCAGTAGGTCATCTTCTATACTTAGCAGGTGTCATGAGGCATTGTAAAAAGTTTTAAAATTATTTAAGCCATCTTTGGAACAAGTTGAATAGACAGAGTGAGAAAGGTTCACCATATGGTTTGTGAGACCTGCTCAGGTCTCTGCTGAGTCCTGCCACATGGATTCACTTTTCACTTATATGACACTGTCTGTTGAGAACATCTGTATCCTAATAGGTCAGACACCGTGAATGCATTCATGCTGACACTTAGGAGCAGAGAGCTGCTGTTTTCCCTTGAGCAAGTCATTTATGTGAGAACTGGTGACAGACTAAGCTTAGTTTCTTTGCTTTTAACTCTGTACTAGCAACACAGCCCAAACCTGCTCCACAAATTTATTTTCCTATGGAAGAACTTCAGTAATCTCCCTCTTCGCTGTGTAACATCTCCTCTCTCTCCAAGCTTTCCCATATATGTGTTATCATCATTCATTACAAAGCAGAAAATATGGGCTTGGTTTTACTGCCAGGTACTCCAGCATTTTTCTCATAAAAACTTTCAGCTTCAATTTATTTATTAATCTCAAAAGCCAATTTTGTTTTCTGGAAGTAACACTGAACTTAGTTACTTTCCAACAGACCATGTCTTTTGCCATCGACAGTTGTTTCGGTGAAACAAAACCAAAAGAATTTGAAATTCATTAGAGCTATGGATTGTTATTGCTACTTGCAACTGTAGAGCTTATTATAATATCTTTCCTATCAGTCCATTTTAAGAGAACTTAGAGAAATAAACAAACAAAAATCCCCAAACAAACAAAAAACAACAACAAAAAAATCCACCAAATTTTGATTCTAAAAATCTTGATTTAACAGTATCAAAATTCCTTTCCCCTTCAGTTCTCTCTTTCCACATACCTAGCACCCTTCCACCAACCAGGATATCAAATTTTACACTTTATATGTTTTTTTAGCAATCCGTCCTTATCATGCCTCAAGGAATAATAACACTTTTGCTGCTTTGAATCACATAAAACCTAGTTTGGAGGGGAGTCAGGATACTACTTAGTGCAACAGCCTTCTCCAGGTTGGGGCAACCTCACAAGTAGAGCAGATTTTTTTCAACATTGTCCAGAGGTGTTTTGAAAACCTCCAGAGCATCTCTAGGCTGCATGTCCAAAAACATCAGTCAGGATGTTTTTTCCTTGCCCACCTACATGCTGATACGGATTGGGACTGCCACCCTCTGCCCTTTAATTGTGGTCATCTGAGAAGAGGCTGGCTCTATCTGCTTTACAAACCTCCTTTAGGTGGTGGCACACTATGATTAGATTCGCCCTGCTCCCACAGCTTGCCCTTTTCCAGACTAAGTTCATCAAGTTCTTCTGGCCTCTCTTTGCATGTCTTGTGGTTCAGCACTCCCAGTCATCTTAGAGGCCTTCCACAGCACCTTCTTCAGCTTATCAACATCTCTTTTGCACTGGGGAGCCCCAAACCACAGACACATATAGTGTAGCTGTTGTCATTCCCTTGATGAAAGGAACAATATTTTAGAAAGAGAGTGGGAGTGGAATGGCTGACAGATAGATGTGTATGACTTAAAATTAAACTTCATAGAGGATGCTTAACAGAGGGGGAAAAGAAGACAAAATTTAAATCTATTTCATGCCTACCTCTTCAATCCTACCTCAACCTTCTCTCAAATTACAAAAGAAAAGACATTTAGTGGTATAATAATTGCCATAGCACACTAACTGCTATCTTTCATGGGTTAAACAAAACTTGAAAAAGAAACTGCACAGAACAACCAAATAGTATAAATCTAGCAAAATAGCCCCATAAAGCAGTTCAGGAAGGTGCTGCTTCACCTGAGGAAAAGAAATATAGAACTGATTTTAGATCAACCCCTTAAAAACGTCCTTTAGATAAGCAGCGGCTGGGGGAGGCCTTATACTGTGCAGTCAGAGTAAGACCTATAGAGATTCACCTCACCCTAACCACGTAAGTTTAGGAAAGGGATCAGAAAGAGTGACTGAGAATCTGAAATTGTGAGAATAGCGACATGAAATGATTCAATCAAAGCTGGACAACAGCTGCTTTCATTATCTTCTGAATCTTCCCTCTTGTTTTTGTCTAGCTAGCTGCAATTCCTCTCCTTCATTTCTCACACAGTAATTTTCAGCGTTTGTCTTTTCTAGGTTATTGTTTTGCTTTGTTTTTTTATTTTTCCTTTTTCTTGTTTGTAGCCATATAAATGTTACTTTTCTGAGTTCCAGTCAGTTAAACACAAACTTGTTTTTCCTGATTTTTTTTTAAACTTCAAACTAGAAGCCTTGAGATTTGATACCAAACAGTAACGTGAAAATCACTGATTTCCATATAAAATTTTGTCACTCACAAAAGGTATGTACTCTTAGTAAAGTATGCCTCTCACCAGAGCCATGGGATGGGCCACTCAGAATGCTTTGCTGTCAAGGCCAAACAGCAAAGTCTGACAATGCTCTTCAATGCCCTCTTCCCTGTCTTCACCACTCAGGTATTCCCACTGCTTAGTTATGTGCATATGCCTCAACCTACTTCATTCCCTTAATTTATATTTTGGCTTATCATGTCAAATTTAAACATAAGTTAATTTTGGGTCATTCATACTGAAGGCTTAATACCCTCTAAATCTAATTTTATTGAATCTACAGGCTGTTGCAAACCTCAACTCAAAACATTATAACATACCTCACAACTCTGGATCATCTTTTCCCCAAAAACTGTGAGGAAAGTACAGTTTGTTTCCAACTAGGACTCAGTCTGTTCTATTCCCTTTACCTGAGCTGGATTTCATCTTTTATAAACCTATATTGATATATTTTATAACAAGCAAGCTTTGCCAAACTTTTTCTCCATTCCCCCACCACCAAAACGTCCTGTTGCAAAACACGTATAGCTTAACCCAGACCTGACTTGAACAATCTGTTTGTATCTCTGTTTTTTACAATTTTTTTTCATATTTTTATTGTTAACATTCCAAGAGAGGGGTTTTTCCTAAACTTGAAAAGTCCCTGACATGGTTTTCACCATAACCATGCTAACGGTCTAAACAATATCAATAGTAAAATAGAAAATTTATATCTTTCTGTCCATATCCAACAGTTCTATAATACACTGCTGAGAAAAATCTGTGTATGATGTGTCTTAATGTTTCCACTTTGCTGCCATGTTATAATAGTAAAACTACTGATGTCTGAGATGTGAGATTATAGAAATTAAAAATTTTTAAGTGAATAATGGAAGCCTCTTTCAACCATTCCTTCCAGCTTTTGTTAACATCATTGAGAAATAACAGATACACCCCTTGGATATGGAAAGCATAATAATAATTTTCTATTGGAGAATAAAAACCCAAGTACTACAATAGTACTGCAAATAAGCAGAAACCTAGATGCTTCTACAGATTTTTCAACACAGATCTGTAGAGAATACAAAGACTAACTGGCATTGAGTGCAGCTTACTAGCTGGATTTCATTTATTCTGGAACTTCCCCATACTATTTTCTGAAGGAGATTGGAACAGACTGGTAATTCCCTTTGCATGATTCTTTTTCCCATTTAACATCTACCATTAGCTCCATTGTTGTTTCCAGTTTTTACAGCGAAATGTAGTTGACAACAAGCATTGAGCCCAAAAGGAGCCAAAAACCTAGCAGGAAGATTCTGAAGTCTTTTATAGAAAAAAGGAGATCTCTAAGCAGGACACGATTTCAATAAAAAAACTTACTCTGCAGTACTATGCAATATATCTCGTAAGAGGTCCTCTCTAATCTATCTAGTGCAATTAAACCCTGTTTGAAATTCATTCACATTTTTCAAAGAGGCACCTGAAGCTATTTTGACATTTGAAATTACACAGATTCTGTTCCAATGTAAAGTGTATTTTATATTTAAGATTGTTAGTGGCAGTCATACCATGCTGCAAAAAAATGAGCAGAATTGCCAGTAGGAAATTCCAGCAATAAATCTTATTCTCAGAATACACCAATATTTTTTTAATGAATATTTTTATATATTTTTTTCTCTTTATACAAAGGAAATAATACTTTGATTCTCTTGACAACTATTGTACTTTGACAGCACATTTGTAGAAAAAGCTCTATGAGTAAATTTGCTTCATCCTTATATTTTACTGTTTTACAGCCACACATGGTTTTCTTATTTGGAGTCAGCTAGTAGCCTTTTGCTGTCCAAATTCTGAGTAAAAACAGATAAGAAAAATATTTTTTTTCTAGAGAAAGAGAAAAAAATTAAGTTTTTCTCTCTGACTTTTTACTTGTCAACAAAATTCTAACAAAAACTAGCTTTTAACTTTTGTCTCACTAATAACATGTTGAAAAGTTTTCATTAAGAGGCTTACTTTCTTTTAGCCTGTCACTTTGAAAGAAAGACATAAGTTGAATAATGGCTAAACCATGACAACTACTCACTATTTAACACTGAAAAAATACACAGAAAAGATGGTTCAAAATAGAGTTGCTCTGCTGCTTCTCTTCATAGTGAAGTAAATTAAATTAAGTGAAGTTGCTGGTTGGCTCTCATGTATTTGGAGTCTCTTCATCAATATGAGTCATCTAACACTCAATAGGGTTTATCATAGGTAGTATGTTGAACAAATGACAGTGTAAGGGAAATTTATAGTAAGATGTGGAAGGAACATCCTTCTGTTTTCTTTCCACAATATATCCTGTAAGAGTTTTATGAGACAAAAAATTGTTTTACAGTCAGACATTTCTCCATCCATTAATAAACCCACAACCCCTTTCTGTGAAACAGAAAAATAAATTGAAAACTTTTGAAATGCATCCAGTGCACTTACAGAGGACTATTTAAAGGAAACGGATCTTGTAATCACAGCAATTCAAAATGGTGACATTTCAGCTTTAGACTTCAAGTTTACATTTCATTTGAAATTTTCAGGTACTGCAACTGCAATGGGATATCTTATGATTAACCTGAGGACCCCCACAGAAAGAGTTGCAAACATAATGTGGAGGCCACATGCACTCGGTGAAAATTTGGAAACCTGTGTTAAATACCCAGGAACTCCCAGTAGAAAGTGACAAAAATCATCCAGTCAGTAAGGGCCAGAGCCACCTAAAGACAATATCCTTAAGCACAGAATCTGGCTGGTCTAAAGAGGTGACTGTCCTGTTCTGGTCTGCAGAATACAATATAAAAAAGACAGTACAGCTATTTAAAGAGCATCCAAGAGATGGCTATGAACATGATGAAGGTTCTGGAGGGGAAGCCCTATGAGGAGCTGCTGAGGTAATTTGCTCTGTACAGTCTGGAGTGGGTAACCTCATCACAGTCTACAACTTCCTTGTGAGGAGGGACTGGCACTGATCCCTTCTTGCTCGTGACCCGTGACAAGACTCAAACAAAAATCTGAAATTGTGTGAGGGAACGTTTAGGTTGGATATTAGAAAAAGGTTCCTCACCCAGAGGATGGCTGGGCACTGGAACAGGCTCCTCAGGGAATTAGTCATAGCACCAAGCCTGAATTCAAGAAACATTTGGACAATGCTCCATGGTGTGATTCTGCTCAGTGCCAGGAGTTGGATTTGACGATCCTATGGGTCCCTTCCAACTCAGCATATTCTATGATTCTAAGTGTGCAGCTCCTTACTTATTTAGATGGCAAATGGTGGAAATACAGAAGATATCATTTGTCTTATCTCAAACAATTTTAGCAGAGTTATTTAATGTCTCTTATAATTTGGTATCTGCATTCAGGAACACTTTCCTAAAAATTAAGATGACAGGCTCATTCCTTTTTTCCTTCCCAATAAGAAAAAGACTATTAACTCCTGTTAATATTAACAAGGGTTAATATAAGGTTTTGCAAGAACAGAGAGAAATTTGAAAGTACTGTATATTTTACCCTCTGTTATAATACATTTGGTTAAAGTATACCAGAACAAGTAATTATTAAAGTAATTTTGTGAAATTGGATGCTATTCTAACTGAAAACAGATTTATTGTGTAGATTGCTATTTTTCAGAGAAAGAAGAGGTGAGGGAGTGTAGATGAGACTTATTTTTTGAGCAATTTTCAGTTCCTTTTGGTTTCCCCCACAAGACTCGTCTCAGTGGAATGAATGACAGCCTATAAAGAGTTGGATGAAAGATCAAAGAGGGTCAAGCTACTTAAGATTACCAAGTGCAAGGTTAAGTAGAGAATCGATCTCAGTTTGTGAGTATCTACACCAGAACAAAACTTTTACAATCAGTTCTTCACTCCAGCACACAAAGACATAATAAGGATTTAAGAGCTGGAAAACAAAGTCCAATTCAAACCAGCAACACAGCGCACATTTTTTATGATAAAAAACTAATCATAGAAACATTTTAGAAGGGATTGCAATGGCTTCTCTGTCACTGTCATTGCTAACATGATCTGATAGGATAGCTTTTTTAATTTCTAAAGTCCAATACTACTGCTCAGAGATATAGAGAAGTCCTATTTAGTGTGCAATAGAATAGCTAGGATCATATTGTTTTTTTCCTTGCTTAATCATGTATGAGTAATTATATCAGATACCACTAAAATTAATACACATTAAGGGTTTCCACCCACAAAACAAACTTTTTCACTTGAAGTATAAATGATGGCTTAGTTTTCCTTTCCTTAAGAGGACAATAAAATTCCTAGAAATCTTGAAATTAGTCAGGTTATGATTTGGAAAGAAGTGGATGCTCCTAGAGAACCATAAAAACTCTGTGTACATTTATTTTTATTCTTTCTTTTAGGGGAATATTCGGCTCCAATGCTTCCCTAAAGAAATATTCCATATTTCTGTTTGCTTGTCACCCACAGCCACTAGTGTTGTGTGAAAGGGCTACTTCAAACAGCAAAATCTGATTCCGTTTTCATGTATAAATCAGCTACAAGCTGTGGGCTTCAGGTTGGAATTGCAAAGAGAAGTTCTGTATTCCCTAATTATTCTGTGCAAACTAATAATACATCAATAAACAGGGCAGATATAGAGCCACAAGTATAAAACACCCCTGCTCACCAAATGCATGGAGTTTATGTATTTATTACTTACTTTTTCTCACTGCATAATTTTTCCCCTTCATTTATATACCTAAAGTTTCTCTTGGGTGTCAAAATACACTGTTATCAAAGGGAAATCAATGTTTATGAAATACTATGATGCCAAAATCTGGTGCACATCAGCAGCAGCTCATCATACTTTCTTATGCAGCATCATTCCAATATGAGTGTAACGACATCTCAATTCCAGCAGACTACATAGACTTCGTTTTTAACCTCTCCAGGGTAATTTTTCTTTACCTGAGAGCTTTATGTCTTTACATTCTTCCTTGAATCCTAGAACTAGCTACATTTCATATGAGCATAAATTTGGGGAATAGTGACTGGGAAAAGTGTTAAACAAATGAAAAATTTTAATACTGATGATTTTTCTGTCATGTGTTATGTCATCCAGCAGACTTGTTTAGCTGGCAGCTGCACATTGTAAGAACTGCCTTTTATATGGTTTTAAAACTGTTATTGACTGTACCTCCTAAAGGTCAGACCTGAAGGTAGTGTGCTCTTCCCTGCTAATTTCCTCCTTCTCTTTTTGGTTGTCAAAACCAGTCAGTGAAAACAAGTGCATACACCTTAAAAGAAAGATTGCTCAGACTGGATTGTATTATGCTAAATTGCCAGGCATTTGTCTGTCATGTGTCATGTTTGGTTGAGATAGATCTAAATATAATTTTTTTTTTCTTTGAGTGGGGGGGATATTCTTATTGAGCATTATTTGTGAAAATTGTTTTGTCTTTATTGCATGAAGGTGAAGTAAAATAAAGCTAGGTTTTTGTTTGTTGGTTTATGATTGCTACATTTTATTTAAAGCATTTAATTAATTCCACCCCCTAAAAATAATAAAAAAAAACCCTAATTCTTTTGGCTAGGAAAATAAACTATACAGGAAGCAATTTCCATAGGAAACAGAAAATGGTTAGTTTCTCATCTTAAAGCTGGAATGAAGAAAAAAAAATTCCTTTCTGCATAGCAATATCCCGAAACCATTTGATTTTATTTAAAGCTTGTGATATGGGAGAAGTGAGCCATGTTATATCTAGTCCATGAAAAAAAATCCATTGAAAGATGAAATTCAGGGTGGATTTCTCTATGTGGAGCACTCCATACACATTTGATGGAAGTGCAAAAAATGGAAATCAATGCTGATCTTAGCCCAAGAACATTGGTTCAAGTATAATAGCAGACTGGGAGTGGATAAGAAATGAACTGCGGATCAAGAAAGATTTCCTGCAGACTGTGCTTGCGCAGAGCTTTACCTTTAGTTCAAGAAACAGACAAGGTTCTTGAGCAGTCAAGGGTTTCTTTTTCAGTCCCACAGAGGATTTTTAAATGTAAATTACTTTTAATTTCCCATTTATTCTTGTATATCACTAGAAAGAGGTATATATGACAGCCTCTGGTCGTACTTATGTAGAAAATGTTGAACTACAAATGCTTTATTTCACAAGTTCAGGAAGAGTCAATAATTTATATGTGGTGTAACCACAGGCAAAATTTCCAGGTATTTCTACACATATCAGCTGAAATCTATCCATGGCATACCCTATACTGTATTTATGTGGGAGCTTCATTTCACAGCTCCTAGTTATTCTCTCTTTCACTGAATATAATTCATTTGACCTTTATGTGGTTCCTAAGGTTGTAGTTCCTAAGGTTGTAGTTCCTGAGATTCCGATTACATTGAGAGCCCACTTTCTGCAACTCATTCTTAGTAGCTCTTTGACTGAAAAACATGCAATTTAAAAAAAAAAAAAAAAAACAAAACAAAAACCAAACCGCTTAATATTGAGGCTACTTTGAAATTCCATTCTGATTAAGAAATACAGCAAATACACAGAGGCATCTGAGGAAGGAGTGCTCTAAAACTTACAATTTACAACACTGATCCTGCAAACAAATGCATCATTACGAGCAACCACTGACAAACAGTGTTGTCTTTACTGGCTTTGATTGTTTGGGCTGCAGATGTGGTAAAAGTTCTGATTTATGTACTTTTTTAATTTCCTGAAAAGTAATTTTACAATGATGCCTCGACCATGTGAGTGGCTTTTTCCTTAGCTTCGTCATAAATCTAAACAAATAAGTTATAATAGCAATGGTGCTTTCCTCTTGGATTAAACTATTACATCGTGCCATAAAAAAGGGGTAAAAAGGAAGAGGTAATTCCATTTTTCATAGCATCAATTTAGAATCAATTTAACTTAGCTACATAATGAAAATGATATGAGAAAATCGCACATTTAGGTGTCAACAAGATATACTCATGCTAAAACATTGTCACCTTCAGTTACTATGATACTTTTAATTTTTATACTGTTAAATTCTTTAGTTTTTACAATGATCATTTGCACTAAAAGATAACTTTAGAAATGTTATAGAATAACCTCTGCAAACAAATATAGATTAAAACAATGTAAATGCGCAGACAGAAAATAACACTAAAATATGCTCAAAGAAAAATGCCCCAAAATATACCAGAAATTTATACTGCTCATAATTTCTATTTCTGTTCCTATCTAAATCTCTAGCAATGTGCTTAACAGTACATATACTGAGAAGACTTGGATTTTAGAATGCCACTGAAATTAAGTACTCCAGACATATACTAGATGAAAGTAGTCATGTCAGATTTCATAATATAAAATAATAGGCACAAGGAGCCATATCTAGACAAGAACATAAGGGTATGGCTCATTATAAGGATGAAAATTGTACCAAGAAGAACTGAGGTATTACAGATAAATTGAAATAAAAGAAAAAAGTTGTGCATGTTAAAAACTACATGGAAGTACAATCCAGAAGAAGCTCTGTTAAGTTTCCATTTATTTTCAAAATTTGACAAAAAAATAAAAGTTCAAATTTTGTAATCTCAATGACCCATATTAAGATGTGGGATTGCTGATTCATGCACATCTCTCACAGACTCTTGATTAGGTTTTTCCAAATTTCCATTTCATAGATTTTTGAGAGTGACACATTATGAAAATTTCAGATATCTGTTGGGGTGACTGTTAAGTGGTGATGACAATACACCGGAATCTTTGAATAAAGATTTGTCAACAACAAATAGATAAACAAATTTTAAAATCCAGAACAGTAAAGAAATGGTCAAAAAGGATAAAAATTGTCATTCACTTTTATATGAGAAAAAATAAAACAGACCTAGAAAGCTAAATGTAAAACTGCAGTAAAGCAAACCAGATGGTACTTCAAGATAAAACTTGAAGAAGGAATAAAATAAAATGTTTTCAAGCACAGAAGAAGTAGGATGACTGTAGAGTCAGTGGGGCCAGCAGATTACCAAAGTACAAAAGGCACATTAGAGAAAGTGAAGACCACTACTGAAAATTCAAGGGAATCTTTTCATCAGTGTTCACTAAGGAGAAGGTCAGGAATGTTCCCTTCTTCACAAAGCAGGAGATGGAGAAACTATTTTTTTTAGGAAAACATCAGTGGAAGAGGTTTAGTACAAATTAATATATTGAACAATAACAGCTGTCAGGACCAGGCAATTTGTTCAAGAGTGAAGAACGTCTAGTATGAAGTTGCTGAGTTACTAACTGTAGCATATAAACTATTGCTCTAATAAGACTCTGTGTCAAGAGAAATAAAAAACAGAATCGAAGAGATAAACCTCTTGAGAAAGGAGTCACACAAAGACTTAGGGAATACAGAAAAGCAAATTGGATAGCCATCAGGAAAACAAGTAAGAATTACTATTCTAGAATTAATACATGACAGATAAATATGAAATATCTGCTAAAGCTCCTCATGAATTTTATAGACTTTTTGGGATGACTACTGCCTCTCAGATTACATTGAAAGTGTTAATAAGCAAAGATTAATTAATATAACTAATCTAGCTCTTCAAAAAGCTTTTGACAAGTTTCCATTCTCCAAAATTTGGCTCATGTTGTTCTTTTTTTCATTCAATTTACTACTTCTGTTTTTATTAAATGCATTCTTTTTAGGTTAACTATGTCAATGTAATTTCATACTCTACTCTTTCTTCTTTTTTTTCAGCTGCTATATTTTTAAGTTACTAAAAAAATGAAAATCAGAAAAAGCTTTGATGCACATTGATGGAAAGCTGTCTAGGCTATTGATCAGCCAAATTGTAGAATTTAAGGTCCTTTCACAATGAAATTCTGATACTGTTCCCTGTTAATTTAATGATAAATGCATCTTCTGGGATAATATACAACTTGATTTTCAACCTAGAGTTTTTTCTCTTCAAAATGCAATTAATATCAAGTTAACAAGAAACACTGTCAATTCTCAGAAGCAAATGTCCTGTTCCATACAGAAAAAATGCACTGAAGACAATTTTTATGAAAGCTGGGGAGAACACCTCTTTAATTATCCTGAAGAAAATTTTGAAAGAGAGATAAAAATTTTTTTTAAGAAATCCAGAAAAGGAACAGCTTCTAAATACTGGATTTTGATATCCTCCTTCTAATAGCCTTTCAAATATTCTTTTTTAAGTGAAGAGGTATTAGGAGACATATTTGGAATTAGCCATAGTTGGTGGTTGCTGTTTGTTTTTTTTAATTACCTTTTGCAGAACTGCATATCTATAAATCAAATAAGAATATAGTTGAGACAATGTAGCTGTGATTGCAGTTCAGAGTTTCATCTCAGCTGCAAACTCTTGTGTTTTAGTCATGCAAAGGATTAAATAGTTTATATAAAAAAAAGGAACAGGTCCCTGTTAGCCCTGTTTCAGTCCTCTGTTATTCAATTAGAGTATTTAAATTAATGTTTTATGCAAGCAAACCCAATTAAACTCTACAAGGAAATGTCTCCACAGGTTCATTTACTAGAGCTTTGTTTGTGGAGGACAGAAATTTACCCTTTGAGTGGAATCTATAGCATTTAGCAATATCATACACAGCACAACACTACCCATTTAATTTTATAAAATATTATCAAATTACATCCTTTTATAAATCCCATTTTTTTCCGCTAAAAAGATGAAAAAGCAACTACAGGGAACACAAGGTTTAATAAATACCAAGAGGAAGCTATCCAGCCTTAAGGCAATTTATTGATATCTTTGTTACTACTTCTCACTGTTTTGCATTAGTAATTGCATATTTTATCTGTACTTAATTCCTTTATTGCCTAGTTACCATCAAAGATTATCACATAAACCAGAGAAAAGAGAGAACAACATGCCTGTCTCCCCTTGCTCCCATAATAAAAAAAAAGTCACCAAGCCAGCAAAAAACTCATCATATTTTTCAGTATGCAAAAGATTATATCAGCTAGGAAATATCTTATAGTAGATAGACTACCTGGCAATGTTTTAATTAAAAATATCCCTACCAAGCACATAGTACTGTTTACAAAAAGGATTATCTTGGCCTCTGCAATGGCAGTTTTGTATATTTGAGCTATAACCTGACATTAGCATTGTACTACAGCCTTTGAAAGCAAAAGTAAACACAATGATTTTTTTTTTTTTAATCATCATTAGTCTTAAAAAATGAAAATGAAGACTGTCCAAAAAAAATATTTGCTGTAGCCTAATATGTCACAACAAATAAAGAACAAGTGACTAACCACTTGTCTATAATCAACAAAAAAAGAGCCACAAAATGAAAAAAAGATAATGTTAAATCTTCAATTTAAATAAAAAGAAATGTAATCCAATGTGCCATTTGTAGTGGCATTATTGTGCCAAAGAATTATAGATGTCCAATAAAAATGCTCAAGTTCATGTGATATACCATATGTGAATACCACCATCTTTCCTATAAATCATCACAGTTTTATTGTTCTCGAAGCTTTAAACTGAATGTATTTATTCTTAATGTCAGTGTGAAAGAATTCCAGTAAATATATAAAAACAATTTGGTGAGAGTTTTAAGGTTCTTCTGGTTGGTTGGTTGGTTTTTCTTAACCTCAGCACTGTAGTTCTAATACTACAGAATTTCAAAAAGGTTGCTATTCCAGAGAGAAATCTTCCATCAGATTCCAGCCATAAGTGGGTTTGGACAAAATTTAAAGTCACATCAAAGCAACAACTCAAAAGGCGAGGAATGAAGTGCCTCTTTTTAGGATTCACTAAATATTTTCAAGCCACTCTTTCACTGGCGATGACTTTGTGTTAGTGGCTACACGTTGCTTAGATCACCAGAGGCTGACAGATTTCACATTTCTTCTTTTTTTATAAAGAAAGCTTGTCAAGAATTTTCGAAAAACTATTTCTGTTTTGGGGGCAGTTGCTATCAAATCAGTGGCAAATTTTGCCATTGTATTCATGCTTTTGGTTAGTTTCAACTTAAAAATCTCCTAATAACATTCAGAAATTTTGCTCTTTACATTAATTTGTATCAGATAAGTTACATGCTTAGTCAGTACATGTGCAGAATCCAAACCAGAACACTACTGTTTCTAAACGTATTTCAAAATGATGTCATAAGTATTATGAGAATTTTTTGGTCTTTACAGTAAGTTATGTTATGCAGGAAAACAATACCAATAAATAGGAATGGAGAAAGAATATAGGGGGAAATGGGCAGAGAAAAGCTGAGATAGATTAAAAAAAGTCAAGGGAGTAGGCAGAAATTAATACATGTAATTTGAAAAAAAATGGGAACACGATAAATGAAAATTCAGAGATAAAAGAACCCAGGAAATGAGATGACATATTTTTAGCAAGTCCAAATATTATCTGCACTAATGAGCACTAGACAGAAAAAAGTTTAACCATCTTTCTTGAAAATGAGAGAAAATTCAGAGAATAGAACTGCAAGGAAACCAACAGAAAAGTTTAGCAATTGAAGACCATAGCCAGTCTAAATCTTTTTATACAATGTGCTGTACCCCCTGCAATCACAAGGAAAAGGGATGTAGTTGTAGTGAGTGACGGATATGAATAGTACTTTATATAATTCCTTAAATGATTCTTTTGTACAATGACAATTTGTTTCTGAAGTCAGTAAAACAGTACTCGTAGCTACATTTATCTAAAAAGATGGAGCAAATATTTGTCTGCTCAGCTGTTACTCCTAGGTTGAACCATTTTTGATGTTGCTACTGAATCTGCCTAATAGGGCAAAACATGCTTTCAAGGAACACGGACATACCATCACTGCTCCACGAGAAGCTACTAAAAAATTACTCAATTTGACTTCTGTTAGGATCTGAGATGACCTTGGTTCAGATTGGCCCTTTAGAGTGAAAGGAAGTTCTGTAAATTAATACTGATCTAACCTCTGAAATGAAATTTTAGGAAATCTGAGATAGTACAGAATATAATTTTTATGTCAGTTCTAACTCTAAACACGTGTTTTTCATGAGAAGATGGTCAGAAGCCATGCATAACCTCTGCCAACATGGAAAGGGATTTCTTAACCCACCATCTGCTTTCCAGTTGATTGGCAGCATGCAATACAAGACAGCAAAAAGTAAATTCCAACCCATTCATGTCAGAGACTTAAAAAGGAACAATTCCCACCTGTTCCTTTCCACAACACACTCATCAATTTTGATAACTATTATGATAATATACAGTTCAAAATATTCAAATTAATTCTGCTAATTATGTGATATCATTTAAATATTATCAGTTAGCCTTCCACATGCCCTGCACTTCTCTTTAGACCTGCAGATTACCTTTTAATTACCAGCTCTGCTATTTGCTGCTCCCAGACACTGGAAAAAAACACAGCTGCTGATTATAAAACATGGGCAGCGGATCTTTCCTAAGTGGAAGATCTCTCAGGAAAAAATATCACCTTGGTGCTACTGGTTCCTTTTATTGATTCACTCATGATTTCTGTAGCAGATGAAGGATGTTGAGTCCCCAGATTACACGCTTTCCTCTTCCACTAACTTTAACAATAGTTTCTAGCACTGCACACTTTCTTGTTGCCAGTTTTCTCTGGAGAAAACTGCCAAGAGATGGAGATCAATACTTCATGCTTCTCTGTACCCCTCAAGTTCAGTTTTCCACCCTTTCCTAACTCATTGCTAGCCCTCCTTCTCCTTGATCATTTTGCATCTAATGCATAACTTTTGCAACAGTCAAAACATGTTTCTTTTGTGAGCTACTATGAGAAACAACTGATGGAAAAAGCATTCTCACGGTACTAACACCAAGACATGCTCAAAGTGACTTCCTTCTTTTAGGTGCTAGTCTTACCAACAAAGGGATACCTCTATCCTCTCTAATGGCCAGTACTAAGAACTACAACACTAACCCACAGCCCACTTAGATGTAGGAGGAATGACTTATTTGCAAAGATCTGGAAGCTCTAGGGAAGCCAGAGAACACCACAAGTACATGAAGCCTGATGTCATGCTGCGTAGAAATCAATGTATATTTTGTGGAAGAGGAAGACAAGCTGAAAAAACCATTTCAGATCCAAGAATTTGCAATCCAACACCGCCTCTCCCAAAAAAACCCCAAAAGACTATTAGCAAACACTAACAAAATAGAAGTTGTTTACTATATTTTATTTAGTAAATATAAAACTCTGAGAAGAAATTTTCATAGGGATGTAGACTACAGTTACTTTGGTGTAATTGTTACCCATAGTAAGTGTTAGACATTATTAATGAATGAGGTTCTGTTAGTTTAGAGAGTGAAATAATCTCATATACTTGCCTGATGCCATGATGATTTTTTTCCTTTTCTTTTATACCTTTTTATAAGTTCTGTATTCTTAGTGGTTTTTTACCTACATTCTCTGACTTGTTTGTCAAGTTAGGAGACTAAACATCTTAGAAGCTTCGTAGGTAAGGATCAGAATGCCCCAAACCCCAAGGTCCTCTCCAGAACACATTCTGTAAAGTAAGATAGAACCATCCAGGGGAAGGTTCCTCAGGGAGGGGGGCTCACTCAAGCCTCTCGTTGAGGAATTTTTGATAGATGTGCTAATTAGCAAGACCTCTAAGGTTATACCAGATCTTTTGGGGGTGTGCATTGCAGTGTGCATTGGGGTGCATTTGACCTGGACACACTGCACCTAAGGATCCTTAAAATAAATACCAATATAAAATCCCTTTTTCCCTCTCACCATGTTTGACTCTTGATTTTAAGACCAGGAAAAGGCATCACACCCATATTGGTAGGTCTAAGCCATCATCTCACACAGGTTCTACTGAGCAAGACATGAAGGAATTTTATTTATATTCTTGATATGACATATTTTTATTCTTATTATTCAATAGAATTTTTCATTAGGTACAAATTCCCTGTAAAATTTGTTATGTTGTAAACCTTAATGGCTGCATCTCATTAAGACCTTGTTTGGCTGCTTATTTCTATCCCTAAAGGTCTGCAGTGCACCACGTACTTACTACAGTACTATAACTCTGGTTTAATCCTTCCTGTGTGCTGTGTTGCAATGCAGAGATTTCATTTGTGCTACATTACAAAGGTGTTTTTGTTTAAACAATGACATTGGCCACTGTTTTTTCTTGCTCTTGACTAGGTTTGATGTGATGAGAATAATTTTCTGTTTACATTAACTTTACATGTTCTGTGTCACTCTATTACATTTTCTCTGTAATTATATTAATTTGGAGAAATGCAGATTAAAACATTCAAGGTTTTGTTATCAAGTAATAATGAGATTAACTCTTCCAAGAGATCTAGAAAGAAAGCTTCTCACTATATATACTATGCTGTTATGCAAAACACTGCATATAAAATCAGTTTCAGTGACTAAAGCAGCATTTAGAACGTTTTGTTTCTGCAGTTGTTACAGTTTTGAGGCTGCTTCTGTCACCATAATAAGCTGCAGTAGGCACATTTTCATAGAGTAAATAAAACTCTGGGTAAACCCTGCACTCTTCAGACTCCATTAAATAGGATTTTTATTCTTGTACTGGACTGTGTGGCCCAAAAGCACACTGAGAAGTCCAAAGTCCAGTAGAGAGGCTTTATTAATGAAGATGACAAAAGAGAAATAGTTCACATAAAGGTTTCAGAATTTAATTCAAGTAACTTATAAATTATTACTTGATAGTTACTTGGGTTTGACACAACTGCCATCTACTTCATCCTCTCCTAAAACATAAGAGAAACTTAATTTCAGAGCAGTGAACAAATAGCATGTGATGACTTATTTTCCCTACAGTATTCCAGTGTTGCATGCTTGTTTTCTCTATGGAAGAAGCACCAGAAAAACATGACTGCTGTAGCTGTAAACTGGCATTACTATTTCTTTGTAAAATCTGTAAACAACATAGTTTGTGCCAGGAGAAACATGATAAACTGTGTTTATGTTCTAAGATGAAAAATTAATCACAGTGTCTAGAATTCAGATAGCTGCATTAGCACAACCATTGTGCTTGAATAAGCCCTGCTTAGAGCCATGACATAGCACCTAAGAAATATATTTAATATTCATAGAATAATAGAATTATTATGCTTGGAAAAGGTCTCTAGGATTATCTAGGCTGATTGCTAACCTAGTGCCATCATGTTCACCACTAAACCCCATCCCCAGGTGCCACATCTACATGACTTTTAACACTTCCAAGGACAGTGGCACTTCCATGAGCAGCCTGTTCCAAAGCCTGATCACCTTTTTAGAGAACAACTTTTTCCTAATATCCAACCTAAACCTTCAATAATACAACTTGAGGCCATTTTCTCTTGACCTGGCACTTGATACCTGGGGGAAGAGACCAACCCCCACCTGGCTGCAACCTCCTTTCAGGCAGTTGTAGAGCATAATAAAGGTTGCCCTTGATTCTCCTTTTCTCCAAGCAAAACATCTGCCACTCCCCCAGCTGCTCCTCATAAAACTTACACCCAGACCCTTCACCAGCCCTATTGCCCTTCTCTGGACAGAAGAAGGGCTCCAGCACCTCAATGTCCATCCTGTAGTGAGGGGTCCAGAACTGAACACAGGATTCAAGGTGCAGCCTCACCAGTGAGGAGCACAGGGGGACAATCTCTGTCCTGGTCCTGCTGGCCACACCATTGCTGATACAGGCCAGGATGCCACTGGCCTTCTCAGCCACCTGGGCACATGCTGCCTTGTTCAGACAGTTGTCAACCAGCACTCCCAAGTCCTCCCCCACTGGGCAGCTTCCCAGACACTCTGCCTGTAGCACTGCATGGAGTTGTTGTGACTCGAGGGCAGGATCATCATTCGGCAATATTAAACTTCAGACAATTGCCCTCTGCCCATTGATCCAGCCTGCCCAGATCCCTCTATAGAACCTTCAAGTTCAACAGATCAACACTCCCACCCAACTCAGCATCATTTATGAGCTAAAGATGCATTTGATCTTCTCATCAAAGTCATCAATAAAGGCATTAAATAGAACTGGCCCCAGTTCTGTCCCACTGGAACAAGACCAGTGACTAGCTGCCAACTAGAAGTAACTCCATTCATCATCTCTCCCTCAGCCCAGCCATCCAGGCAGTTTTTTGCCTAAGGAAGAGTATATACCTGTCCAAGCCATAACAGTGTCAAAAGCTTTACTAAAGTCCAGATAGACTACATCCCAGCTTCCATAGCCCTTCCCTCATCCACTAAAGTGATAACCTTGTCATAGGAGGAGATCAGGTCAGTCAAGCAGGACTTGCCTTTCATAAACCCATGCTAGTTGGGCCTGACCCCTTGGTTGTCCTGCACATGCCACATAACAGCACAGAAAATTATCTGCTCCATGACTTTCCTTTGCCCTGAGGTCAGCTGACAGGTATGTAGTTCTCTGGATTCTCCTTCCAACCATTCTTGTAGATGGGCTAACCTCCAGTCAACTGGGACCTTCCCAGGTAACCTAGACTGATAGTAAGTGATGGGAAGTGACTCAACAAGCACTTCCATTAGGTCCCTCAAAATCCTTGATTGGATTCTATCCAGCCCCATAGACACACTTGCCTCCAACTGGTGTAGTGGGTCGCTAAACATCTCTCCTTGGATTATGGGTGCTTCCATTATGCTTCCCATACCTGTCTTAAAGCTCATGTCCTGGATACCCTGAGAAAAACTCGGTGCTTACTTTGAAGACTGTGGCAAAGAAGTCATTAAGTATCTCAGCCTTTTCCTGAGCCATTGTCGTTATGTTTTCTTGTACATGCAGTGAAGGATGAAGATTCTCCTTGGGTTTCTTTTGTTGCTAACGTATTTGTACAAGATAATTTTCTTAACTTTTACAGCAGTAGCAAAATTAAGTTCTAGCTACTCATTGGCCCTTCAAATTTTGTTCCTGCATAGCCTCACAGTGTCCTTTTAGTACTCCTGAGTTGCCAGCACCTTCTTCCAAGGGACATACACTCTCTTTTTTCCCCCCTCCATGAATTCCAGTCAAAGATTTATGTTTAGCCAGGCTGGTCTTCCCTGCTGGCTCATCTTTCAACACATGGGGATACTCTACTTCTGCACCTCTATATTTCCTTCATAAAATGTCCAGCCTTTCTGGACTCCTTTGCCCTTCAGGAATGCATCCCCAATGGACTCCCTCAAGCAGTCCCTTAAACAGGATAAACTCTACATTCTGAAAACTCAAGATAGAATGTTGTGGTGGTTAAGTCCAGTTGACATGCCACAAATTACCCTAAAAGTGGTCTCTCATAACACTGTGCTAAAAAGTTCTCCCTTTGTCTAGATTCTGCTTGCCACTGGCCCTATGCTCCCTCCCATCCCTTTTCCCATTAGCTCCTGTTATGTCACTCACCCTTGCCTCTGCCCCCAAGCCCTAAGACCATTGGTTTTGGGTGCTCTGCCAACCTTTGGAAACTCTCAGGATAAAACCAGTGCGAGCTTTCCGTTCTTGGCTCTTCATGCCTCTGTCCTCTTTGAGTGTGTTGCCACTAAACGCCTTGGGATCGCATGCAGAGAGCCCCTCTGGCCTCTGTGTCTGTGGTTGGTGCACAGACTGTGTGTGAGCGGCTGTTCACAACCACCTGTGAGCGTGAGACCGAATGCAGTGGCAGAGCGCCACCAAAGCGTCTGCACGAGGGACCCTGTGGAATAAAAGCAGCATCGATCCACCAAAGCAGTCTTCCATAGTAGTAGTTCTACTGACCCCTCTCCCTACTTCAACAGCTGAAAATTTTCTGTGATCGCTCTGCCCAAGTCTTCCTCCAGCCGCCACATCTCACACCAGTCTTTCTCTGTTCACAAACAGCAGGTCCTGTGGGAAAGTTTCCCTATTTGGCTCCCTCATCAGCTGTATCAGGAAGGTATATTCTTCACACTCCAAGAACCTTCTTAGACTGATTTCTCTCTGCTGTGTTTATTTCCAGTTTGCACGTTGAAGTACCTCATGAGAACAAGAGCTAGTGATTGTGAGACTTCTCCTAGCCACTTGTAAAATATTTCATCTGTTTCTTCATCCAGAACAGGATATCTGCTGGTTGGCCTATCCCTGATTCTTAACCTTAAGTACCCAGCCCTATCATCACCATCATTAAGGTCTGGGCAGCCAAAACACATTCTAACACACAGGTCTACCCCCACACCTCGCCTTCCTTTCCTGTCATTTCTGAAGAACTTACAGCAACCCATTGCAGCACTTCAGTTGTGCAAGTCATGCCATCACATATCTGTGATGGGAACTAAAAAAAAAGAACAGTCTGAAATTCTCTGTAATAAACAAAACTGGATCTCCAAATTCACAAATCTGAATTGTGTTCTGTGCTTTGTTCCTCCTGAAGAAATGGTTATGTTTCTCAAAATTGCTATCCAATTAACATGTAGAAGGACCCCTGAATATTTAAAAATCTCAGCCAGAGGATTGACAGTCTCTGATGGAAAGGTCAGTTTTCAATTGAGAGATTTTTTTTTTTTCCCATTTCTGTGCAATAGCCCATAATGAATGAGCAAACTGTGTTTCAGGATTGTAGCTCAACTGGAACACAGAAATTAATTGTGCCAATCAGTCAGCAAGTAGCAACCTGTCACAAGTGCCTGCACGTATTAACTATGAAATGAGTCAAAAGAATAAATATTCAGCATGAAAATCTTCTGAGAGCATAGCACAGTTATGTCTGCTTCCAGTAAAATTCACAGCACAGCTGTATTTGCTGTGCCAAACAGAGATAGAAGTCTAAAGCCAAAATTGGATTAATTAAACAAGGGTTGGAGGATCACCACAGGCTGATCCCAGCATAACAAATGAGATGATGCTTCCAGTTCTTCCTGTGTGCTGGCCAAAATAATTGTTTTACAGCAGGCTGTACTTGGAAAGACAGATCTGAAGGCCATGCTATTTGGGTAACCTTTTACAATTAAGCCACAAATTAATCTGCTTGTTAATGTTTGTCATCATGGAAAGACACTTTAAAAATCCTAGATACATTATTACTGCCCACTACAACCATCTGCAACAATCAGCTCCTTGGAATAAATTTCAAACTAGTGCATTTTGAGATGAGGCCATACTGAAAATTAATGGCTTGGAAAGGTTGTGGATTTTATCCATTTTATTATACATGGTGTGTTAACCATGTACATATGGTATTATTCATGTATTAAAATAATTCTAACATAGTAAAATTACTGAGATAAATACTGAATTCTCTGTTTCTGTTGATGTAGAATGGCTCAGCTACCACCCCTGCCGATGTACCATTGCTGCTCAAAGGAAAAAAAAACCTAACAAGAAAAATAGTACCACCAGAAATGCATACTTAAGACCTGAATATAAAAGAAGAAAAGCTTGAAACTATGAGACCCATAAATCCCTCTTTGAAGAGGTGAGGAGATATAGCCCAGAATCCATGAGAGAGAACCCCAGGCAGACAGACTCAGTCTAAAAGGGAGCTTCTCAACAATTGCCCAGCAAATCCTCAGGGCTCAGTATTGAAGGGCAGTAGACATCCTCAAGTTTAAAAATTTATCTAAGCCAGATCTCAATAGCATTGGATGAGACATAACAGGGCAACCAAATGAACTCTTCTTGTAAATATTGATAATTTTGCTACGTATTTTTTCACGTCATCACCCAGTTTGCCACCTCAGAATTAAGACCACAATCTTTTGATTTGCTAAAATAATTCTGATTTGATTTTAACCACAGAACACTTTATGACAGCGATGCCGTTTCCTGGTCTTAAAATCAAGAATCAAACACAGTTAGGAGGGAAAAAGGGATTTTACCTTTGCATTTATTTTAAGGTTCCTTAGGTGCACTATGTCCAGGCGGAATGCACCCAAATGCACACTGCAATGCACACACCTGATAGACCAGGTATAACCTTAGAGGTCTTACTAATTAGCATGTCTAGCAAAAATTCCCCAATGAGAGGCTTGAGTGAGCCACTCTCCCTGACGAACCTTCCCCTTGGATGGTCCTATCTTACTTTACAGAATGTGTTCTGGAGAGGATCTTGGGGTTTGGGGCATTCTGATCCCTACGAAGCTTCTAAGATGTTTAGTCTCCTAACTTGACAAAAAAGTCAGAGAATGTAGGTAAAAAACTACTAAGAATAAAATAAAAAGGTATATAAAAAGACTATAAAAGAAAAGGCAAAAAAAATCATCATGGCATCAACAGAAAAGCAACTAGGTGAAGGTAATAAACCTGCAGCACATTTCACCAGAGTCAATAGATAGAAATTAAATGATGTATACCTATCACATGTATGTACACCTTTAAAAGATTTAAAGATCTTAGCTCTCTTTGAGGAATCCCACCATCCTGCTAAATCAAAATAAAATTCAGAATAGGGATTGGAAATACCTCTTATTTTCCAGGGGAGAATTTTCATTAGAACCTGTAATAGTAAGGAACAGAAAATATAACACCCCCTAAATCTTCATCATAATTTGGGAATTGAAAAAGAGATACAATTAATTTATAATTAAAAGACATTTGTTTGTGTCTATTAACAGTATTTTAATATACCTACTACCATAATATTTATACATTGCTATCTATATGGATATTAAATGAAAAAGGATAATAGAACTAATGCACTTAGTTTAAAAATTTCTTTCCATTGTCTCTCTTTTGCACCTATTTTTCTTGAATACTGCTAATTATACCTAAACAAGAGCTCTGATAAAGTCCTAATTCTGCAAAAGCTTTACATCTTCTTACTCACTACAGAAAATCATATATTATCCTGAGTTGGAAGGGAACCAAAATGATCATCAAAGTACAGCTCCTGGCCCTACACAGGATCAACTCAAAAATCATACCCTGTGCCTGAGAGCATTTTCAATGCAATAGAAATGTGAATGGAAATGAATCTGTATGCACATGGTCAGAACAGTAGCTGCACTTCAAGCACCCCTTCCTGGGAACATACGCTTTGTTAAAAGACTCATGCAGTACTATAAACAAATAGTCTTTTCATGTTTTCACTCACTGAAAGATTCATGAAGCCTAACAACTTCCATCGGGGCAGTGCCAAATGTTTAGCAGGGGAAAGAAAAATCTGGAACACTTGTGCACAGTGCTGTGGAGGGCTCTGTAATTTTTAGAACAAAATATTTTGTGACAGATGTAGAATCAAGCTTCATGCAACACCAAGAGTTGTCAGTGAGAGTGAAGGAAAAAAAGATAAGAAAAGACAGGGTGGGAAAAAAGAGATATTATGTGGTTTAATATTAATTAGAAATCAACCAGAAATTCCTTATGTAGAAGTTGCTTGGAGCATTGCAATATCTATTAAAAGGCTTGACTGCAATTTTGGATGAAGTGATCTAAAGAGGTAAGAAGGATGATTTATTTATTTACTTTTATAACTGAAACCAAAGGTCAAACAAGTTTGACTCTAACACTCAGTGTCTGAAACATTAAAAATGGTTTAATAGAAGATAGGTGCTTATGATTGTACTACATCAGGTTTTCAAAGTTAACACTGAAAGATGCCTCTAATTAACAAGGCTAGTGTAACTGTTCAGGTAAAAGTTTGAAATAATGACAATCTCTGGTATGGAAGAATTCACAGATTTAAGCTAAAACTTATCAGGACTCAAGACAGAAGAAAAGACAAGTAAAGTAAAAGACTTGTAATATTTCCACATATACAGTGGAAAATATAAAGGCAAAAAGAATGACCCACAGCCATCAATAGAAAGATAGAAAAAAGTTACGTTCTGACTCCATAGCTTCTCCAGTAGAAAAAGACAACTCAATTCAAATCAAACATCTGAAGTTTGTAGTGCTGTTTGTAAATAGACAAAACTTTGCAATGCAGATCAAAGACAGTAGCAGCAATGTCTTTGACTACCTTATTCCACCTATGCTAGCAGACAATGTTCTAGCTAGATTGTGAAGTCAGATACAGTGGAATCACTCTCACAATGCTGGGTTCCAGAAATATCAGGCAAGTCCTTAATTTTAATGTCTATTTATAAATACCTATGATAAGCAAGAATTCCAGTAAACAGGAAGTACTTGAAATGTAGTTAACACAGAAGTCTGCACGTCTAAGAAGCATAGAACAAGTGCTTTTGAGCACTTTTGAGGGGACTTTTGAGCACAATTATCACCAAGTGAATGAGCAGGGAGATGACTCCCTTTGGATATACTTTAATATTTATCAAGATATGCTTTAAGCTAAACATGTAGGAAGCTAGTTTACACTAGAAACATTTTCCCATGTGGAATTCTTTGGGGAATCAAATGCAGAATTCTGTCTCCCAAAAGAGAGTCTGCATCATTATAGCACCTGAGACTGCTTTGAGTGCATCTGCAGTCTAGTGTGACAACTCTAAAGTAAATTTGTACTCACAAAATTACTAACAAGTTGTTATTTGGGTTTTACAGGAGGGCAGATGAGAGGAGAATGAAATTATTCTGATTAAGGCATGAAAGAAATTATTTATGAGCATGATCAACTATCTTTCTGAAGCAGGTACATACAGAAGCTTGTGGGCTAATGTGCTGAAGTGTTTGATGAAGAAAACCATAAATAAAACTCCCATCCCTGAATGCTAAAATGATGTAGTGCTCATGCAGTCATTGTGAAAAGCAACATGAGGATAAACACTAGCGCATAGCCAACATTTCTTTGTAGTAATTACTAGAGACAGGACAGAGATAGATAGTGATGATGATCAAGTACAAATGTACAACTTGCACAGATTTTGGAAGTGAAAATTCTACTTCTCACCTTTGGAGCAAAACTGTATCAGAAGTTATACCGCAAGCCATTTCATCACAAAACCTGTTAATCAAAACTCTGCAATAATCTCCATGTGCTAAGGTGAGGCTGATAAGGTGGTCAAGAATACTGAAAATGGTCCAAACAGAACAGACTTTCCAGTATAGTTATGCACAAAGAATAAATGATCAACACATTGCATTACAGATGTGCATCTGACAGAGGACTTGAACATAACCCAATAAGTAACTGAATAAGATAACTTGCCACATGCTCTTAAAAATAAGTCTTATTCCTGGAAAGACTACTTGTAAGATAGGTTGGAAGTATTATTTTATTTATGGGATGGGGTCCAAGGCCTTATCTCAGGATTTTTAAACATGAAATCAGGTCCTCAGTCTACACTGTAAAAGGCATATTTCAGAGGTGATATGTAACATCTGTAGCAGAGACGTAACCTTTCAGAGATGAAGTAAAAAGGGCACCTCAACAAATGAGGCATAACTCCAATCTAGAAGAGTTTGGACAAAGTCTCATCTCCAAGGCTGGCTGAAGAGGAAGGCATAAAATGAGAATAAATAGTATTAACACTGTTATAAACTAGAAGGAGGACTCTGTATTGAGGAATCTGAATTATCATTTTGTCCATAATGTGATGTCAGAGCCATTTTCCTTTGTAAGTAACACATCTTTTACTAGAGGGACACAAGAAAACAAATTCCCATACAAAAGATGAAGAGCTAAACTCTTAAAAAGAAACAAGCATGGTGCAGTACAGGTTAGAAAAATAAAAAAAATTGAAGTTGGACCTAAGCCTTACTCTCTGTAGGTTTATTTGAATGCTATACTATATCACTGCAACAAAACAAAACAAAACAAAACCACACTTCCATGATATAAAGTCCATCTAGTTTCACAAGGGTTGCATCCCTTTGTATTATTACCCAGCATGCAGCACGCAAAATATTTTGAGAACAGCCTGGTCTTACTGAAATCAGTGGGAAATTTGAAATTGTCTTTGGAGGAGCCAGAATGAAAGTCAGCAGTCCTATTGATTTCAGCAAGAATCTTAACTGTCTGAGGCTATGCACGATCATGAATCTTCAAAGGAGCAGGGCTTTGAACAATTTGGTTGTGTGTATTTACCAATTGAAAAGAGAAAAATGTTTTAAATCTGACTGCAACAATGGCATGAGTTTCAAATGAAATTAAGTACACTATTTCATTGCATGTTGAACCTCAGTTATATGCAGTTTAACTGAGATGAGTGCTCTGGATCAGCAGGTGTCAGTGCCCTGCTGTGAAATAAATTTAGATAGCTAAAGCAAGAGCAGCATCCTGCAGCAGAACCCAGGAGCCATGTGTGCTCTAGCTCTGCATTAGGGAGCCTGAGCAGACAGGCAACCATCTTTCAAGCCAAGATTCTGGTTTCAAGACCTGCAATTTTCAGTGTCCTCATTTTTATTGAATAGAAAAGAGGGGACATGTCCAGACTGAGAGAATATCTCAAGCTGTCTAGGCTGCTTGCTCCTAGACATGGTATTTCCTTAAATGCTCGGGTGCTGCAAAACTCAGGTTCTTCCCAGCTTACACAGGACAGCCTAATTCCCTCAACTGCACAGTTTCAGAAGTCAGAGGCACCATGGGGATGTCTCAGAACCAACACATTGCAAGACACTCTTCAAAAATGGAGGAACTCTGCATACCACTTTGCTTCCAAATAAAAGAAAAACAAACCAAAAAAACCCATAGGGGTTCAACTTCTACCTTATCTTAGTCACAAATTTTCTTTTTGTTCTTTTTTGTGTGTGTATAAAAAAAGAGAGGATATTTTCACATTCAAAATTGCAACCTGCTCTAACATTGCAAAGATTTTTCTTTGTAAATTTTGTATCTGGTTCATGCAAGCAAATTTCATTTCCTGTGAAATCAAGTGTGTTCAAAAGAAACAAACTTTAAAAGTTAGTGACATCTGGGTGGTACAGCTTATAACACATAAGTGTGTTTGAAGTACAAAATGTACTCAGATGACTCCCAAGTCATAGAAAATGCTCCTTTTAAAAATCTATCCTAAATGACTATCACTATCTAATAAATTGGATCTGATCCTTTTTTTTTTTGAAATACGTCTTGTCATCAGAGGCTGAGACTGTAGAAATGCATTCTGGGGGGGAGGGTTGTTGTTTTGTATTTGTTGTTGTTTTCCCTGCAGTTAGTTACTTTGGCACGTGGTAAGTAAAATAAATAAATAAAAATTATCCTTCTCCACTCTTACTCTTACTCTGTTTAAACCCCTACCCCAAACTGGGAATCTTGGGCATGACTTGCACATCTGCTTTTTCCAGTACACAAGGAAGACATAAAATTGCCCTAGTACTAATAACACTTCCTTTTAAGGCTGTATGTTAACTACAGCAATCTGATTTGCAACCACCACTCTATAACTTGTCTAATCAACTCTCAAATGGATATTAGATCCAATTCACTGACTGGATCTTTTCCCTTGCTATAATTTCTTCTAGAGCTGATCTCTTAGTTCCATAACATTATCCACAGACATAAAATATATATTTAATGTCACTAGGCTTTCAATTCTACTAGACAACACCAGTGGCACTGCAACTATTTACCTTTGGTCTTCTATGATATTATTTACTTTAACTATATCTTTTCTACATTATTTTTATTTCACATTAATCTCATCATCTATAAAAGTAGAGAAACACATTGCTAACCATTTATTGAAAATCCATGACAAAATTGAGCACAGAGTTGGTTAGTTTTTGTTTATCACCGCCTTAAAATAAAACTAGTTTTATTTAAAAAAAAAAAAAAAGGCACCCTTAAAACATATATACTTAAATTGCTACATTTTAAAAATTGTCTTGTTATTGTTAAGTCTTCCATTTGTAATTATTGTTTGGAAAACCAGATCAATTGAGTCTTTAACATTAAAAGTTTGGTTATTTAATAAAGATTTTTTGTAATTTTATTAGCACTGTGTTCAGTTTGGTTTAAAGATGTTTGGGTTTTTTTTATAAAGGACATTTGAAGGATTGACTGTACTAAAGGAGACAAAATTTAATCAGAAAAACATATTTTAAATTAATTTTGCAGAACACTTATGATAAATGAATCTCATCTTTATACTGATTAACACCTGAGACATTATTTGGTTCCTAAGATATATTCAGCTATCCAGGGAACAGAAACTATATTTCATTATTTATATCACTGATCAAAACAACAAGGATTCTACACAACAGGAGATAAAAACACTGAAAGAGCTCTTTATTAACAAGCTACATATAATATACATGTAATCACTAAAAATTCTGAAAATAACCTGTTTGGGGAGGGGGGGGTTGAGGATTTTTAAAATATATTTTCAATTTCCTTACCAGAAGATATGCACAATATGTCTAATAAATTTTATATAGATTTTTTTTTAATTCTCATTATGCTCTCCAGGTAAAAAAGCTGGAATGTGCTCCACTATGTGAACTCACCATCACCCTGCCTGGAGCATCCTCCTCATTTTCTTCTGGAACTTTTCTCCTTACTGAAAACTATGGGTAAGGAATAGCAAAGATGACACCTCCCATTCCAACAAGAGCAGAGGACAAGCACAACCAGGGCTAGGGAAATCCTCAGGTTCACTGTATTCCTGCAGATAAACACCCACACATGCTTTGGAAGAACTGAGTCAAGGCAATCTTCTAGTGGACTGCATCATTGTTAGCCAAGCTATTCAAGTCAAACAAGTTTATGGCAAAGCAACATCAAAAAAAAAAAAAAAAATGTTCAGGGTCTCCATTTTCAGAGTTTCAGGGTTCACCTTGAGTATTTACTTGATCAGAAATAAAGGAAAGCAGTCCAGGATTACCAAATACACAAAAAATCTTAATCTTCCAGGATGCTGAGAATACTACTGGAATTACATGCTTGCCTTGGATTTATAGTCCTCCTGGGGTAGCCAGTTTTAACAGCTCCTAGAGGTACACAGTGGCTGGATGAACCTTTCCTCCAAAAAGTCAGTGTGCTACTTTCTGGGCCAGCCTACCAGTGCCTCAGACATCCAGACTGAGGACTAAACCAAAACCTGGGGTATCTTCTCACCTTTGTATGTTCCAGAACAATTGTGCCTTTGTACTTGATTTCCATGCAGCAGAAAACAGTGTATAAATAGATAAATACGAAAGAAATCAACATGATATAATTTAATGAAACCCCTATAAATCATGATTTTTAGCTCACTTACAGAGAGAATATGTTCACTAGATAGAGTATGCACCTTCCAACTAGTAAAGTCAATTATACAGGAAAAAACTAACCTCAAAAATGGGAACTTCTTAATGAAGTGTACTCTATATAAATATATCTATTATTTCTCTGAATAAATATACAGATTTTTTCCAAAGTAATAATATTGTGGAGGAGAGACAACAATAAAGACACCTGCTTTTCTCCAGGTCTGAAAAAAATTGAGATGACAGCAGAGACTGAGGTTATGGCATGTAAGACAAAGTGTTGTAAAATAAGTGAACTATCCCTAAGCAAGCTGGAAGGGGACTGGAAACTCTAAGTGCAGTAACATGATGTGTCATGTTGCTATGGCTATTTTTTCTCTTCATCTAAAGTCATTTGTCTCTATGATACCTTAAAATGCACACTGCAGTTGTACACAAGAAATTAACCTGACAAAACTGCTAAGTTGCACAGGTATAGAAACATACTGGAGGGTGGGGTGGAGAGGGGACAGAGGGGAATGTGTGCACTTAGACATAAATTATTGATCCATCTGTTAATGATAAGTACACAGTCATTTTGTGTTTTTTAAAATAATTCCTGTCATATATTTTTTATATACAGCTAAAAAAATGGTGAAAAAAAACTTACAGGTGCTACCTACCATGGACAAACAGAAGTATTCTTAGATGTCCAAGAGTTACGGTGCATCGAAGCAAAATACTTGAGTATTTAAAATGTTTGTGTTTTCTTTCAAGTGCATCATTGAAAGCACGAAAAACATAAAATATTAAAATTTTTCAGATGTTAGTACATGACAGTAACTCCAAGTACTGTTCTCAGAGCTCATGATTTATTTCAGTAGCCAGAAGGACTTTTAAGAGCTGTTAGAGTACCTAAGATAGGTACAAGCAGACAACTTGAGGTATAGAACAGAAAAAGACTTTTGTATATTAAGAAATGGAGACCTTTATGAGGAAGCCTAATTAGTTTGTACCCTGCAAAGAGTAACTAAATGATCTGGAAAATGAGAAATCTTTGAAAATATCTGTTCCATCCATATCAGGCGTTGGAACACAGGCTGAATTTAACAACATCACTTAGAAGCTTAATTATCACAATCCATAGGAAGCATTCATTATTAAAAAAAAAAAAAAAAAAAA
>JACBWW010000015.1:10384610-10532012 GCA_020086605.1 Lanius collurio | reverse complement strand
CTGCTAACATACTCATTCTAAACCCTTTTTGGCGAGATCCTTAGTATGATTTCTTATTGTCAGAATTTGAAATTCAATAATTTGATGATGGGGGCCAGAAAGGAGAGAGGAGGGAAGGGAATGCAAAAAGTGATGAAAGGATAAAAAGGGCACGGTGTTAACCCTACTGAAAGTAAACATGGGATTCTATTTACTGGGTGTTCAGAATGACAAGATTAATTCTAGTTCAACAAAAATTGTTAATAATAGAAGTCCAGGATGCTAACAGATCTCTCTGAGGGTAAAAGCACAACCCAAGGAGGTCAATTACTGGCCATTAAAGGAATATAGTTTTCACAGCTGTCTGGAAGTGGACTTACAAGATATAAATGAGAACAAGAACTTACCCAATAGATTTGAAATGGTCAAAGATAACACAAGATAATACAAAAGTGATAACAAGAAAACATGCACAGTCACAGTCCTTATAAAAATGAAAACTAAGACCAAAAAGAGGGAATTATTTCAGCATTATTCTCTGAAGTTAAGGGTGCAACACCTGACCAGTGCCAGTACTTCAACATCCATATGGAGCCACCTCCTCTTCAGTAAAAGAAGAATGCCACTCTTTGATTTCCTTCTTCCTATATTTTATACATGATTTCTAAAATCGCAGAATTTCAAAAAGCAACCTATGCATCTGTCACATACCTAACACAATGAGACAGATATCACAGCATCAATTTACAGTAAAGGCAAATGCAACAGCAGACACGTGACAAGACCTGGAATGATAACGGGGAAAGCATTTGTGGACAATGGTCAACAGGGATTGAAGTTGTAATGCAGGAAAAAGTGGCTAGGGAACAAAAGGTATTGGGCAACTGAGAGAATAAAATCTGCTGTTGCACTTAAATCAAAAAAAACCCACTACAGCCACAACAGAGGTGCTTCATTTGAGTTTTCACTCATTTAAGTGGTTCTCTTCCTTTCTACAGCTGGGACCTCAGTAAAAAATATAAGATTTCTGGTGAAGGAAAGAATTTCCTGTAGTCAGTGATGCAGAATCCAAGTTCTGAGTAATGTTACACCAATTCCAATGTTACCCCAATAAATCTTTAAAAAAGCAAATACTATATTAAGGTACTGTTGAATCAGTAGAATGTGTAAAACTGCAAATTTTGACTCTTTTTTGATGAAGTGTATTTCTTGTTACACTACACTGCATTTTTGATGATTAGGCATTAACATTTCTTAGGCTCCTCACGCAAAAACAAAACCCACCTTGCATACAAGCAAACCACCCCTATATATCAGCTAAACCCCAAGTAGTCTGATTATCTCCTACCTCCAATTTTTCATGTCCATATTTGCATCAACATATCCTCACAAATTAGGTCTGTATCATCTGATTTCCCTTCTTGGTTTTAAGTATTTTCACCAAAAAATGATATGGTCTATTTACATATAGATTGGCCCAAACCAATGCTTTCTATACACAAACATTATTTTATATTTGGTATTAGATTATTAAAATTACTTTTAATTATTTTGACACAGTTTTGATGATGAAATTTCTGGGCTATGCTTATTTTTTTTATCTGATGAAATTTCAAAACATTTTCCCATCTTCTTTCTATAAGCAACTTTAGTGTTTCCTAATTTCAGTGCCTTCTGAATTCATGGTTGGCTTAAAAAAAGAATTTATTTGTTTTGTTCTTCCCTAAAGACGTGAAATGTATAAAAAATTTACAGTATCCAAATATAAAAAACTTTTGTTGAAGGAAAAAAGCTTATTTCACAGTTTGCATTCTTTAGCCACCTATTTTTCATTGACTTCTTGTCAAAACAGATAATAAATAACAAAATTAATAAGATACCTATGGACACTGGTGTTATTTCATAATAACAAAACTGACTCCCATAACATGAAAAAGCAACTAATAAAGTGTCACTTAAAGTAGACAAATATAAGCCAAAGGCTAAGCCTAGAATCAGTATACTAGTAATGTAATAATATGTTGTTCCCATCAGGCTTCGTTACAGTTCCTGGATTTATTTAATTCTATTCATGCCTAGCACAGCTCTCAGAAAGGGCTATTAGAGTATATCATCTAGCTTGTCACAAAAAGAAATACAAGTCATCCATTTCAATCTAAAACTAAACTGGAAAAAAAAAAAAAACAACAAAAAACAACTAAATCACCTTTACCTACTATTTCAATGTGTTCATTCTTTATTAGTGGTAAAGTTTCTGTGACATTCATAAAATGATGATGCATAGCAAAACCGAAGTCTTGGGAATGACCATAAGGCCTGTTGAGATATAAGCTGTGATTTCTGCCCCAAATGCAGGGTGGAAGAACGCAAGTTCAGGAAAACAAAGTATGAAAAGAGGAAACACTTTCTACATTTTAAATATTTGAAATATATGTCTACATTGTTTTCTTTTGTGTCTAAAGATCTCAACATGTGACAACTATAAAATGCCACAGCTAAGAAGGACATAAATTCAAGCTACTGTTTCTTCCACTCATTGGACAGGAGAAGGGAAGGGTCTCAGTGGCTGTCACAGCAGGGAGTTCCAATTTCATTGTTTTTTTAGTTTGTTAGGGCTTTTTCTGTGCACTCTGCCCCCACACCCCTCAAAAGAAAAGAATAATTCTACCCATTGTTTTAGTGCAAAATGCTGTGCAACAAACTTAGGTTAGAATTAGAACACAGTCTTCTTAGACAAAATGAACAGGCATTAGTCTCAAGTAGCATATTAAAGAATACAAGGAAGATGTGATGGTACTCTTCTCCCCTTTGTCTTAAAGCACTTTGACTAAGCTGATTAAGTGCATCTATAGTGAAACTGAGCAAAAGGAACACATGAATACATCTTTTTTTTTTTTTAATAAAAACTAGAGAAAATAGAGCCATGTATAAGATATTTTCTCCTGTCTAAAAAAAAAAAAAAAAAAAAAAAAAGATATTAACACTTATTCAATTTTGAACATAACACTAATTTAATTTTTTGCAACTGCCATCACTCTCAAACCTGGGTACCAGGAAACAGATAAATTCCAAAACCAGAATTTTACTGACTACATAGCATACTGATTGATTTGGTCAGCTTATATTGCAGCTAAGAATTTTAGAAAAAAACCCAGGCATTATAATTCCAACATTTTGTTCCAAGATACAGCACTAAGCACTAAGAACTATTTCTAATTTATATGTATAAGGAATTCACAACCTAAATTCGCTGATCACTGCTGTATTTAGATGTTCTTTAGTGTAGTCATTAGAAGAGAAATGAAGGGTTGATTTTTTTTAATCTACTTACACACTTCTGATGACCTTCTTTCTTTTCTTTTTGACTTCTTTTCAAAAAAGAAGTACTATTATTAATTTTTCAAAGTGACAAATTTTTAATCAGTTGTAGTAAAGTTCTGCATTACATATCAATTTTGAAAGTGCAAGTCTTTGTAAACCTGTCATCATATTTTAAAATTCATCAGAAGTAATTTATCCTAAATCACTTCAGAAAAATCAAGTATAAGAACACTTAAATGAGAACTATCCACAAATACATTACAATCCTCTTAAATAGTCAGCAGCTTAGTGCTGCAAAATAGTCACTTAGGAGGGATTCAGCTGATTAAAAGATAACTGTACCAGATTGGAGAAGCCTAAACCTCACTTTCAGAGGAAAATTACTGTCACTGATCTCACTCGGATGGGATGGATTGCTCCTGCTTGGACCTCGCTCTCACAACTGCTTATAGAGGTTTACATGACAAGCCTGATCTAAGCACCCAAATTTCACATGCACAAGCTTAGTTAAAAGGAAACACCTCAGTAGATTTCATTTATTCATTTTAATCACAGCACACATAAGACAAAAAAGCTTCAGCTAGGTGTCTCATCTCTTATTACTTGCCTCTAGATTCTCTAGGCAAATCATCCAGATCTTCTACAAAACTCTCTTCTCTCGATAAGGTGGAATCAACGCCTTAAGTAATCTGAAACCCTTTACTCACAGGGCCTTCAGAAATGGAAAACTTCTGGAGTAACCTAATTGGAGCTTGCCACTTTTTAATTATACTATATAATTACCTATGTTTTCAACACTGGGACTACAAGATCCTTAAGTTTTTGTTAGTTTTACCCTTCCTATTTGAAGTCAAAGATATTTTTCTGAATTTTCTGTTATATATTCACTCAGTTTTGATAGTTAACTGCCATACCATAGCTGCAATGTTTTTTTCCTGAATCACACCAGCATGCAAACACCCCAACCCCAGAAGTACTAAGCAATTTCAGCCATAAGAAGGCATCCAGAAGGAGCAGTTCCAGTAACTGCCTGGGAGTGACAACCTCTTTGTAGTGTGAGGCCTCAGAAATCTCTTCTGTTTCCTGAATATAGTCCATTTTAGTATTTGAACTTAGTCATGGTGTTTTAATTTCCTTCACTTTTTATATTCCCTTTGCCTTGTGCTCTTCAAATAGCAGCTTCCAATAAAAATAACAGGTTTACAAAAGAAAAGAGTTTTCTGCTGTTGCTCATTCTCTAGTTAATTTAGCTTCTGCTCTGGGAAATGCAGCATTTTTGTTTATTTTCCGAGTGATGAGGAAGGGGAACATCTATGTTTCAGCTTGGATTCAACCAAATCCTAGATCTAGTTTCCACAAAATACATCCAGTGTTTCACTTACCTTTTTCTATGTCTCCTTTCACTCACAGTTGAAAAAAAACATTTCTGTCTATAGAAGACAAGTTTTACTGGACTAAAACTGAAATTTCCTCTTGGCCAAAACTGTTCCACCTTTGCTCATCAGTTTTCGTTTATCTCCACAGACTACTTGAGATATTTTTCCTTTGCCTATATAATAAATTGTGATAATTGGGAACACAGGCTGAATATTCACCCCTTCACTGCCAAGTCAAAATATGCACCAGCTAATCAACAAAGAAAGACCAACACATGCAATTGCATGACAGCTAAAAAATCTATGTGATCAATCAACTTTACTTACCTGGCACAAGTTAAGTTATATGAACTGCCAGTGGATTTATAAGTAGCTTCCTTTCTTGTCTCCTGGACTACCAAATTTTATTTAAACATAGACCGCATGAGGAAAAGAAATTATGATGCTCCACATATTTGTTAAAATTGGGCCCAAATGTCTTTCAGCTGCATTCTTTCACACTTGTGATCTCTAGGCAAAGACAGCTAACAGACTGGTTGATCACCAAAGGGTTTGGATGGAAATTTTAAATTCAGAGGTTTTACTTCACTAACTGTAGCCTGAAGCAATAATGAGTAATTTTCAAACAGTGCAGCGAACCAAAGGCAAGCACAAATATCCAAATATGACCAGAAACAATAGCCTGGGGATTTTATCATTGTACTATTATTATGATCATAGCTTAGCTTTAATACTATCTAAAACTGAGTTTAATGGCCGAAAAGCACCAGAGAAATCAAAGAGAAATCAAACAGAATATTAAAAAAAAAAAAAGACCATTTGTCCCCTAAAAATGGCAAACAATAAAAAGAAGAAACCAAACCAAGAAAGTTCAGGCCTTCAGCTGAAATTATGTGATAACCATATGAGACATTGAGACATTGAAACCTCTGTTGGTTTTAATACCACTGTCTCCAGTTTCGAGAAAAAAACAGGAAAAGCCTAGGAAAATTTGTTCCTTATATACGAAATATTTGCTAGAAAACATTTGGCTTTAACTCATTATTTCTCCATTTACCTTTATATTTGATTCTGAAACTTCAAGAATACCACGATAGTCCTTTTTCATTTCTAATGAAAGTCCAGAGACAAAAACCTATTATTATTCTGTTAGTAACTCTGCCTTGTGCTGCAGCACTGCACTTTAATACTGACCTATAAAAGCAGTCTTGTCTAGAGATAAGAGTAACTGGGTCTGCACCCTCAGTAAAGAAAATTTTGGAAAAATCATGAGTTTTTTATTTATATTATTAACTAAGCAGTTCTCAACTAGAAACTATATTTGCTTGAAATATATGTCCTCTTGCAAAAATTATTAAAAGAAAACATTTACATTTTCTCTGATTAGAATATTTGGAAAGTAAACAGTATAAGTAGTCAAGATACACTATTAGTTTAAATTTTCAGTAACAATGTAATTCATTGTGAGTCATTCAAACTGAGTTTAAATTTTTATTCATGGTTTAGAATAATCTTCACAGTGAATTGTGTCACCCCTATCCCCACTTGAGGAAATACTTGTTTCATTACAATGCCAACTTCAGAAACCAGATTTATATAAAACAAGATGTTCAAGGCAATAAGTGAACAAAGAAAGGCCTGTAATTCCCATATAAACAGAACTTGGCTGTGAGAACAATATATTGACTGCACTCCTTGCTTGGGAAAGAGAGTGATGATTGTTAACGTGAACAAGGCTAATATACAACATATAGGTAAAGTAATCTTTTGTAAATTCCTTACAGACGTAAGATCTAAACCCACTGATCTGACTGTAATGATTAATGAAAGGCCATTACTTCAATTTAAGGAAGAATGTTCCACAAGAGCCTGCTCCAAATTCAATTCAATTCAAAGTTACAGTAATGGAAATAAGTGAAAAGAAATGTAAACCACAAGCATAGGGAACAAAGTTATTATGAAACAAAATTAAGACAATTGTGGGAGTTAAGTGTTACGATTATTGTATAGTTTAAGAAGGTGAAATCCTGAATGTTTTAAAACACAGGAACCACTTGAATGATTGACTGAAATTAGTTCCTGGTATCACCTTTAGTCTTCCCTGCCCTGGTTCCCAAAAGGGAACCATCTCCCAAGTGATTTACTAGAATTGAACTAACCCTTCCGCAGGTAGGAAAACAGGCTGCTTTACTCTCCAGACTACAGTGCTGCAAGACCAGTTTGGGCAGTTCTTTACTGTGTTCCTCTGTTCCAATATGTTTCCTTCTGCCATTTGTAATCTCAATAGCTGTGAGAAGGTGAAATAAAATTACTTAATTTAAATGGCAAAGCTGGGAAGCTGTGACACAACTTATTCTAAGCTATTATTTTGTCTCATAGTGACTTTCAAAGAGCAGATTAGTAGCCTGTAGCTTTCAGTATCTGGTGGTTTACAGCAAATTAATTTTCCCGTGCTTTTCCCATTTTCTTCCTAGATTTCTTTCTGCGGTTGGAAGTCAGATTGATCTCTTAAAATTATTTGTTTACTTTTCTATACTAGCTGACAGATGTCCATATTAAAAAGAGAACTGGATTCTTGACTGCAATCCCTCTGTTTTTGACATTATTAGAACAGATTACAACTTCCAGTGGCCTAGAGCTGGGGGGAAGAGAGCTTCAAGATATAGTGGGTAGTAGGTAGGAGCTACAAATGTGCAGGAGATGACACATTTGCTTCATTCATGAAGGCTGCAGTGAGAGGGGCTGGTAATTTGGGGGAATGGGGAGGGCAGCCTGCAGCTGTCACAGCCCCTCTGTGGGCTGATGGTCCAGGATAGGGGGGTCAAGTCAGGCTTAGAGAGAAAGTCAAAGTTCCCGTAGCTACTGAGTACTTCTGTGTTTATATCAGAGAGACATCAATTCAGTTTCTTGTTTTCACTACTCTAGAAAGCCCACAGAATTAATTTATAAAGAGCTTTCAACACACTATATGATTGTGTTCTTTCTAAATACCAAGTTTTTGCAAAATATGTTAAATAGATTTCAGATTTTGTCAACCTTCTACACAACCTTCTTTCCAAGAAAGTACTGAAGATTAAATAGAAATGTTAAGAAAAATTAAAAGCACTTCTATTAACAGCATGACATCCAAAACTCAATGTATTTTTATCTTTGAAATTAAAAAATTAACATACAGTTGTTTTTCCAGTTTTAAACAGTACAATCCCCCCAAAGGTCACAAATTAGATCTATCATCGGTTATTTAGACAAAGAATTAAGTCATACCAACAAATCTCATTACCTTCTACTCTCTTCAGAAACCAAAATTTGAAAAATTAAAAAAAAAATTTCTTGGTCCACTACAATTAAAATCTCCGATAGCAACCCCCTTTTTTTTTTAATGAAACACTTAATATTTAATTTTTTTGGAAAAATGAACTTAATTAACAAGAATTTGAAGTTAATAATGAACATTTCACACATCTCAAATAGCAGTTTCATTTATCACTCGTGTATCTATCTAATTTATCTGAATAGAAATAGTCCATTACGTATAGTAAAAAAGGTAATGCACGTAAAAAAAAAAATGTGCAGAAAGAGTTCTACACTCTACTGGATCCCAAGAGAGCCTATGGCTTTGAATTTTTTATTTTATTTCACTTACTGGAAAAGATAAACCAATACTTCCCAGAGATGTCAATCAATTCACACAGGTCCCTCATGAAAAATACTCATTTATTTTATAACACATGTCTGAAGAGATGATTGCTGAGGTTGAAAGCTATTGGTATATCAGTGAAGTCTGCTGAAGGATCTGTATTGGAAGATTTGAATTTGTCACATGCTTTGCTTTATGACGATCTTTCTAGTTTTAAAAATTTCAGTTTTTGGATCCTTTCATAGCAGTGACATACCAGCTCACATAGTTTGTGGGAGTCCTGTGTGCTTTATACCACCACCAATTCATTCATCCCAGCTCTTAGCAGGCTGCAAGGAGCATCCTGAGAGAGGAAAACCATTGATATTACCTGATTTTGCAAAGTTATTCTTGAACACTAAGAATTAAATAAAAGGCTGTGCATCAGTTCAGTTCAGCTTGACACAGCTAAACCTCTGAAGATGCACAAAATTTCTGAATCACTGTGTTAGTATGTTAGCCAGAAATGGTAAATGCTAGTTGTTTCAGAAACCAGGTATCTAGTTCCAGCATAACCCTGAATTCTGACTTTTTTTGTTTGTTTGATTTTTGATCATTGTAAGGTCTTTGCCAGATAGATATGTTTTTAAGTACTCCTTAGTCAAAGTATGTCTTTATGGAAGAGCTGCCACAAATACAGAAGCCAAGTTCCCACTCATTTTTTTCACTTTGTCTCTTTCTTAAATACTTATTCGTGCAAGAAAAAAAAATATGCACAGGGCGTCTAAAGATCATAATCCCATTTTGAAACCCATATTGATGTTTTCTTATTTAATTGTATGCTGTGAAATTTAAAGTTTTTTACCTTGATTTTTCAAGAAATTATGTAAAAGTACTTCACTAAAAACACAGTTGTGTTTTTGTAGCCCTATCTGAAGAAGTAATTCAGGATCATATGTTAGTGACACAACAGGCTGGGGAGCAGTATGCAGGAATATTCTCCAGTCCTGTACTGTTCTAAAGGATTGCATTGTTTTATTAATATTGAAGTTATGTTGCTAAAATAATATCCTATTATCTTTATTGAGAAATTTCTTTCAATATTTTTCTTGGTTTTATAGGAAGTATCACAATACAATGACATAGAAAACAGAATAGGAATACCAATATATTTTCCAACAGATAGCAGTACCAGTAATCATACTGATAAAAATATATTTGTACACTATTATTCTGGAAATTCATGCCTTAAAGCAAGAGGTAGTTTTAATTAATTCACCATTTAAAGGCTGCAGGAAATTTGCCTAGGTAGGACTGGGAAATAAAAACTGAGTATCACCGAGAAATAAGACTTGATTGTTCATCCACTTTCTCTGATTTCGAAACTAAAATAATTTCATGGGATACAAAAATTGCTGAAGAGTCCTTTCCAAGAGTACCTTTGGGCAAGTTAACTCAAAAACATGTTGAGTGCTTCTACTATATTGTCCACCTGTATTCACTGAAGGTCCATTAACACTATCCACTTTTTATTATTTTCATTTGTCTTCCCTTCAGTCCAGAACACTTAAAGGACAAGTTAACATGGGAAAGATACTGCTAAATTCTGCAATTTTCTTCTTATAAAATACTAGCTTTGTACAAATTGTCAGCAAACATGTGGATACAATACTTCCACAAAAAAAACCCCAAACAAACAAACCAAAACACCCCCTCCTGCCCTTCCCCGCCAAACGAGATAAACCAAAACATCAAACCAGCAACCATACAAAGAACCCATCACCCCAACAACAAAAAAAAAACCCCAAACCTAAAACCAAGTAGATTTTTTCCATTGAAACTACAAAATTCACATCTATGGAATTTGTAGTGCTCGAAAGTCCTTGTTATGTATGATACAGCATATATTTAGATGATATAGTTTTTGTGCTTCATTCATTAAAAAGATAAGAAGAATAGAGCTACATGATGGACTCCATATTGTCAAACAGAGGCAGATAATTTACTTCAATACCACATAACCTTCATTGAAAATGAAAAGATCGTTAAAAGTAAGGATATAGCTTCTACTCTTCAGAAACCATATTTTATTATATTTTATTGTTACTCAGTATTTTTCTCCTACACAAGGAATTGAAAGGTTTACATCATAAATTTTTATGATTACATGGAGAAGTAGGTAATAGTCCAAGAAGGTAATAATTTTATAAATTGTAGAGAAATGAATGGCAAATAGATTACTTGTGCTGCTGCCTTTTAGATAAACCCTCCAATTACATTAATCATTCTAAAGAACCTTTATTCAAATGCTTATGTTCAGAATTCCTCTTCCATACAGAGCATTATTCATTGCTCAATGCCAAATCNTTCCCTGGTGCAGAGATAGGACTGACAGGAGTCTAGTTCCCCATATCCTCCTTACAGTCTCCCTTGTAGATGGGAATCACATCTGCTGACTTCCAGCCAGCTGGGTCCTCCCAGGTAAGTCAGGATGGCTGAGACAAAATGAGGAGTCTCCTTACCGCTCCTTTTGCTTCTGATGTATTTATAGAAAGATGTTTTGTTGTCTTTTATGGCAGTAGTCAGAGTAAGTTCTAATAGGGCTTTGTTCAAATTTTCTCCCTGCATAGCTTCACAGCATGGTGCCTGTGGTGAGAGATTGGAAACAAACAACGCGGCCCTTCCTGTCACTCAGGCCACTTTTCATACTTCAGTTTGCATAAAACCACTCTCCTGTCAGTGGGTAATATGCAGGTGTTTAAATATACAAGTGAAAGAAAAATGTGCTGTTCTGATAGAAAGCTGCATTTGCTGAAGAAGAAACAGCAATATCAAACAAGAGGTTCAGAATGGTTTTGACTCACCAGTGATTCAAAGATAGGCTTTCAAAAGGGGTGAAGAAAAGTAGGGATGGTAGGTGTTTTTATATGTCACAATGTGAACTCGATAGCTGAGGGGCATTACAGGTACTTCACTAACCAGGATATATGTAGAAAATGAAGAAGCCTCAGATAATCTAATACAAAAATAGTTTTTAGCTCTGGGAATTTGAGAGAAAAGTCAGCAAGCTGGAGGATTAAAGAACACAGCTAGTGGACACTAGAATGCTCCAGGCAGAGAAAAAGTATTTGCAGTCAAGTAATGATTACAGCAGTTCTCTTCATACAGAGCACTTCTTTCATTTTACGAAGCACTGAAATACATTTATGAAGCTCTAGTTGCCATTCTGCCTAACCTATGGTCTGTACGGAATGAGAAAAATTTTATTTTGTGCTTTAGTTGTCTGCTTTTTTGCTGATGAACTAGGGAACAAAATTATACTTATTGTTCCTCTGAGAACAACATTGCTTATGACACCTACAACTCCCTCCCCCCTCCTCGAAAAAATATCCCAAACCAAACTAAACCAAACAAAAAAATTCCAACCAAAAAAAAAAAAAAAAAAAAAAAAAAACACCACAAAACAAAAAAACCCACAGAACTAAAAAAAAAACCCAACTTCTGTAATTCAGTTGGTCTGTGGGTATAATCTGAAAGGCTGTGTGAAGCCAGAGTAGAAACTTCAAGCACTTTTTTTAATGTCTTACAACAGTCAATTAAAAATAACTGATGGAAAAATTATTTTTAGTTTGACTATGCTGAAATCTATCTCAATGTCTATAGACATTCATTTGAATTTCTGTGAGGTCAGCAATGTGAATTCACTGTTCTTTAGACCTAGTTCCCATATCTTGTGTAAAAGACAAAAGCACAGTCATGAATTTCAAGTACTTACATGTCACCAGCGAAGAAATTACTCTACACAGAATGCAAGCTTAAAATGGAAACCTCCACCCATAAATACAAAGAATTAAAATGCAATTAAAAAATACCTAAATGTATAAACTTTCCATGAATTAGAACTTCCAATTCATATTATTTCATAACATCCCTAACTCTCATGCTTTGTTTGGAATTTTTTTTTTATTGTCATTAATGCTGTGTTTGAGTCATTTATCTGGCTGACCTTGTGCATGTAAAAGTCTGATGCAGCATAAGAGAGGAATGGGACAGGAGATTGGCGGAAGTGAAAACAAAGAAATTTAGACCATCTAAAAAAAAAATTAAAGCAGATAGAGCTGTTCTTAAATATATTATCATAAAAGATATAACCAGTAAACAACAAATTCAATTGGTCTTTGAAAGGTGTGTTGGGTTTGCCTGGTCAAGATTTGGTAGCTGGGGGAGTTACAGGGGTGGCTTTTGTGAGAAGCCATGTCTGGCAGAGCCAATGCCACTGGCCAATAAGAAATGGTGGTAATGCCTCAGTGCCTCAATTTAAGAAGAGAAGAAGAAGTTATTGCACAGATGTAACTGAGGCTGGAGAAGGGCAGAGTGAGAATATATGAGAGGAACAACTCTGTAGACAGCCAGGTCAGTGGAGAAGGAGAGGCTGGAGGTGCTCCGGGTGCCAGAACTGGGATTGTCCTGCAGCCCATGACCGAGGCAGGCGTGCCCCTGCAGCCCATTAAGGACAGCAGGAATGCAGAGACCCCACAGCCCGTGGGGAGCCCCACGCTGCAGCAGGAGGATGCCTGAGGGGAGGCTCTCACCCCACGGGAGGCCTGTGCTGGGACAGGCTCCTCACAGGGATCTGCAGACCCGTGTGAAGATGAGCCCATGCTGGGGAAGGTTTCCTGGTGGGATTTGTGACTCGTTTTGCCTGTGACAGTATTTAATGTGTGATATCTCCTGGACCTTATCTCTACCTATGAACCTTTGTTATATATTCTCTCCCTTATCCAGATGAGAAGGGGAGTGATAGGGTGGCTTTGGTGGGTGTCTGGCATCAAGCCATGGTCAGATATTTAGAGTAGGCCTAACAAAAATTTCAGATTTACTTGGATAGAATAATACTGGGCACTGTGAGAATTGTGACTCAAAGAAAAGTTTCTGTCTCTTTCCTTCCCCATCTTGCAAGAAGAAAGCAAATAAACAAATAACACCACATGCTATTCTATGACCAAAAAAAATTGTGGTAGCAGTTAATACATTCAAACCTGAGAATATTTTTAGTTGAAAAGTTTTACATTAATTTAAATTGTCCTTTTACCTTGCCATGAGTTTACAGCCAGGATAAACAAAATACTCTTTACATCTCAGAGTTAGTACTTGCAATGTGTGAACCACATACATTCTGTTACTAGGACAGCATTTTAACTATTAAGGTGACATAGAACTCATTTTCACTCGTTGAAAAAGTGAATAGTGATAAAGTTCAAAGACTTATCTAATACTCCGTCAATACAATATCTTTACAGAACCCTTCCCCTTACTGCCACCCTAAATGCCTGAGTAAGGCAGGTAAAACCTTTCAGTAACCAGTTATCAGGAGCTACATGCTATTTCACTCAACTTTGCAAGCTCTAAATATTTTTAAGCATTTAGTCTTGGTTTATCTCCACACACCAGCATCTCATATGTAAATAAATTAATAGGCTAAATTAATCTCAATAATAAAATTGTCAGCTTTTGCTATTTCTGAGAAATTATGAGGGAAAAAACCCATATTGTTTTGGTATTTAAATTCTTCTTGATGTCTCCCCTACTGACAACCTTCCCAATAATCTTGCATTATTCGGAAAACTGTTAAAATTTTTGAGTATATGTCTTTATAATATTGCTAGCTATTCAGTAACTCTAAGTAATCTCAAATTGCCTAAAATTTTTCAGTTGTCAAGTCCTGTGAAGTCTTATTCTTCTTGCAGTTTTTAATATTAATCTCCTAGAAGAAAGGAGCTGTTTAAACTATTGTCAGAATTCAACATTCAGCAGCTTTTTGGTCAATTTGCATCACACCTGGGTCCTCTCCAGCATTCTCTGCAATCTGAGATAGTTTTTTCTTCACAAGAGCAATGAGATTTAATCACTAACTCTAGCAGAGAGAAGAAAAATAATTTGTCATTTTTGCTTAAAAAATTACTTTTTCTTAACCACTTAGGTAGCTTATCCCGTTTCATGAATATGCTTAAAAGGCCATTTGCAGAGAAACAAGCTAACTAATTTCATCATAGAAATAAAAACTCCAAAATTAAATAAATTTTAGGAGATAAATTAAAAAGCCATTACTAAAAGTGGTTGGAAAATAGATCCAGTTAAAAATAATAATTCATTTAAAAAAATCAAAAGTAATTTTTGATACTCAGGATATCAACCTAGGGAACTATAAACATCGTGGTCAGATATTTATTAAACTCCCCCCAAAACGTTGAATGCATTGGTTCGTAAAATTCAAAGGTAATTAAAGCTTTTCTGTGTGTTAGTAATGCATTTTGGACATTTTCATGCCACATGAAAGGAAAACAAACCTCATTTTCTTCCACTCTCTCAAAAGGGTTTACCAAAATCTTAGCTAAAGTTTAAATTTAAAGTATTACAGATTATTTTTCTTGCTGTAATTATACAACAGACTTAAAACCGCTGAATCTTAACCACTGCATAATTATAGCCCTCCATGGATAACAACCTTTTGTGGAGGGATTAATTTATGCAGTGGTTGGGTTTTGGCTCCTGGAACAGTGTGAAACAGATTAGCTAAAGATCCTTGGACTTTACCTGCTCATTTTTAATCCTTTTTTTTTTTTCTTTCTGGTATAATTAAGTGCTGTAAAACTTCCCATGACTGGAATTCTGGTTATCTCCTTGCCCAACAGTACAACATTTCATGAGCTGAATCCTGAGCTGCTGTGGCCATCCCAGGGAACAAATAGGATGAAGGTGCACCAGTCACAGCACCAGTAGTTTAGAGGGAAAGACCAGAACTAACCTGCTCCTATGGAACCACCAGTTATCCACATCCTTTTAGTGAACCAAGACAGGAAAGTGAGTATTTTATACAAGGTTACTGGGGAAAACGATACCATGATATTGGAGCCATCCTATGAAGGGGCAAAGAAAATAATTTCCACTGCAAAATGAAAGTAAAGGAGATTGTGCCAGTAACTGCAGTGCAGATTAGCAATGAAATCTCAGCCACTGCTATTGAAATGGCATCAATCTTTGCACCATGAAGCAATTCTGCATCTCCCCACAACGAGTAAGACCCTGTCATTGACTATGCAGAGGATTTGCACAACGAATATTCTTCATGTATCAATAAACTGCTCATCAGGAAGACTGATGGGTTTTGATTCCCAACAGTTTCCTGGCATAGCACAAAAAAAAAAAAAAAAAAAAAAAAAAAAAAAAAAAAAAATATATATATATATAAACCACTAGAGGTGGAACAGGAAACAACTCAATCAACTCACAGAAATATTAGTTACCATTATTTTCTCTCAGAACTGTGAGCATTGTGTCTTTTTTGTGCCTTCTCTTTTTTAACTATCCTCATATTTCATACCATAAATCAGTATTTTTTTTTCTTCAAATACCAGATCATACAAGAACCACGCAAGCAGTTTTTCTAAATCAGAATACCACAAAAAATTACAACTACTATCACATATATCCCCCACCACATATACCAAAAGCAACACACTTGTTTCCACATTTTCAACTGCCATAGGAAAAACTTTCTCCTCTCAAACAAGTCTCAAGAAAATCAATCATCAGAAGAAAGATATAGAAGTTTAGTTAACCCTTAAAGATTTGTAATTCACAATATCAAAATACATAATTGATTGTTGTGGTTTCTTTTCTGCTATTTCAACCACAAATACTGAAGTGTGCATACATAATTAGAAAATTATAATAGGGAAGATCAAAAGGAAGTTATCTACTATGCATTTTTAATGATTGTGAGAAAGGATTTTTATGGCATAGAGAAAAACATAATTAAAACCTTCAAGTTCTTAACAAGAATATTTGTTATAGATTCTTCTATCTTGCAATCTTTTTAAATCTTTGTAATCAAGTCCTTTCTATTGGCACTTTTATGTAGCTCCATTATGTCACTTCTAAATTATTTCCCCTTTTCAAGATTCTAAACGTAGAAAGAAAAGGCTTCTATAATTATTTTCCTTAGAAAAACAAAATCTCTTACCCTTTAAAATTTCACATTCAACTCTTCCTTTGTCCTTTGATCAAATTCCTCAAAGAACAAGAGAAACAATTTTTGTTGTTTAAAAGTATAGTGTATTTTATTATCAATGCACCAAAGATCCTTTGAATGCATCTCCTACTTTTACATCACTAAATGCATCATATTAAAAACATAAAACCAAACACTACAACCCACAAACAAAGGGAAGCCTTAAAGGGAAGATTAAGCGGTTCCTCTCTATGCTTTAATGTCCGCAAAATATTATATTACTTTATGTTAGGGTTTGCACGAGAACAATTCTTTGTGCATAGATCATGTAAACTGACTTTGACAATTAAATATGCAGGAAGGAAGGAAACAATATTTTACTTGAAATTGAAACATGTTGTTGATACTCTATAGTCCAAAATGCCAGATTATTTACATACAGTTGAGATGACTGATTTAAGTTCAAACTAACAGTAATCTAAAAATGCTGATTAGATCATGCTGCAACATATAGGTCTTAACTCAGTGGCACCATCATCTTGCCATACTACCTTGAAAAGTCAAAGGGACTTCAAGATGTATGAAGTAACAGTAATCAATTCCTTTAATTTCCTTTATAAGAGGAAAGGGAGTTACTGAACATTTAGTTATCATTTTCTCTTGCAATTCAAACTGAATACCTTTATCACTGGTGAATGGAAATACTAATTTCTTTAGCTGGACAAAATAAAGACCCAATACGTATATCTTTTTGTAAAGCTGACTATACACACCCAGAGTTTGGTTGTTAATGTTAGAAAATAATAGAGAAACAAATAAATATTTTATGTATAAAACCTACCAAGATTTTATTATTAAGCATTTACCACTCAGTTTTGTGTGATAAAAGTACTTTTTTTGGTCTCATCTGTGGAGTATCCCTGGGTTACCAAAGGTAATATATGGTAGCAATAAAAGCTGCTGCTCATCTCAGATTTTCTGAAGTATTGTATATTTTATGGGGTCAATTTTTAGAAATTTATCATTTCCATGGTTCTTGCAATTTCATGGTATTCGAGTGTTAACACCCAGCTGCACAAAAGAGTTCTACTATCCTGTATTTCTTCCTTTAAATCTGCTGTACTGCCACAAAATCAAGTAGATACAAGCTGTATTTTTCTATTTCTTATTTAATAGTAGTGATATCCTGTTGAAGCTTCCAGAGGAGTTGTAAATTGTCTTTCCATAGCTGGCACATGTTACAGGAAAACTGCTTAAGTGCATCTCTCCATTTCTCACCAGAGATATGGGTAGATTTTATTTCAGCATATATTTTCTTTCTGAAAGATATCAAAACAGTCTGCTCTCTTTTTAAGGAAAACTGAAGCTTTACTTCCTTTAGAAATGCATTCTCACTGAATTCAGAACTATGTGCAATGTAATGCTAATATCAGTGTTAATGGCAGAATGCCATTTCTCTTCTCTAGCTGCTTTAAAAAACACCCCCACAGAAGTAAAACTCCCCACCAATGCACAGCTGTTTGACATCAGGGGAGATTTCAGGATCAGTTGTTTTGAGCATAGCAGGTTATATCCTTGTGCTTCTTTTGGATACATGCAGGACAACATCCTTACAACTACAAGAAGGGGCTTTGTGCCTGCCCAGCCAAAATAACTTCTCTAAAGAACACATCAGTGACAAACAGGATCATTTTTTCCATGTAACACTTCCTGGTTTGTAGAGAAAAAACCCCACACAATGCTTACTTATTTGGTTTTTTTATCAGGGCTTTTCACAGCAAGTTGCACAAAGCATGATCATTTCTGGTTTTGAATCATACTAGAAAAAAACAAGATGATTCTAAAAGGCCTGTTTGGTTATGAAAGAGATTATAGGGATGGACTTGCATTATACATCACAGGGGGTTAAAGAAGAATTTTCAGACCTCATTTTTATTGAAATATTCACTTGGCTGAATGCACACTAATAGGTTGCTCGTACACACAGAGCACTAACTATGATATTTAATAATGAGGTCATCATTTCCCTGTCATCCAGTTGCCAACAGCTATTTCTTATTTTATATGTCAATGGTAATCTCTTTGGAGCAGTAACTGTGTGTGCTTGTCCAGCCAAGGAGACCTGTATTCATAAATAAGACACCAATGGTTACAGCAGTGAGGGGAATGCTACAGAACAGAGAACAGCATGAAGATGGGCTGCTCTGAATAGATGAGGACTCTTGGGTAAAAACTTCTAATGTTACTCTTTTTTTTTTCATATTGCTCACATTTTATGTGTCTATAGGCTATCATGGCTATCTTTTAAAATTAAAATTATTTTTAAAGAAATAATATCAATCAAACACACATGAAATTTACCTCTATAAAATAGAGACAGTTCCTGTTCTTAAACAGAATTACTACATTTTTCTCTTGCTTGTCCAAAATCCTTCTGTTCCAAATGATTTAATTATATTAAAATTTTTATTCCCCCCTCCCCACACTCACAATTTTGTTTATCTGGTACTGATGGATACAGCCTTTATAACAAAATTTTAACAACAACTCAAACAGTGCACTGGCATTAGATAAAATGATTTAGGTGTAAAAAACTGCACACTGTCTAAGCAAAATTATTTTTTCATTACATGGACAAGACAGGGAGCAATCTGAAAAGCTTACAATACTGTGTTTTATCCAAAGATGCTGGCTGATTGCAGGTAACAAAAAGAGCTTCTAAGACTAAATCCAGATAATAATTAAAGGTGTACAAAATGCATTAGATAACCCAGTCTTTTACACTACAAAAAAGTGATGGACTAGATTAAAATAATCATAATATTAATAATAAGTCCCTACTCAGGGTATTTATCAAGATTTGCTAAGGGTGACCAGGTTGCTTTTTAGTTTGCTATGATACAGGCTAAATGAAACAGCACCTCTCCTTAAATCTCCAAAAGTCATTCTAATTTCTGAAACACACTTGGGCATTACGAGTAGTTCTTCACTTCAGCAATCTGTTCCTTGAAGCACTGACTAAAGTGGATTTCACAGAAGTCAGCTGAGCCAGGGGTTTACAGTTCACTTGTCTGGTACACACCTTCAAGAGCAAGTAGTCAACTCCAGAAACACATTCAGCAGTTCAGAAATAAATCATCTATACCTAATATTGCAAAGGTTATTTTAATTATGGATATTATTCAATATCTTTTTGACTTCCAGAAGGTAACTTGAAGGTTTTTAAGCACACATGTATTAATTTAAAGGTAGCACACAGTTGCATGTTGTATGTTACCTTCTTCACAGTACTGATCTCTTCAGCAACATAAAGCAGTATAACTTCATGCAAGATGACTTTGAATTTTCATGTGATGTGATGAAAACCAGGGAAATTATCAACTTTAGCATGTATTGTAATACAATACATAAAAATGTGGTAAATATGTATTTTGTATTTAATGTAAAAAAAATAAATTAAGTTAATAAAACTGTTGCATACCTAGAGACAACAGGTGCAGAAACAGAATCATTTAACAGAATCATTGCTTATCTTAGCAATTAAAAATAGATTTGAACTTTTCAATGTATTTTAAATTTCATACAAGCTGTATCACATCTTGCTTATTAGTTTCATATTATGCACATTGAGGCATACTTTCTATGAATGCATTTAGTTGTCATATTGCTAGAATTTATTCTATTTCTATGAATACTTTGTATACAAATTTTAACAACCTTAGAGCTATTCAGAGATAGTATGGTTTTGTTCTGCAGTTTAATTTTCATATTTATTCTATCACTAGTAAAAGCAGACACAAACTTAATTTGGCATTCCTTTACAGGGCATTTCTTTTAGTTTCTGTATATAAGCCCCTTCCCTTTTACCTTATAATGGTTAATGGTGACCTATACTTTCCATTAAACATTGAAAATCTTCAACATCTTCATTGTAAAGCTATTTTTAAATAATCATTATTCACAGTTAATTGTTCAGTCATTTTCCTACTCATTCACTTCTTACTGTAAGATTACATGAGAAAAATTAAGTGAAAAAAAGTCATTACACACTATTTTGAAGTAAGGATTTAAGGATTGACCTATGCATTCTTACTAGAGAACTAATCACAGGCTTCTGAAAACAACTAAAGTCTTCATGAGTTTTTGTGTATAGGCCAGCAACTGAACACAAGTGGAAAAATAATCCCATAAACTAAGGTTCAGTTTACAAAGTGAAAATAAATAAATATTTAGACCAAATCTTCACCAAATCACAGGACCCATCTGAAGAAAGCCCAGCAACACACAGTAAAGAACATGATAATATCTCCATGCTTCATTAATATAAATGCTCTACAATATAAGTTTCCTATGTTACAGTTATAAAAAAACTCACATAAATTTATTAAACATCAAACTGATATGGTCATAGTTCAAGTGATAGAAAAATGATGGAAAAACAAAAATAAGAACACACACAAGTTTTAGTTGAAAATACAGTCCTCAAAAAACTCATCTTCCTTTTTATTTGTAACTTAAGGCCTTCAGTAGAGAAAAAAAAAAAAGCCCTTGAAGTCTTTTATGTGATGTTAGGAAGTATTTGATGACTTTCAATTTTCAGGTTATACAGAGACATTTTTATAGACAACCAGGATTGTCAGGAGACACATTTGGTACAATGTGTTTTCAGTATTATATCAAGTGACAAGCTATAATCTATAGCTCTAAACTCTCTTATTAGTAGTAAATCATTTTCCCCATGAAATACTTTTTCATGGTGATTTTTTTATTTTTAAATGCACTACTTTCAAAATTAAGTAGAATAAGATACTTACCCAAAAGTTTTCTTGGAAGTTAAAGCCTGAGAGTAACTCAAGTCTGTTTTTAGACAACCTAAACTTTGGGGCAAATGAGGAAAGAAGTTAAATAGAGAAACAGAGAAGGCTGTCAGCTGTACCATGAGGCCATGTTTCTAAACCTTTTGGATCCTTTCTAACAGATTTGTCTATCTAATGTGATTTTTCTCCATTTCTTTAAATTCTACATTTGTTTCTTCATTCTTTCTTCCTTCCATTAGAGCCATCAAGATGTTTGATGGGCTAACCTTCTTAGTTTGAATTTTTTGTTTGAGATTTAATTTTTTTAAATTGTTTTAAAAAGCTTTGGAACACAAGTAGTATCAGCTTTTGGTTGATGTTCTTTAAAATATGAATTTTTTTTCTGACACTTGTTTTTTTTTCTAATATTTGTGTTATACAAGTACTTTCCAGCACTAAAATATAGTGTGCTTCAAAATTCAAAGAAACTTCATTTTCTGAATTCATGAGGTGAGAAAATTAAGACATTGAAGGAAAAAGTGTCTTACTCAAGTTGTCGTACTTGAAATTGATGCTTCAGCATCTTTTTAGAAAGCAAAATACAAAATGGTCTTTTAATCAGTTCAGTTACCTCCCTCAGGTTTCTTCAGCCTTTGTTCTCTCTTAACAAAGTGCTTTTCAAATTATAGAAGAAAAGGTAAAGGTTTCCCTCCTCCCAACTTTCCTCCCTACAACTTGCATTTAATTCCTCCTATAATCTTCCTAGCTGAAGTCCTTTGGATACAAGGTGCCTTTTGAAGTGAGGTATCATTGATGTTGCCTGAAGCTATTATAATGTAGTCATTTTCTTTGACCTCCAAGCATTTTGCAGAATGGTACAGCAGCATTACAACCCCAGAGCACACCACGTAAGTAGCTACACCATAGAACACAGGCAGGAAGTTTCTAAGGAAGACTTATTCCACTGCAGCATGGAAATGCCTTCATGTAGAACAACCCTTGGGCTTCATCTGAGTATTTTAATTAAGTGCAATGCCAAAACCAAATTTCTATTAAAATTCTAGTTTTGAATTTCCCCAGGTGGTTAATGTGATATGATAACGTCCCACAATAGGAGAAAAAACAAGATTCTCAAAGCATCATTGAGCAGAAATACTCAAGAGTGCACACACTACTTATCACATAACTTGAGCAGGACTGTTTAATTGGAAAGTGTATAATGTGTTTTGATCTGCCAAGCATTCTTTGACGTTTTAGTGATAAAACTCTTTGGAGATATCTTATCCTTAATAGCTCGATGTTTGCAGCACAGGACGAACAAAGATCATTGCTGAATCCGTGTTTTTACTGTGAATATCTCTGTATGATCACTATAAAAGTTCACAAAGACTCTTCATAGAATGGAAGTCTGTCAAAAGCTGAAAGATGATAGAGGTCCAGACTGTTCTTTATCACTACACACAAGAGAAATCAAAAGAGAAATACCTCACAGAGGGCAAAATCATTATTTAGAGATAAATGAAAGAGATCGTGCTTTGTGTCAGTATGGAACTACATTTAATGATGCAAGAAGACATTTCAACTCCTATTTCATACAGAGAGACAAAAGCCTTCACTGCAGATTTTGTAGCATGTTAGCATCACCATTGTTTAAAACAAACAAATAGTCAATGTCGCAATAGTTTGATCAGGTAGAGTTGCAAATGCAAATATAAACACACAATAAAATTAAGTCAGCTGACAAAAAAATTAAAACCTGTGCAAACAAAATTCTGAACATGTATAAGTTCGAAAGGGATTGTATGAGGTCTATCAACATGATCATCAAGGGGTCAAATACTGCCAATATCTTACAGACAACTAGTAGTATAGTTTTTGAAGTAAAGAAAAAAAAATTAAAAGAAAAATCTTATAAAATTAATGAATTTAAAAAAAAAACTTATTTGCATTTCAAACTCAACCAAGTTAATGTTCTTTTTAAGGTTATCAAACATAACCTAAATTAAATTTTTTGCTTGGCAACTAATGCAAATATGAAGAAGAAAATCCTTGAGTGTTTTCTGCCAAAAAATTTCACTCCAACCACTTAAGTACATGACTTTTGGAAGGAGGCAGAAAGGGATGCATGAATCACTAATGGCACTTTTCTCAAGAAAAAGTATATTCTAATAGAGGATTCTCTACTAGGACTAGAAATAATCCTGTTGACAAGAAGAACTCCAGTCTATTTATGTCTCGTTTCCCTAGAACATGAGTATTTGCACTAAGTTTTTTGAGGCTCTCCACAAAGAGCGGATTCTTAAAGCTGCAAACCCTACTCTCTACACTTTTCCTCAAGTTGTTTAAATTGTACCAGTATACCCAGAAGAAGTGTGATCATAAGTATATTTTTACCTCATGCAAAGTATATAAAAATAGAACAAATAACTATGCTTCACTAAACTGAATTATTGCTTAAATCAAATCTGAATCCCAGATTTCCTGAGTTCAGTTTTGGCATTTGCTGCTAGACTAGAATTGCTGCCTGAGATCAGTGGGTAGTAGAGTGAGTAATAAGATATAAGGAAGGCATATTACAAGTCGAAAATCACTAAAATTATCGTCAAAGAAAGGTAAAAGAGTGGAGCTGCAGAAAGCAGTAAAAGGAAATACAATATTAACAATCTGAAGTTAAGAAAAAAAGCCCTAGACATATGGCTAATATTAAAATATTCAGCCAAAGACTTTCACTTTATTTTGTTAAAACTGCATTTTCTTTCCAGAGGAAATACTGACCTGCTCCAAGTACAGAACCATGCTGACTCCATAGCAGTGTTACTGTACCTCTTCCTAACACCTTTTCTTTCTCAATACTCTCATTTGAATGAAAAGAAGGAAAGTTGGTTAGGTAAGACTTGTTCATCTATGAGCTTTGGTTTTTAGACCCTTTTTCCACCTCCATGCACTTTCATATCTTTATTCTAAGTCAATAAGCTCTCAGCATGAAAAATTCTTTACTTCTCCACTGTTTCTGTAACACAACAGCTAATACATATTTATAGCTTTTTAAGCCAGTTATCTTAACTGAAATCAAGATTGCTGTGTCTTTAATTCATCTCTTGGTTTTAACCAATGCAGACTCTACAGAGATTCACAGTGTACTTTTTATCTCCTTGGATGCAAGATCAGAGATGATTCACAAAAATTTTAAAAGTTCCTTAGCTCAAGTGACTATGCAGTCACATAATAATTTTAAACAAAGGACCTAAGTTGAGTTATATGCTGCTGAGAAGATTCTACTTGCATTGTTTTCTTTGTTGCCTCCTCTTTACATTTCTTTTTTTGTCAACACCTCATAATTAACCTCATAATTAATCTCCTTGGACATCACATCAGTTATTCAGAACATAACATTCAGAGCAAACATTCAGAACAAACAAGTTCTATCACATGGAGCTGATAAATCAAAGGCAGCACTGACTTGTTCAAAACAGACACTTGTTTTGGATTCTCCTCAACACTTCCAAAGGACTGTCACACCACATATGTACAACTCCAGCCAGCCAGGGATGTGGTTTTAAGGAAGGAAGTCCTATAAGCAGTTCTAGATAGTGATTGTCTCATGGATTCCTGCTGTTTAACAAGTCCTTCTCTGTCTATCCCTACATCTTTATTTCTCATGTTAATTAAAAAAAAAAAAAAAAGGAAAAAACAAAGAAAGAAAAAAAAATCAATGCAGTAAACCATGGTGTAAGAATAAAAGACTGGATCTATATAAAGACTTGCAAATTCCCACACAGATGTACAAGAGCGTCATTCAGCAGTTGCCTAATATTGCAGTTAGTTAAGCCCCTGTGCTCAGGATTCTGCTGTTGAAGTCTGCCCATGCTTTATGGTGTTTGTAGTGTGCCATCAATGAAATCATCAACCCACCAAGTACTTGGCACTCAGAAAGGGATTTTCAACAAGTCAGCCTACTTGCCAGCTGACTACTTTTTGTATTGGCTCCCAGTGCATAGCAAAATAAAGATCTTCTTTTGCTTAGAGAAAAACCACCACAAAATAAAACTCAAAACAAACAGCCCAGCTACAGAAGACAGAGCATTGATAAATGTAGATACTTCACTTCCCTAATGCAGTAGCAAAAAAAATACATGTACTTAATTTTTAAAATTTATTTACAAGTCTTTTCAGGAAATGTAGGGAAAGTAGTATGTTTAAAATTTGGGTTTGTTTCAAGCTTTTATTTCCTTTTTGGCTCTGCAAGTGACATTACTGACTCAGCCCTTCTGGCTGTAACAGCAAAATTCACAATCTCCTCCAAAAACACCCTTCCCACTTCTGAGGCAGAAGGGCTTCCTATAGAAGCATGAACTCGGTAGTTTTGTGTGAGCAGAACTGTAGAGTGGTGAGTGAAGGATTTGGCAGAGCTTGCAAGGTGGTGGAATACAGAAGGATCTAATATCCTCAACAGAGCATTAAAGATTTCCAGTCTCCTCAAACACCTCAGAGTCATTTTACAGCTCCTTTCCAACTTCCTCTGACTCATCTCAGAACCACATATATTAGCAAATCCAAAAAACACTTCTGCTGCAGAAATTGTTCTCCCTCAAGGTTCCTGAAATAAATAAGTTACTTTCTCTCTATCCTTAGGCCAGTGAGTTTCAGATATGGCTTATATTATTGAAAAGTTTGAAACGGCTCTTCAGGAAAGATGAGTCTTAAATTTCATTTTGCTCTAGTGCCTAGGCTTCTTAATGTGGGGTTTTTAGTTGGGAATTACATCCTTTAATACTTTTTTGGATTTCAGTGTCTAAATCCCTTCTTTCAAAAAGTTTTCTTTTAGAAAAAGCTCCCAAGAAATAAAGTGATACTAGTATTTCAGCTAATGAACAGAAAGATAACTAAGGCTGAGCTGCTTTTTTCATTTTTCTTCTTTACTTAAAAACTTTCAAACTACTCAGATAACTCCTCTTATTGTAATGCTTTCATTTCAGGTCGTAAGGGAAGAGCAAGAGAGATCCTGACACTACAACCTACTAGCTCAGATGCTTATATGGTGCATTAAATAGTAGGAGGTTTGCTAACACTTGAACTAACACTTGAACACTTGAACTTCACTAACTAACTCTATTTAAAAGTGACAGCCAAAACTTGATTGTATAATTTTAGCCAAAGCTTTGCAACTTTTTCCTAAATCAAAAGCATGTTTGGATTTGCAGTCCCAAAAGACCTGATGAATCAAATTCCACCTGTGACACCCATCACACCTTAGAAAGAGCTTTGGTCTGTGTTGTAAGCACAAAGTCAATCTCTGGTTCACTTATTTAATAAGATAAAACTTTTCATAACTATATTGTTGGTGGTTATATCTTTACTTTTAGATAGGCATTTTGGATGATAAAAGTTCCAAGTCAACAAAAATTTTATTTTCATTGGCCCAAGATAACATTATAAAGTATTACATTATTTCTCAGTATGAAAAGAAGTGAAAAGATGCACTTTACCGACAATCACCTTATACAAAATTGTGACTGTTTAGAAGCTTCATCAAGTTTTTCCTTTTATTTGGAAACAAATCCAATTGTTTTCCTGGATTTACTGAGGGCATTCTGTCTTCTGAATGAAATATAAAGGTCAATTTCTTACACACTGCCATTCAAAACAGAATGCAGGGCATTCCTAATAAATATACTTTATTCACTGATAATCCATAGTATTGTTAAGGTTGGAAAAGACCTCTAAGATTGTCAAGTCCAACTATTAAATGAGCACTGCTACATTCACCACTACACCATCTCTCCAAGTGTCTTACACATATTGTTTGAAAACTTACAAGGATGGTGATTCCACCACTTCTCTGGGCAGCCTATTCCAAGGCCTGATCACCTTTTCAGTGAAGAATTTTTTCCTAATATCCAATTCAAACCTCCCCTGATGCAACTTGAGGCTGTGTCCTCTTACCCTCTCACTTGTGGCCAGGGAGAAGAGCCAGACTCCCATCTGGCTCCATCCTCCCTCCAGGCAGTTGTAGAAAGCAGTAAGTTCCTCCCCTGAGCCTTCTTTTCTCCAGGCTAAATAACCCCAGCTCCCTCAGCTGCTTCTCATCAGACCTGTGCTCCAGATCTTTCACCAGCTTCAATGCCCTTCCATAGACACATATTGTGAGCCTTTCTTCTCAGCTTCCCTCAGTCTCTACTTTGCCATCCACAGGAAGACTCACAGGATAAACAATTGCCATTGAGGCTACTGAGAAGCTAGCTATGACCACCAGGCAGGATGGAAAAGATGTGCACCTCCTGTGAGCATGCTCTTAATTTTATTTGATGAACTACTGAACAAACAAATATCTGAATAATCCTTATTTGGCATCTGTGTAACTTCCTTTTATACAGCTAGCAGGGATTTTAAGTGTATTTTCATAATACTCTTCAAAGGTTAAAAGCATATTCCCATTTGTACAGAAATCTAAGAGTTTGGCCCACAAAGTCTACCATGAAAACAAACAAAAAATCAACATTTTGAACTGGTGCCTAATACCGAAAGAACAACTCCTTTGTTTCTTTGGTCCCTGCTGAAGTACGGCTCCCTCAGTAGCCGAAATCATTCTCAACAGAGCTGAAGGTGAGGATCAAAGCTCCTCTTCAAGAAGGCTCCCAGTTATTTCTCCCCTATGAGGTCAAGCTGCAACCAGAGCTCACTCAGCTGGATATGTGAATCAATTTCAAAAGCACAAAGGTGATTCCTGTAACATGGTAACTGTACCAGTACCATTCCCAGCACCACTCTTTCTCAACTGCTCAGCTACGTCCTACCGAAACAGAACTGTTTGATAGCACCCAGGTAGACATAACAAAAAGTGGCGTTAATTTGTTAAATAAATTCCTGTAATTTTGCCATCTGCAATGGGAAAAGCAGCAGAAGCTAACAGAAGAGAAGGAAAACAAACACATCACCAACCACCAAACACATCCAAAAAAGAAACATTGCTTAGTGTGAAAATGGGTAAAGTCAGAATGGTTTTTCAAAATTGAAGGAGCACTATTAGATTTGGGAACTAGCATTTTAAATTAGTTAGGTTCACAGATAAGGGATATCTGACCAATACTACAATGCTTTCAAGAAGATTAATTGCCAAAACATCTTAAAGAAGCTGCGTAGCCATGGGATAAAAGGATGGTCCTGAACAATTTGTTGAAAAATTGGATAAAGTGAATTTTCATAGTGGAGACAGACTGTGATGAGGGTTTCACATGTGCTGGGTTACATGCTAGTCAACACTACGAATACATAAACTACTCATAAAAGAGAAAAAATAATGAAGTGGAAAAGGTTGTTTATGAAATTACTCTGTTCAAAATAGTTTTTTATGCAACTTACAGGCTTATAAATTGACAAATAATATTTAACATGAAGTGATGCAAGTAACAATAACAAAAAATAATCCCAGCATCTACAGTAAGAACACTACCTATATTAAAAGAAGGCAAAATTTGGGGCTACCATAGATAATTCTAAGAAAAAGAAAAAAGAGAAAGAAAAAACTCAACAACAAAAAAAGACAATTTAAAGTGCACCAGCATTCAAAATAAACTTGAATTATTAGGAAAGCTGTTTGTGCTGAAGAGAACACACAGTGAGACTGTTTGGATCCAAATTAAACTCTTAAAAAGCTTAAAAGCTAAAGAAGTGTAAATTAGGAGCTCAGAAAAATCCATGGTCAAACGTCAGATGTTTCCAGAAAATAACAGTTGTGTGGAATGATTTCTCAGTAACTACAGTATTAACATCAGCACTAAAAGAAATAGGTTTTTAAAGAAGAAAGTCTCTTTCAACAAACATAGTGCAATAAAAATCTTACTGTGAGCACTGAAGCTTACACGTACCCCCTGAGCTCTGCTTACACAAGGCCCTGAAGAAAAACCTGCATGAGCAACAGTGCACTCTTTCCCAAGATTTTAGAGGATGAATTTTCTGTATTGTACTGGTACTTCTCATGATTGTGCCTCGAATTGACCTAAGACAGGAGGATTTGCCCTTAACTAATGGAAAGAACGTGACCCTCTTGTAAGGGCTTCCCTTCTAAGGTAATGCACCGAAAAGCTTTAGTTCTAGTATTAAATTTGTCACATTCCTAAATAGTCTCAAAAATACTAGTAGCAGAATGTAAAACAAATCTCATGGGTATATTCTTTTAAATTTATTTCAAAGTAGGATAGAATTATTTCTATTTTAATGAGGGGTTTTGTGCTACTTTGCTAGTCAAAGTAATTTACCCAGCAGATCTCTCTTGTTGCCCAACCGTGCTTCCTACTTTGATGTTGCAGAAATAGTTAAAAGCAAGGGAATTTTTCTTGATCTCCAAAACTACTCTATGCATAATAGAACCCCATGAACATTTGAAATGAAACACTTAACTTTAGGCAGCTCTTTTGAAATGGAGCGCTAGAGTGCTGAGGGCTAAAGGAATGATCACTAATAAGGAGTATTTGGCACAGGTTGTCCACCATCTGACACTGAGAAGTGTACTGACCAGTTTGGAGCATAGCTTGGAGCAAAACTAGAAACTGTTTGGCTTTCCACCAGGTATATACTACAGTTTTACTCTCTCTTCTGGTAAAGTAACAAGTTGTGGTACACAATTGCTGAATAAAAGCCCAAACAATTCTAGAGTATGATCCACAGTTACAGCACGAGTCACACATGCATTTTCAATATTTACAAAATACTGACAACTATAAAGGCTCTTCAAACAGAAAAAAAAAAAAAGTCTGTAAGATGTTTTGTTGAACAACAAAGGAAGTATGCAGAAAAGGCACAGCTTACCAGAATAGAGTATTTTGCAGCATGTTAACTATAAGACAGTTTCTTCTGCCATTCTAGGTATAGTAACCTCTGCAACCACCCTAGGAGAATTTGGGTTACACAGCAGCAACTACAATAAAACCTACAAAGTGTGCAAACCTGCAAATTTATTTGATCAGGCATACTTTATAACTAGTAAAAACACTTTTCCAAAGCTTATGTTACATTTTGACATCTGATGGGAAGGATTACTTTATATAGCTGCTTATTGAAAACTATGTTTTGGTATGTGTTAGTCATTAAAGAAAATGTTCCATAAAGAATCTCATAGCTTCAAAACTGACATTTTTCTCAAGTAGAATTTTCTTTATATTAAGGAAGAATACATTTTCATTTCAAGTATACTGGCTTTTGTGGAGGTCTGAAAAATATCTGAATGTATTGCCTTTGTACATTTTAAAAAAACCTTCTTGTATTCATGTAGATATATGTCTTTCATGAACTTTTTATCTCAGTAATTGGCAAAATCCCTGGCTAGGTTACCAAGGCCACCTTGAGGAACATACCTATGTATGTGCCCACTCCTGATGTTGTCCTGCCCAGCACCAGCAAATCTATGGTAAGTAAGGAATCAATGAGGTGTGGCAGCTGAGATCAGTGACATGACTAATTAGTATATCTGGCTTAGCTATTCTCTATTTATTTGTCAAGCTCCCAACTTCCTTTTTAAATGTAAAGTTCTTTATGCTTGCTTATCTCCAGTACAGGTTAAAATTCCAAGAATATTGTCTCTTTAGCCTACTTGAAAGCTAAAGTAGAAGTGAAGTTTTCACTTAAAATGAGGGGAGAACTCTGACTAAAAGGATAAAATAAGTATTACATTTGCTTTCTCATAGAAATCTGGTCTAAAGTGAGTGCTATTAAGTTCTGGGAATTCTTATTTTCAATTATTCTTGAATCTTTTGTTGTTGCTGTCATCACTGATGGTAAGTTATGGTATACTTAAAATTTCTGTGGAGAATATATTTACTGTCATTCATCACTGAGATTTACAGAGATCCCATAACAGCAATTAAATGTGGTTGTTTACTCAACACTGTCACCAGAAGAAGATATAGCCTGTAAAGTGGAACTATTCAGGGGCCTGAAAATGTTTTATTTGTCATCACATCTAAAACATGAGCCAAAAAGGGTCTCTTCTAGGGTCTCTACACATTTCAAGAAAATCAGAATTCTTTGCCAATAAAGAGTCTTTGGTTAAAATGCTTGTTTTGTCTATAAAGCCGAATGAAACACTTCATTAACTCATTCTTAGTAAAAATTCAAAATTTTAAAAGGATGACTGGTTTTCTCTGTAAGCAATTATGTGCTATTTCTTGTAACCCTCACTTGGTGCCAAAGAAGAGACCCCAGTATAAAAACCATACTCACTGTTCATCCCTTGGTCAAACAGATGCTGCATGATGCATAAATCAGTGGATAAAGTGCAGAAACATTCACTATAAGATTTAGACAAAAAAGGGATGAAATAAAAAAAGGAAACATTTATTTTGCTCCACAGCTCAAAACTGTTCTTCGTATCAGGGTTTCAGAGAGACGTAGAAAGAAAATAAAGCTTTGTATCATAGAGGTCCTATGGTGATATACACAAAGGAGAATTCAGGTTTTTGCATTCCTAAAATGAAAATAAACAAGTGGTTTCAAAAAGGAGTAAGATGTTACCATATCTCCCATAATAGATAATGCAAATCTCTAGTAAGTATAAGATATTTTGCCATATCTGAGGGAAAAGCATAAAGCTGTGTCAGGGGACATTTAGGTTAGACACAAGGAAAGCCTTTCACACAGAGGATAGTTGGGCACTGGAGTAGGCTGCCTGGGGAAGTGGTAGCAGAGCCAAGCCTGAAAGTGTTTAAAAACCATTTGGACAATGCTCTCAGGTGCATGATGTAACTGTTGGGGTGTCCTGTGCAGGGCCAGGAGTTGGAATGTATGATCCTAGTTGAACCCTTCCAACTCAGGATATTCTGTGATACTATCTTCAGTTCACTTCTTTCTTCAATTCCTGACTGTCAGGGCACACCTGAGAGATTTATAAATATCTGTTCAGCAAACTCATTGGAGTGGTGAAGTTCATGCCATGAAATAGGGCTAATCAGTAAAAGGAAGTACATGCAGAGTTGTCATGGTGTGAGTTTTCTGCAGCACTGCTAAGGGGTGCTTCATGCAGTAGTGCAGCTGCATGGGCATTCCATGCCAATATTTAGTGAAACAGCATATTTACCCTAGCAGACTCAACTAATCAAATAAAGGTTATCACTCCTAAATGGAGCAAGAAGTGAGGCATATCCTATAAAAACATTATTTTATAGAAGCAGGTCTATTTAATGCTTTAAAACTACTGCTGAAATGGCTGGTCTGACCTTCAGTTTCCAATGTGCAAGTATTTTTAGCAATCCGTAACTGTCATAGTTGATGAAACTTTCTCCTACCATACCCAAAAGCTTTGTAAAACTTCCATTATGCCTGACAATTAGTAATAATGTGTGGTTGTCTTAATGGCTGCTTATGTGTGACTGCAATATAAAGAACACACTCTTTGATTTAAAGTACTTTGTTTTAAACTGGAAGTGGTAGAGTAATTTTCAAAATTTCAAAGTTGGTTTGCTTTAGTAAAATTTATATAATACAAGTAATTTCTTCCACTGCTTCAGAATATTTTTAGTAAATAAAAGATCATTTTATCCATTATTACTTTCCTAGCTGAAAAATTATTTTCTTTAATGAAATCTGTAAATTGGAAGAAAACTCATGATGCAAGAAGCTGGTGGATACATAAATACACATATATATATATATAATTATAATACCATGTAAGGAAACTTAATTGCTGTAAGTTCTTCAGTCTAACCTAAGTTGAGCACAATCACATTTTTTAAAGTGCCTGCAATTTTAATTTACCTAGGTGTATGTTTACAAGGTAACAGGAGATATGATGTTTAATCCCAATATTACCTCTTCATATATTTTTCAGTGACACTTATAACTATTTTATAGAAAGTACTAAATGGTTGCTTTGTGAACTGGGAAAATGCAAGAAAAATATCCTTTGAAAAGTTTTCTGGTTTAAGTATTGATATCAAACATCAGGTCACACAGGTATTTGGCACTTCACTTTTACTGCTCCACAGGGAAAGTGTCACAGCAGAAAGAAGATAAAGAAAAGCCTTATACTACTCAATAGAAGTTATTAATGGATATTTGTACTTGGTTTAGGTGACAAGTTTATGATTGTGGGGACCTGCCAGGGTGGCTTGTATGACAAGAGAACAAGAGCTGCTCCCATGGACAGAACCAGTCCCAGCCAGCTTCACTGCTGTTCAAATCTGAACAACACTGGTGCCTTTTTGACAATGTGTTTAAGAAAGGGCAAAAAGTTACACATGCCAGCTGTGAGAAAGGGGAGTAAGAAAAATGTGAGCAAAACAGCCCTGCAGACACCAAGGTCAGTGTGGGACTGGAAGGAGGCTCTCCAGGCACCAGAACAGAGATCCACCTGCACCCATGTGTGGAGGGGGTCATCCATCTGCAATCTGCGGACAGGAACATAGAGCAGATATTCACTCTGAGGCTTGGGGGGGGAGGCTGTAAAAGCACCATGAGTGAATTTGACCCTGAGAAGAAAGGAGGGATGAGGTGAAAGTGATTTTAGTTTTGTCTTTTTTTTCTCACTCTCCTATTCTGTTTTTTAATTGGCAATTAATCTTCCCTCGTCAAGTTTATTTTGCCCATGTTGGTAATTAACAAGTGATTTCCTTGCCTTTATCCTGACCCCTAAGCCCTTTGATCTTGTTTTCTGATCCTGTCTTGCTGAGGAGAGGGAGCAAGAGAGTAGCTGGATGGGGGTCTGACAGCCAGTCAAGGTTAACCCACCACGATTTTGTAGATCTAGGATAAAAATTATTTAGCCACAAAGGACTCAGGAACAGCCTTCCAGAATCATCTAAAAATAGAAGTTAATTGTTTTATTAGAGGGCTATACAATATCATTTCCTGCAGCAATGACACAGGACATCAACAAGGTCTTAAGACCTTTAAATCAAGGCTGTTGCACCTCTTTAGACAAATGCCTTTAGAAATTTATTCAATGACAACTGTTATCAGCATTGTGGAAAACAGCAGCAAGTGAATGTCGGGGACTTGTTCCTGATAGCATTCAGACCCAAAGGAAAGTAAACATAATTTTAACCTGCCTGCAATTTCAAGCACTACTAGTGATTTCGGATTCCCCATCTCAGAATGATTTCTAGAAGGCAGGTACTCAGCATTATCTGAAAGTACCATACCCCTGACAACATCTTTGATAAAAAAATCACTTTCAGAATTCTCACTACGATTTTTGCTTAGAGGCAATTCTCAGCACAAAGATGTAGTTACTTTAGTTTAAGCAAACAGGAATCAACAGGTTAGAAAAAAGGCTCTGAGAGTACTAACTGCTGAATTTAATAGCTTTTTGTTCAAGAGCACAAAAGTCCTGCTCCACTGAGCTGCAAATTAACTTTGCTTGCTTACACTGTTATAGGTCTGAATTGACAACATGAAAAGCTATCAGTCTTAAGAAACTCAGTTGAATATGGTCCATGTTTCAAATGAGCAGTGGAGTAAGAATAAGTGCAAATTAAAAGAAATCATATGAAGCTAAATTTTATCATGTCAACAGAACATTCTAGAAGTTTAAAAAAAAAACCCCAAAACTACATGAAATCAGAATGTAAATGAAACCCGCCAATATCCACAAATATCCCGAGTTGTATCAGCCTGAGGGAAGAATTCTGATTTCCACAACAATTTGTTCTCATAGTACTATGACATTCAGTGTCTTCCAGATAAAAAAGCAATAAAAAAGTCTGTCCTGGTTGTAAGCCCTAAAGTAAAGGATTACTGTGATAAAGTCAAGCAGTTGTCTCTGTGGAGCATTTTGGATTGTCTGCAATAGAAAAAGCTGAGAGTGAGACACAAGCACAGGAAGAGAATCTGTTAGTGTTTGACATTAACTAGCAAAAAGCTCTCAAACTCTTAAACTGGTGATTCTCCTTCCTAGGGTTCTTACCACATTCCTTCAGGCTGCAAGAAGTTGAACAGCTTTTTGTAGCAAAAAGTACATGGTAGGTTCTTCTAAATTTTTAGGAGAATTTTGCATATATTAAATGGTGAAACCATAATCATAAAAATGTAAAATTCATAAATATAAAAAATATGTTGAACCGAATACTTACAATATAATAGTACAAAACTCTGGGGAAGGAAATATTGCTGTAAATTCCTCGTGATTGAAAAAGAACTGATTCCAGGTGCTGCAACTAATTCGTTGTGAAAGAAATAAGTGGATTACAGCAGAGAATACCGAATTCCCAAGGTTGATTTATACACAATTATTTGTATGCCTGAGCAGGTGTCTTGATAGCAACATCAGCAGTGAATTTTACAATTCACAGGTGTAGCATCCTTTTCAGAACTCCAGTAAAGACAGCTGTGTTTGAACAATTTCAGCCTGCCAATAGTTTCTCATACTCCTGCTTTTCCCAAGACACCGTGTCCCCAGAACTGCTGCAAACTTGTTTCACTCCTTCACTACGAAGAAATGAAAGATTTTGTGCTTAGGCAGACTCATAAGGTTATTTGATGTATTGCTGTTTTGCAGCTACATATACAGCATAATCAGCAATTCCCTAGAGTACAGGAATAAGGTTAATGTTTGCAGTGTTCAAACTTTCCTCATTTACAAGTCATGCAAAACTCCAGTGAAATGTTCGGAGTTTGCCACAAAACTTTTAAGTCCATTTTAGATATTCATAAATGCCCATTCCAAAGGTGGCACAGCTTCATGATCAATAATGGATTTCTCTTTATATCATATCTATGAAAGACTCTTATCTTGATTTTACAAGGTAAGCCATAGAAAACTAGAAACCTGAAACCACAGTGCACAAATGACTTAAATGTCTAATCCTTAAACACAGGAAGAATTAGTAATTTTTTAAGAGGATTAGTAGGCACCTCAAAACTCCATTGCCAAAACCAGAAGAGCCTAAAATACTATGTAATAATGCATGGGTACAGAAGTAAGATGGGATTTTCTCTGTGCTGTTGCTGCTTTGTTTTGGCATTTAGTAAGAAAAGACAGACTTATTAGGTCTCAGCATGAAAATGTATCCTTTTATAAATCCTGAAGAGGTGAAAATATATTAAAAATGAAGTTTACATGGTATCTATAAATTCTCCTGAGATACATTGGATATACTCTGATTTGTTAGGTTGATTTAATTAAAAGATTATTATTTTAGTGAGATATTTGAACAGTTTAAAGGAAATCAAATGAAGAAAAAAGTCTTTGCTGCGCCTCTAATTTTGTTAGCAAACTCTGAAAGCTGCAAGAAAAACTTGTGCTTAATTAAACCTATTAAAAACCACCAAGACAAAAGTACCAAGGAACACCAGTGCATTAATTCTAACTGCAGTTGGATAGAGAAAATTAGACAGATTTTTTGTTCCACCAATTTTCATGACTTATCCTCCCAATGTCAGTCTGGTCTGCATAAGAAAGTTAAATCCTTTTTGCTGTTGGAAATGTGGTCTAGTTACCCCAAAGAGTGACAGCACAGGGCTAGCAGGGAACAAAAGCAACCACTACACTGAAGGTTGTGCTTTCAGAAATGGCATTTGAGTTCTAATGAATCTTTTTCTGACATCCAAGCATATCTGAAGTACTATTGTGATCTCAGTTCTCTGCTCCTCAGTCAGCAGGGGCTAGAACTGACAGCTCACTTACCTACATGGGGAGAGAGACTACCTCTTTCCTCCTGAAACTTAAAAGGGATCTCTCTGGCTGGATCAGAGAGACAGACCCTGATGGGAGAAGCATCAGTTCTTACTCAGCTGAAAGGAAGGTGGTTCTGATGACAGGATTCAAAGGAAGAATAATGAAAATACAGCACAGTGGAGGAGCACTTTTACACTGAATGATACTTATGATCCCCCAGTGGATGTCTCCTTTGCTAAACTTCCAATTTTATTAGTATCTACAACATTATGAGTTTTGTTCATTAAAATAATTCAGTGCCATTATACTATGACATTTTACTATGGCATATGCTCAGCAACTGCAATCAAGCTATAATTACTTCACAAATATATTTGAAAAACCTAAAAAGGCTCTTAGGAAATCCCATACACTCTCCTTAATGGCGTTTGTACAAACCACATATTTCAAAAATATTCTGTGTTATAGAAGTGTTTCTGTGCATAAGGAAAGATTACTTAACTCCCCAGTGGCTAAGAAGAGTTAAATATGCACTAGCATCTCTGATGTATGAGTTAGTCATATAAAATAGAGGCAAGTCAAAAGGAAAAACCTATAATTCCAGAGAGAAAAATTTTTATAAATACCCCAAGAATGACATTTGTGATAACTTCTGCACTGCCAATACATGGCACTCTTTTCCAACTAAGTCATACTTTAGTACTAAAAATGTGATAGAACTTCAGGTACAGTCCTAAAACCAAAATTTCTGTCAATATTTTAGTTCTTGAAGAACTAGGTAAGACTAAAAAGCCAAATGTTTTCATAAATCCTTGGTAAATTTCCATGAGTGTGTGATGCTCTGCTTAAATATAATAGACTTGAATAACTCAGGGTGGTTTTGTCTCTTGGCTTTCTTGTATTTTATACTCTTGTATTTTGAGTGTTTATGTTTAGTTTGGGTTTTTTTTCCCCACTATGTCCTTATAGCCTTGAATTTCCATTCCTTGTTTCTATAGTGGATCAGAAGTGATAAGATTTTGCAAATAAACATTGTTATCTCATCTACTCCATTGATCTAATGAGTTCTTGTGGCATTTCCAGCTAATATTATGGATTAAAGATTGTGGCTACTCAGAAGATTTTTTTTTCCTTTATGTTATCAGAAATAAAGGGTGTTGTTTCTTTATTTCATTAGTAAATTATTTACTCCAATCAATCAAAATGCATGACAAAACCTAGTTAAGCAAAACTGGACCCTCTAATCAAAGCAACCAAAGAAATAGTAATAGTTAAAAGAAGTTAGATATAATGAAATTATTGCAATACAAGGGTTCTTTAATTAACTGAAAGCTCTGTTATTTTTTGAGAAGAAATCAACATAAACATGGATGCAAAGAGCTACAGGTTTGGAAGAATTCTTTTAGTTTCTTTTAAGCCACATTTCGTACCTGTTCAGAAATTACATGGGTGTTTACCTTTGTACATTAGGTAAGGCCCTGATGTTGGAGCTTCTATTTGCAGAAACAGAATCAATGGCCTCTGGAATTGCCCATTTCATAATCTCAAAACCAATGAAGATAATAAATATGTTCACAGTATGGGACTGGTTGGTGTACTAAAATGTCCTGTGGGACTCAACTAATAGCATTCTTTATGTCAGAGCTGCCAGCAATAATGTGGATTATTTTGACGGTTTCCATAAAACAATCTTTCACTGTCCTCCAGGGCTGCCTGGAGGACAGAGGTATAGTTTCATGAGAAAATATCAAAATTTTCATCTCACATTGGAAGAAATATGATAACTTTGAACTTCTGAGGAAAAGACCTAAGAAAAGAAAAAAGTTATAGCCCAGTTTGAGCACCCATTTGTTGTCCTGAGGGTTCAAAATCACATGCTGGCCAGTAAGGGAAAAAAAAAAAAGAGAAACATATTCTTGTTTCCAAATAAATGCTTTAACAGTCTGATTTCATCATGTACATTTGGCCTTCCCAAATAACAATATTTTTTTACAACCCAGTGCATTCTGACAAAAGAGATGGTTTACCAAATTAGCATTTTTTTTCTGATAGATAAAGGCTTTTGGTGAAGCTACCTGCTCCCTGATGAGGAAGCACAAGTTCCGTCCTGTTCTACTGATGGTAATTTGTTGAAATATTCTGTGGCTATTCTGTGGTTTCAAATTTGAAAAGTGAGAAGACTGGCTCTTACTGTAGAGAACATCCAGCAACTGCTGTTTTAATGTATAGCATCTACATATTGAATGGCAGCAGCCTCTGCTGTGAGGCAGCAGTAAATGGACACCATACAATATGACTAAATGCTACTCTGTTCACAGTGTTCTTCTTCACACACACATAAGGAACAAAGATCTCCCTATCATTTCCAAGAACTCTTATCCTCAGCTGCTTGCACTTAAAATAGAAGTGTAAATAATTATGTTTTCACCATTTTAAAAAAATGCACATGAGACACATGAACCTTTCAATATTGCCATCTCCTTTTCTGTGGCAATTTCATCTTTTGTGGAACTTTTTTGTGTGTTTTGATTTTTTTTTATCCCTTCTGCTATTGAAATGCCACTATGAGGTGCAGCAAGGTCAGAATAACATCCACTGTTTTCTTGTACTAATCCTTAGAAGCATTCTAAAACATAACAGTACAATAAAAACCAACAAACAAACTAACAACCTCATGTGTAACAACGATCCATCTATGCCATAATACCACCTTTATAGAACAGTTTAAATGATGGCAAGTCCTTTCAGCATTCTTAGTTGGGGCAAATATGTTTGGAGATTGTGTCACTCAGTTAGGTACTTCCATTGCAGCCAGGTTTCTGAACTCTCATCACAGAGTTTAAATTGGCAGAGCTATGAGGCTGAATAGTCACCACTATGGAAAATAACTCAGCTCATTCTAGATCCTACCAGATAGATCTGAACCATGTTTATTTGATATTGAAAAGGTTAAAAAAATACCAAAAAACCAACAAACCACCCGATACACACTCAAAGAATTGAATATCTGTCAAAGAACACAATTATTTGACTTGTTATTCTTTTCACTTTTTGTCAGTGAATGCTTTTATCATTTTACTTTGTTCTACTATTGTAATCTACAACCTTACCCATGGGAGGATTTATTAAAAAAAGAAACAAAAAAGGGCACAGAAACTTCAAGCCCTTTCCATCTTCTGTTCTGAAAATATCTTAAATGTATTTTAAGTTATGTAATTTTAAACAAACACAGTCTTATTCAAGATTTGGCTATCAGATGTACATGCATTAAAAATATTTCCAATACAAGAATGAAATATGGGGTGCTTGGAAATATCATGATATTGCCTCTAGTTCTTTATGGAAAAGACTAGGCTGCAATTTACATAAGTAATATTATCATCTGAGGCTCTCTTTTTTCCCTCCATAGGAACTAGAGTACTTTTCTGCAAAGAATATGTTCTCTATATATAATGGTCCTGGAATTTACTTGCAATTTGAATTTTTCCTCCTTATAATTCTTCTTTCTGACTATGTGGTAGGCATATCTTTAAATGGAATTTTAAAGAATTCTCAGAATATATTCTCTTGGAGTTATGCAGTTCATCTATGAAACTGAAACACTTTCTTTAGAAACAAGAAATACGGCAACCTTCACTTATGAAAGGAATAATATCAATATTCTGCAAGGAGAGATGACTCCCAGTACAAAAGCCTAAGTGTTTTCAATAGGATATATTTAAACATCGGTCCTATCTAGTGACTTTCAAAGGAAGAAGCACAAGGAAAGGAATTCAGTTCATTTATTCCTTGACCATGGATATACATAGATCATTCTGGATGGGAAAGTGTGGAACAGGGAATGAAAAAAAAAAAAAAAATAGGAAATTGACAGTTTCTTACTTTAAGAATGGACCAAATTCACAAATATGATGATAGTAATTCCACAAACAAATTCAAAACCTGTGGAAACTGGTGGAAAATATATATTTTTGGCACAATTCTAAAGAGGGTGGTTTATCTTTAGATGTTAAAGGAGTGTGATTAGTCGCCAAAGAACTACAGAGAATATTTGCATTTATCCAGTGTTACATTTCTGATCCTTCAACCCAGTCCATCAGATATGGAAAAGAAACTTAATAATTCCTTCAAAAACTGTTCTAACCCAACTTAAAATATTTAACATGTCTTCCCTCATAACTCCATGCACAAAGCACCACCTTCTCCACAAATTTCCAGTGTTCAGCTTAAATGTGCTTGTACAGATTATATAACTGCTAGCTTTCCACCACTACCCCAATCTTTACCTTAATCACCACTAACTTTCTGCTTTTGGAACTTAGAAGAATCCACATCCCACTTCAACTGTTAGTATAACAAACTAAAAAAACCAAACGTTATTTATTTTTTCCCTCAAACAACATAAGCATTCAATTTTATTATTATGCTGGTTGTCTTCCTTCAGGGTTCAACTTGGAGTTCAACTCTCAAGTTGTACCTGAAAGAGATGTCATCAGCTCTTACAAAATAGTCTTATGATTGCATTTATTCTAATGAAAACATCTTTTCTAACTAGTTACACAACAAAATTTCTAATATGTATTCCAGTAAGCCCCTTTTCTTCACATCAGTGTGTTAATGCAAAAATAACAGTTGACTTGATCCAGATTACTTGTCCTCTTGACTGCACTATATAACAACTTCATGCATTTCCTCATTCTCATTTTATTTGTCAAGGTTTATATGATTTATTTTGATTTTTGCAACTTAACTAATGCAGTTTTGTCCATTCTGTCCTTATTCCTTTATTTATTTCCTTTTAAAACACAGAAACGAACAAAACATTTTCCCCTTCCTTTTCAAAAAAAAATATTCATAGGCATTGTGCTTATTCTTTCCACTATAAATTTTTAATATTTTTTATTTAATTCCAGCTATTGTAAGAAAACTGCAGAATTCCACAGTTTCCTTCAGGAGACTCCCTCTCTGATCCCATGTGCCACTGCAGAGGTGAACAGGACCATCATCACCTTTGCAGATTTCACTCTCTTGCATCTTATTTGTGCCTCTAATTTGCCCACAGCTACAGCTGGACCTTCAGCAGGCTCCCAGCTAGAATATGCTCACTCAAGAAAAAGTATCCCAAGATCACAAAAAAAAACCCTTTCTGAGGAACAGTAGGTAGGACATCATGTCCAGGTGCATGAATGATAACTGTTGGCTGAAAAGTAACATTTTACATAACATCATTCCAAACCAACATGGTGATTTTGTGTGGACTACTGCTGTACCAAACCATCTGAGATAACACTGCATATCAAAACAAACAAACAAAAACTTAGAATTAGTTTTCTAATAGAAAGAACCTCATCAGAGCTGAGTTTGACTAAGACATACAATCTTTCAAAAAACTTATATAAACATATAAAGAACAAGAGAAAAGAAACTTTTGCAGTGGTTTTGGTTTCTCAGATATCTCTTTGGCTATTACAAGCCAGATAATTATGCTCTGTCATCCACAATAGAGCATTCACCTGACTCTACTCCTACACAAAAACAACTTCTAGTACCACTAAAGTATCAATTTTATGACAAGTTCAGATTAGCAACACAACAAATAATTTCATTACTGCTATTTTTCTCCCCATTTTAATTTTTTTTGTCTCCCATTGCTTGAAGAGAGATTGTCAACTACACTCACAGCTTCTGTTCTAAAACACCAAGCTGTCAATAGAGTGACTGCTATATTTTTTAAGAGGTTGCCACACCCTTTGAAAGCATTTGAAAGCAGAAATATTTCTAACAACAACCTGTTTATATTTCATCACTGCCATTTTCAAGTCTAAGCTATGTAAAGCAAGACAAGCAATCTAGGAACACCCAGGAGGTGCACAAAGTGTAAGGCATGAGGTTAGTGAAAAAAAGTGCCTAATCCTATTTCACAATATCTCACCTTGACCATCTTTTCAGCACTAATAGGAGCACCGCATGTCATTAAAGTCAGCAGCCCATATCAAACAGACACAGATGTCCATCCATCACTGCAGACCTCACTGCACATTTTAAACTCACTTGAAGTTTCTAGTTCTAGCTAAATGATTCGTTTTTCTCTCCAAAGGAAAGACATGAAATTCATCATGCAATTACCTTAACATCCTGCTGCAACAAAAAGGGTCTTTGTAGCTCATCTGTAGCCATATGCTTTGTTTCTTGTATAACAACTGATCAGAAAAAGAGCAGTCACTCTGAGTCCCAGGCAGGAAATCTTTCAAGACTTGTGGTATAGCTTGTTCTTGAAGATTAAACAAAATCTGTGGAACAAACTTTTATTTCCCTGGAGAGAAAGGAGTCATCCTCCTTTCTCAAAGTATCTGAATAACTTCAGCTGGGCAGTCACACCCACAGGAAAAAAAGGTATCACAGGTGTGGATAACGAGATTTGGAAAGAAGAGCTTGGAATAGGAACCAGAACTACAAAAAGTGGGAAAAGAAGGAGCAAAGTGGAGTTTTGGGATAAAAAAAAATATTTTTGTTTTTTTTCTATATGTTGATTGATGTTTTTGTTGAAAAAATTCATTGCCACCAATGTTGAAATGAATGATAATTTAGCTTTAATAAACTTTAAGCTTCAAGCAGATCAGTCTCAAAGTTCTGTACAGTTTTCAGTCCTAAAATATCCTTACATCTTTCCTTTCTTTAAAAGTTATTGGTTTTACCAAGAGAATAAAGCTGAACAAAATTATTTTCAAATCTGCATGCTTTGTGTAATAGAAGCAATAGACGTAAATTTAATTCTTCTTGTCAGTAACAAGTGAACTATTAAGGCATACAAAGATACTATATCTGTAAGAAAATGGCTTTAATTGAGAAAAAGGTGGGTGTATGAAATAAACACTTGTCTTTTTAGACTCAAACATTCAATGAAAATTCACTGGTTTCAGTAGGACAAATGTTTCTTGATTCTAGATAGTAGTTGAAAACTCACCAAAGATAAAAAAAATAGACAAGAATTTTCACGTAGCTATGGAAGATTTTAGTCCAAATATTTGCTTTTTCTTAGTTCTGAGTAAAGCTAGGGGCTGTTGTCTCAGTCAGTCACCATTGCAATTGCTCATTTACTGCCTTGCAGCTGCTCCATTCCATGTTCAGCTGTCAAAAGGAAAGGATCCTCTCTCTTGGTGGGCAGCACACACACCTGAGTGAAGGTTAACAATGCCTGCTCTCAAACTGCAAGTGCAAATATGAGGCTGGACTACAGAGGTTTCTGAAGTGCTTCGATAAAATGCTTTTCTGGTAGCATGTCTCCTAAAAAAGTATCAAGTCTTGTAAACTGTCTAGGGGGGAAAATATTTTTTAGCCATGCCCTGCTCTAGGAATGTTATCAACAAATTACTCCTAAAGAGCAAAGCATCTGCATTAGCCTTAAAAGAAATACCCTTAACAACTGGCACTGTTAATCATAATGATGGGTAGGGGAGCCATTATGTAAATGATCATTTATGAAGCATCTCACTAGCATCCCAACAGGACAATAAAGCATTTTATAAATAAAAGGAGTCAGCAAGGCAGAGTAAGAATTTTCTTTGAGGTTTTTTTTTGGTTGTCAGTGACAAAGGTTCTGTTGATATTTTGGTCATTCTGAATAAGGTTGTTACATGTTTGAAATAATTTCTGAGATAGCCTAACAAATAGAAAGCTCTTGTGAGAAAGTAGGTCTGATACTTCCCCTCCCTACTGCACTGTTTAAAGACAGTAAGCAATTATTAGCAAATACTTGGCTAAAAAAGCCCAACTTGTTAGTGAAAATTCAAGTTTTGAGTATGATGTAATAAAGTATGACCTTGGTAGCACAAAGACATGATATTCTTATTTTTGATTCCATAAAGTTCATATGTGATGTCATAGACTATCCACACTAAAGGGAAAAGGCTGAAGTCAGTTTATCTTGTGTTCTAGTAGTTGTAAGAACTTTTACAGACTCATTGCAAAGATTAATCTACTATCATGTACTGCTTTAGTAGAATGCACTCATTGCTAAGAAACAGGGGAAAGTGGAGAAATCTCTTCCATCTTCTGATTAGAATTTTGGTGTTTTCTGAACTAGAGACCTGAACAAAAGCATTATTTTTAACATCTATTGAAAAAAAGGGATTTCAATTCTCCATGCCATTTCGCAAACAGGTCTGAAGTTTTTATCCAGAAGCAGTATATAAACTGATGAATCAGAGCAGAAAGGAAAATTGTGCATTTACAACAAAAGGACTTCTGATTCTGAAAATGTCTGGTATCAGTTTCAAAAAAATTAGATTTAACAGTATTTTTAAAGTATTAAGAATTTGTTAGGCAAGTTACACTTCATGACATCTTTGGATTTTTCTTTAGAGACAGTACTCTGGAAAATTGCTGGTGGAACAGAAGTCTCTGAGACAGCTATAGAAAGAATGAAGTTAGGATCATAAAGAATAAAACACATGATTGTGAACAAGAAAGATGTTATTACAAATGTCACTGTAAAATATATATATACATTTACTTCTATCTAACGGTCTATCTGAGAGACCGATTTGCAGGATATTATTACAGCTAGCACATGCAGCACAGTTCATGTCTGAATGCCCTGATTTAACCCTTCTCTTTGACACTCCACAAGCCCTGAAGGGTTTCTGAGAACTTAGCACCTTCTGCTAAACAGATTACCCACTTGTCCACTTGTCCAAATAAAGTTTGAATACTACTGTATTAGTAAGAAGAAAAATCACCTCAAATTTAATTCACCAGCAATAGATTAAGAGAACAATCTTGGTTTCTAATTTCCTCCTGGTGAAGGAAACTTGAAAGTTCATCCATCAGGCAACTTTTCTGCTGTATAACTGCATTTCTGAAAAAGAGCCTGTCTTGTTTCATTGGAGCTTTTTTGTCTGGTTGTTTTTCTCACTCCAAAAAGGGTGAGTTTTAAGTGATTTTGACTATGATACCTGGAACAAAAGAGTTGTGAGGCAGATGACTTCAGCTGGATTGAATTCTGGGGCTCCGGCTACATCATTTTCAGTTACAGATTAGTGTGGGGGTTTGCAGAAATTTCTACCTCTGGGCAAGAGCGAGGTAAATTTAGAGGGCAAAAGTACTTTGCTGTAGTAGCAATACAATTCTTTTTTTCAGGAAAATGGTTGTCTTTCTTGTGTGAATCTGTAGTTGCTAATTTTTTGTGTATGGTAATAAATTACAAAGAATTGAAAATCCAGAATCTCAATTTAATCTTCAACAGCATAAAAAGATCCTGAACAGTGCACTTCTTTTTGCATCCCATCCCTAGCCTCTTCCCATTTTTCATTTCAGAGGCAGGGCCAAAAGGAATATAGGTAAATATTGCAACGAAAATTCTTGGTAACTATTACACTGTTTCTAGTTGTGGCACAGTGGTGAGAATTTTTCAACAGTTCTCCAGTAAAGTGGGGAGAAGGAAAAAGATCATTCATCATAACAGCAATTGCAAACACCAAGCAAAGTTCTTGCAAAGTGCTTCCAGAAGAGTTTACAGTGCCTGACAAACCACTTGTTAATAGCTCCTTCTTGAAATATTGGATTGAATTCATGCTACTTGCCTTAGGAACCCAACAGCAGATATTTTCAAGCATCTAGAAGATGTTAAGTCATTAAGAGAGTTTTAAGACATCGTCTTAGTATTCTCAAGAGCTACACATTCTGTTTTTTTGACTTGTGCATGACACAGGGATGGAACTCTCTTTCATACTTGAAATTCTTAGTTCGTTCTTGAAAATAATTATTCCCCAAACTTTTGTCCTTATGAAAACTGCATGGACTTTCATTTTTTAAAAGATTGATTGAATTTATATATTGATTTAATTTCTTTTCAAATAGTGGGAGAGTTCAAGAACTGGAGCCAAAATAAAATAACCCACTTGTATACGTCTGTGGAATTTATAACAAACATTGCATTTGGATGGGATTTTTCAAAAAGGGTTTTTTTAATATCTCTGTCCTTTAAAACTCTGAATGGAATAGTTGGGAAAGATATAAATCAGGTAGATGAACACTGCATTCTTAGTGCTGTCATTTATGCCTCCAACTAATAGAAGATGCAAATTATGCTTATTAAGAGAAGTTAGATTAAAGGAGATAGAATTAGCATGACACATCTCATAGAAAACCTATTATTCCAGGGATTTCATAAACCAAAACTAGTAAGACTAGTAAGTGCTTTACAGTCCAAAATGTTCATCCAGTCTTTTCTCCTTTGGTATTGATACGCTATATAATCAATTTTAACTATTCAATAGGAGAAAGTTACTATAGACAAATCTTGTAGACTAATTTTTTTTTCAGAAATAATGAAATGATGAAATTTACAGAAATTAGATGAAAGATGAAATAGATCTTTTCAGTTCCAAGAAGATTTGATAATACCTGTTATGGATATGTTATAGTCAAAGGACTGTTATGACCAAAAAAAACCCCATAAAATTTCATACAGAGCCAATAATTTGTTTTTAACCTAATGATAATGTCAACAGTCTAAATAAAATATAACCAATTAATCTTGCTACTGTAATATTAAGTTATAGTCCAAATTCATACTGAAAAGCCTTAGTATTGATGTCATTAAGATTGTTATTCAGCTCTTAATGAATGACTACATTTTTCTTTGGTGTTGTGTTCACTGCTAACATCTATTGTGTCACGGGGTCAATTGTACTTATCTCCAACAAGCAGGGAAGTGATGGAAGGCAATCAGCATCCTGAGTGGTTTCCAAATAGGGCTTCAGTTTAGGTGTGTGTACAGGACCCCTCTGCCTCACTGTTGGCATTCAGCTGGGACTATCTTTACATGCTTTCTTATCACAGTCTGCTTCTTTCAGTGATTCCCAACTGAAGTTTGAAAATTGCATCATAGCCTCCTTCAACTTTATTTGCCATAAGGAGCTACTGCTCTTCAGTTAAAGAATGAAAAACCTGGTCTGTCAGACCTTTACATTACAGCTTATTCACAGGGGGTAACTGAAGCTAGAAATTAATCATTAGACCAACAGAGAATTATTAAGAGGAGATAAGAGCAGCTCAAGCCAAAGTAAGTCCAGGCAAGTCCTGAGGGTTTCACAATCAGGTCAACACAAAATCTGTAGACTTTCACTAGCCATGGAAAAGGTCATATTTACCATTCTACTGGCAGGGAAAATATGGCAATAATGGCCAAGTGAAGCTCACTAAAAGTGCAAATTGCTTCAGTAGATTATGCAATGACAGAATTTGACTGTTCCGTCATTCTAGTTTGAAAAGAGGAAAATCATTGAACAAGGCCTTGGATGCGGCAAAAAAGAAATGGAGGGATCTGAGAAAGAGATTAAAATAGTGAGGTCAGAAAGTTACATAAAAAATGTATTATGGCAGTTAAAGCACTCTGTAGGTGGGGAAAAAAAAAAAAAAAACGTAGTACAGGCAAAAAATCCCACAAACCCAAACAAAAGCCTACACAAGCTCACACATTTAAAAATTACCATGAGTTGAATGTCTCATGAGTTGAAGAAAAAAATTATGTGCTTTAAAAGTACTGAGATTAATTTTCTCTGCACATATGGATCACTGTACAAGAAACTTAGGTGTGGGATTTGTTTTGGAAATTGTCACATCCAAGATGCTGCTCCAAGAGGCGAAGCGCGGCGGGCGCCGGAGGTTTCATGCCCATGCCCGCGGGCGGGACGGCGCTGCTGCCACCCAGGATGGCGGTGCTGCTCACGGAGCGGGCTGCCACCGAGCCCTCTGGGGAACGGCTCCTCCAGGGATACATCCGGGTCCTGCTAAGTGATAACTTATCACTGCGCTGACCGCTAAAATGAAGTAATGCACATCTGGGAAACAAAACACAAAGGAAAAAAGGCTGGACTTGATATGATAAATCAGGAATTTCTGTGTAGACTGGATATGAATTTGGAAGGTCAGATACTGTTGAATGCATTTCATGTTTGATATGTTCAAAGAAAAAGTAGATTATATTAGAAAATCACATACTGATCACATGCAGAATTGCATGCGAGTTCACAGCGAACAGCAAAAAGTGTTTTAATTCCACATACAGACCTAAAGGAATTATTCTGGCATTTAGAAAGCATAACATTTCTTATCATAGAATGGTTTAGGTTGAAAGGGATCTTAAAGATCATCTAGTCCTAACTCCCCTGCCTTGGCCAGGGACAATTTCTACTTGAATAGGTTTCTCAGAGCTCTATTCAACCTAACCTTGATACATTGTTATGAATTCTCATTCTTAGAACATGCTATGCAGAAAACATATTCCAGGCAAAATGGATTGGTGAAGACTGGGGAAAAACGGAAAACATTATTTCAAGAAACACAAATTGCTGTTAAAAAATTTCAGTTGTTCATGCATCAGTCATTCAAGCAAACTCTATTGTGAAATTTTTAATGTAAAAAGTAAAATGTCAGTTGCAGGAAAATCCTCTTTGCATATATTTCATTGAAATTCCTTTCAGTGATGACAGTTACAAAGTTTTAACAAATCTAAAAGCACAAAAGATGACCACATGAATGTAAAGATGGAAAAAAAGGCAATCCAGCATTCAGTCCCTTCAGTAAAACTCTCTGGAGAGCAGAGAAGATGATAAGACAGAGTCTACCCAGACTTTGACTGACTGTATTGTTGCTGACCAGGCTGCTGCCAATTACCTCATGTAACCTCATAGAGGAAAAATAGGATTTTATTTCTTAAGATCTGAAATCCTGCAAATATTTTAACAAAGTGCATTTTAGTGAAGTATAAAAGCATAATACAAGAAACACCAGTTAAAATATATCCTAGTTGTGGAGACAGGTAACCTACATTTGAATTTGACTTCCCCATCCTGAAATGTTCTAGTTCTTTCTCTTTGCAAGGTTACCTCAGTTTTTATAGCAATGAAGAGCTTTTAACACTTCATGATCTGGATCAAGAAAGCAGTAATCCTTCACAGATCTTCCCTAAAAGCTGAATCCAGCTCTTGATTAAAGATTTGTACAAAAAGCCTGGGACAGTGCAATGAGGAGAGTAACAGAAACAGCCAAGTTTTAACAGTGTACAGTTTCTGTGTGGTGCCAAGAAATCCAACAGCAGTGATTCAGGACTTTGCAAGAAACTATAAAGGCAGAGGAGTACTTGTTGAATGTAGGCTAGCCCAAATTCATTGATGAGGAGAAAGTTATAGAAAAGGTGCCTTAGAATATAGTAATTTTTGGTGTTTTCAATAGATATTTGGAGATACTAGTGTCATTGTACAACTTATTAATGAAATGTTAGGTCAAAATCTCCATTTATTTCTAATCTCTATGTTCAATATAGAAAAGTTCAAAGCTGCTAGAATAATCATTTAGGTTGGAAAAGACCTTTGAAATCATTGAGTCCAACTATAAATGAGCTTACAAAGATCTGTGTTTGTGAGATTTTCCCTTCCCAGAAAAAACTGTCCTTGCTGGTTTCTTCTGGGTATGTTAAGAAGGAATGGTAAAGAGGAGAAACTGGGAAGATCCTGCTGGTAACATCGTGCCTGAGACTATGACAAAAGTTGCTGACAAATTCAGAGACAATTTGGCATTGTGTACTGAATAAGCCAGCAGATCCCACTGAGTACTTGCAGGGTTCCAGGACAAAGGTGTTTGCCTCAGAATGTCACATAATGTGTATGCTCAGCATAAAAATGAAATATAGTATACAGCCACATACTGCTCCAATTCAGCTATTAGCAAGAGAGAGTATTATGGAGAAAAAGAAAATCTTTCAGATTTTGTAAAACAAAGGAATGCTAACAGTGAGAACAGTGCCACCATTGTGACCGAGGCTTCCAGTAAGCTGATTAAAGTTTATTTGTCCCAGTCATACTGAATTTTTAACTGGAGTCTGACGCTATAAATGTAACAAACTGAAAAAGCCCCCTTACTTCCTGCTTGCAGGGCCTTGTTTACATGTTTTTCCAGAGTTAAGAGAAAAGCCACAATAGGTACTTTGTGCAGCAGAGGAGCAATTTGCAGAAACTCTGGCATTTGCTAATAATCTGAAAGAGTGTGGAAACCAAATGGCAGCTATTGCAGTGAAGTAGCAGGAAGCTCACTCAGCTTCTTTTCATATTGTCACTTATATTGCTTAAAAAGGGAAAACAAACTCAATTAGTTTTCTGGTGTGTCATTGTTTCTCCCAGAATTTTTCATTCAATGTTTTAAACCTTATGGGTCAGAAGTGGTCAGGACTTGCTTAATCTGCCTTGAGATCAAGCACAGTATCTATGTGTTATAAACAGAAGAAAATATTTGTTTAGTTTATACTTTTAGTAGTAACATGCAGTCTATATTTGTTAGAATTTGTACACATTTTATTTGAAAAGTTAGTTTGTGACATGCAAAATATTATGATGCTTAACACACTTATTTTTTCTCACAAAACTTCCCTTCATATGCTGTGAATTCCACTGGGTTCTCCATCATTTTAAGTTTCAGACCAATGAAACATGTAAAATGCCCATGTACAAAATTTAGATCCATAGAAACTGTGCTGACCTGCCTCTGTAACTTGGGCCTCTAAATTCTCCTGTGCACATCAGCTTCCTCCAAGATATTTTCCAAAACAAAAACTGTCTGCTTCTGGGCACATCAAGGTCTGACTATATTCCCACAATGCTAAGCAATTTGAAGATTTATTTCAGACCCATGTCAGCAGAGAGTAGGATCTTTCTGTCACAGAAATAGTGGGGTCTAATGCTGCAGGGGCTTCTTACCCTGTCCTTGATTTAGCTCTAGCAGAACCAATCTGATAAAATTAATAAAAATCTACCTGCAATATTCAGTATAAATATAAAAGCCTGGAAATTGCCCACTGAATTTATTTATTCTGGAATGTGTAAAGTAAGAAAGCCCATTCAGATCAATGGCTTCTATCAAGTTTCTTTCTGAGCAATCAGCTCTTCCCATGCTGCATCAGAGGATCCAGGGCTTTCATGTGTGGGTGTGAATGCCACTCCCAGCTCCAAAGTTCAGGTTAAGTTCTGTTTCAGTCCAGCCCTCCACCATTTTTGTTTCTTTACAGAAATGCTCACACTAAGTTAAGCACATGTGAACACCAAGATGCCAGTTAAGTCTGTGAAAAATTTTACCCTTTAGCAATCTAGGACATAAACTGGAGTGTTTCAATTCATTTGGAGAAACACTAGACATAGCCACATCGTGTCTCCTTTGGATTAAACCATTGTGTTTCTGCTCTGTAATGACTCTGTAATGTGTGGCTCTGTGGCACTCCTCTCAAATTGCAACAGACTTGCTTCATTCTCCACAAATCTTGGATATTCAGCACTTTCAGAAACTAAGTTGAAACTGAGTCTAATTTATCCTACTGGAAGATAAGAATAACTTCACTAAAATCAATTAAATCACACTAAGCAGCAGATGGAACCCAAGCAGAATACTATATAATATTTCGTAATAGGAAAAACCCCCCACCTTCTTTGTGATTCTTAAAGCAGACTAAGTACTGTAATAGCAAAATACATTTTTATTTTCTTGAATTTTTCTGTGTTCTTATGTTTTTTTTATCAAGTCTGTTCAAGATCTGAATTTTCCAGTGAAGTGTACCAAGGGTGTTTCCCTATCCTAGTTAAATTAAAAAAAAAAGATCGCCTTGAACAAGAGAAGACATGACTGGCAATACAGCACTATCTGAACAAGAGAGTTCTTGAATTTCAACCATGCAGTTCACTTGCATAAAATAATACTTAGAAAAATTCTTCAGAATTGATGAAGCTTAGAATAAAAAGAGGAAAAGAGTTTTCTATTTTCCTGCTTTCTATTATATGCTTATGTCTAAGGAAAAAAGAGATATTTGAAGAACTGAAGAACAATTTGGAATTATATCAATATGAAAAGATTAAAGAGAGAGTGAGAATACAATGATCTCAGCTCCCCAAAAGTTTGTCATTCAAATTGAAGTATATTTGGAGAAGCAACAGAGAAATTTAATTCTGTTATTTTCAGATTACTAAATTATCACCTGTGAGGTGTGTAAATCATGATCAATCTCAGTGATTAAAAATCTACAGTCAGTAACTGAATCTCCAAATAAAACAGGGTTTAGTAGATCTCAAAAATAAGTTTTCTAGTTAAAACTTAAAAACAAGCAATAGCAGTATTACGGTATTAACAAAAGCCTTAAAGTAAACTCACATATATTGAACGGAGAATATTCAGTCCTTGGCACTTCTAAAATGTTTAGGAAACCAGAAAAATACTCTTTGGAACACCAGATAGTATGTTAGACATTCTCATGTATATGTGATGATCCCATAAGCCCATTATTTTTTATGGTAAAACTCATCAGATATTTAGATCTTCTGGAAGAACAGCTTCATTTATGTACAAATATTTCTAGTTTTTCTTCATTATGTCAAGTGGTTATCTAGCAGCTCCATCCCTCCTAGGAGGCTTCTACCCTTAGAACATCATGGCTTTACTGTGCCTCATGCAAATTTATTTACATCAGTAAACAGAATGAGGGAGCACACAATCATTTCTGCTAGCAGCACAAAGGAACATGACTCAAGTAGCGAGATTTCTGTTACAGAACCACAGGTTATGGATGCTAAAACCAGTACTAAACATGATGATGAAAAATAATAATGAATAATTCCAGCAACATTTTAACTTCCCTGAGCAAAGTTGCTCAGCCCAAGACAGCATTGACTGAAATTCTGCTAGACCCTGTGTTTTATAGAGTTGTGGGAAAGCTTTGAAATCTGGAACCAAAGTTTGTCTTCACCACTTTCTAAGCCCAAAACCACTTTAGATTCCAGCACTAAACTGAAGCTAATATTTCACCTACTTGGTCCCAGCCACAAAGGACACAGAACAACTTCCACTACTCTGTCTCCCTGTATCTGTCAGCAGAGCTGGCATGTGAAATAGGAGGAGGTAAACATAAGAGGAAAGTACTATAGAGCTTCTGGCTTTTCTGTCCTACACAGATCGTGAATGATGTGGTGGTATCTCTCCTTCATGGCTTTCCTCCTTGGTACACACAAAATAATACTGCTAGGAAGTACAAAATACTAGCTCTACAAAAATACCCATTCTCCTACAGAGTAAACAAAAAGATGCAGAAATATTAGGCAAACAGCTCTCTTCACTGAAGTGAATGAAATGTGTTCTATTTGGATTTTAAAAAACAGTCAGAGGTTTATCACAAGACTGAGATCATCCAAAGTAAATAAAGCTTAGCAAAACAGGTGATGTAAAAGCAATATTTTGTGGAAATGTAATATGATTTAAGATGAAAATGATTAAACATTTCAGCCAAAATTGATTTGAGCATCAAGTACAATTCAAAGGACATGCTGATCTAGTGGGAAAAAGGCTCACTTACACAGCTGAACATTGCATTTAAGCTTACAAGGTAACAGAGGATAATGCATTAATGCCAGTAGGATCAGGGAAATGATTGTCCCTCTGCACTTGGCCCTGGTGAGGCCTCACTTTGAATGCTGTTCCCAGTTCCTGGCTCCTCACTTCAAGAAAGACTTTGAGGTGCTGGAACATGTCAAGCACTGGAGCTAATGGAGGATCTAGAGAGTAAATCCTGTGAGGAGCAGCTGAAGGACTTGAAAAAACAGGAGGCTCAGGGGTCACCTTATCAGTCTCTACAATGGCCTGAGAGTGTATCCAGGTAGGGTCCAGCCTCTTCTCCCAGACAACCAGTGATAGGACAAGAGGCAACAGCCCAAACTGCACCGGGGTGGGGAGGGAGGTCATAAGGAAGAATTTCTTCACTGAAAGTGGTTCAGTACTGGAATGGGCTGCTCATGGAAGTGGGGGAGTCACCATCCCTGGGAATGTTCAAGAAACAGCTGAACAGGGCACTCAGTGCTACAGTCTTGTTAATGTGGCGGTGCTCAGTCAAATGTTGGACTTGAAGGTCTTTTCCAACCTTAGAACCATTATTCGATGGTTCTAAGATAACACAAATGACATCCCAGATGTCCACTTAACTGGAAATACAAAGGACCCAGGAGCCACCGAATGGTGGAGGAAAGGATATGGAGGTCCAGACTGAACAGCAGTAAATTATGTAGTTCTGCTCTCAAAGTATAGGGAGAAAGTTTATTTGGAAAGAATATCCAAGCACAGTTCACAAGTGTATCTCCTTACTTAATCTTTACAGTCAACATAGAGAAAAAGGATATTTATTTACAATTTTAATTAAGACACTTAAAAACTAATTTTGCTCTAACTTGGAGACTTAGCTCCTCTTCCCTTCTCCTTTATGCAATAATTTTTCCTTACTCTGTTGCTTCTACTTCTTCACAGTATCGGCTTCAACATTAATAATGATTTAGCATAGGTCTGCTGACATGGGGTGAGAGGGGGGAAAGCAATCTTATTGTGACAGATTCCAGGAAGTTACTGGGGTATGGTGGATTATGGTTTGCTTTTTTTCTTGAATCTCATACAAGGAGAGTACTGAAAAATATTACCAGGTGAATATATTTTTTTTCATAGGTTGAATGACAATTAAAAGGAAAGCATATACCTAAGTTTTCATTACTAGAGAAAAATATAAAAAGAAGCATTGCAAAATGAGAGAACTATATGTCCATCCTTGTGTAAAGGACACATACCTGGAGAAGATTAAAAATAAGAACATTAACATCATGACTAGTAACAGGAGGCTATTTTTTTTCATTTATTAGATTAAAATAAGAACAAGTTTAATATTCATAAGCCAGAAGAAGCAATTTTTCATGCATAAGTTCTAAATAGAAAAAAGCAATTTCAGTATCTTTTAGTCTTTTATCAGTAACTGAATTTGTCATCCTTTGTGAAAGACAGCTCATAGAAGACAGTTTAAAATCATTTTTAAAGTAGTGGCACACCAACATGGCATTTAACCCATTAAGAGGTGAAAGGCAGGATAGATTCAAGTGAAATATGTATTTGTAACTCCTGTTCATGAATTTTTATCACTGGTGTCAATGGATTTTTGACACATGGTCTTATTAGTACTTTCTCTGAAAATTTCTTTCTAGATTACTATTTAAACAAAACAAACACCTCTGCCCCCTTCCTCTCCAAAAAAAAGTCCAATATAAAATCAACCAGAAACTCCTCAAATCCAAACAAAACCACTCCAATATAAAACCCCTCAAACAATCTGGAAGTTGAATTACCTGTGCTAAGGAACGACAACATATATTAGATGATGGTCTCTTATCTCTCAGATTACAGACCTGTCAGAATCTCTTCCTTCCTCAATACAACAAGGAAATAGTTCACTCTTCGTTGCCTTTGTTGTGTTCTATGTTATACTCACTGCCTGTAAAATAAATCCTAATGTCAGCACAAGTAAGATTTTTTCCCTTTCTTCCAAATTTAATTATTATGGCAATACCATGAAGTACCCTTAGTACTGATTGTAAGTAAGTACTGATTTTTTTTTTTTTTTTGAATTCCAGTATTACATAAAATAGATTGATAATGTGTAGAGGTAGGAGTCCAACACTCCCTGGCTAGGTTCTTTTAGAGGTTCCACATTGGAGGATTTAAAGTTTAATATCAAATTTACTTGATATAATTGTTGTTTCATGACATTTTGATTTAGTAGAGTATTACAGCAGGACACTGAAATCATAACAGAAGCATGATATAGCTATTGCAAAATGTAGTTGAATCACCAGGCAAACATGGTTCCATCACCAGGCCCAGCATTCTCATCATCATGGTGCTGGGTGTGTCAAGGCACCAGAAAGGAGAACAACGGTTGAAACAGGTCAAGCCCATTACTCTCTTCTAAGTTCATTTTAGTAGCTGGCCAGTTTTCAAAATTAACATTAGGTTGAGCCACATGCACACTTTCTCCCACCCCCTGCTCTGGCTAGCTCAGAACAACAGTCTCCACTAATTATCCCAGGGAAAGCTGTTTATACAACCTGATGACTCATCAGTACAGGTGTGTATCTAAGCCAAAGTTTACGTTTCAGTCTCCCTAAAAATGCAGCTTTCTTTATGATAATTGGTCACTCTCGACATTCTTCCCTGAGCTCATTATTTTAGCCCTTCTCCTCCTTGTCTTCCTCCACTGTGGGGAGATTGGTCACAGTGAAACAGTCAGTGTGGTGCAAGTGCAAAGGGTCTCAACTGCTGGGCTCCATCTCACGTCTCTCTAATTAGTATAAGTATGCATAGAATGACTTTTTCCCCTCTCTCACCTCATATGTTGTATCTTGTCGCTTTCTGAATTTGGCTGAAATTAGGATTTTTAGACATAAAGTTAAGACTAAGTTTTTCCTCATTTAACAACAGTATTCACAAAAAAACTTAATTCATACTTATGGGTCATTACAGCTAAATAATGTTTAAATATGTCCCTTTTTAATTCCTATGTGTTCTAAATTTTAGTTGCTAACCTCAAAACAAAGTTTTCAGTAGGTTTCTTTAGGAACTACTTAAGATGAAGACCAAAACGCAAAGGACAAACTGATGAGAGGTGAACAGGACTTTATATAAAAGTGTTTCTTTTGAAGACATGACCCATTGCTATGGCATAAATTCTCCTATCTCAAATTAATTAGTAAGTTAACAGATCATTTTACTCCCCTACTGAACTATACTATAAATGCCTAGAACAGTTTGACTAGAAAAGCTGAGACCAAAGATACACTTAAATGGCTATGTTCACATTTGGACACAGAGTGGTAAGAGATCTTATCTGCAATGGTTTTCTCAAGTCCTCCTTCCCTCTGCCACAGCTTTTTTTCAGATATATCAAAAGGAGCACTTACCTCGGCATACTTCTGTGCAAGTTCTACAATCAGCTGGGGATTTCCTGGAATCCAAGAAATGTGTCCTTGGTTTAAAGTGAGATGTTCAGAGCTAAGGATTTCAAGTGACTAAACATACTGGTTTTTGAGTTTTGCTTAGGCCATACTTCAGCCAAACCATAACACTTGCAGGTTTTACATTAAACTCAATCAGAAATTTAAACAACTAAAACAAACTGAGTTTCCTATTGCTTCCGTCCCCAAGTCATAATGATAGAATCACAAGACAAGTGAGGTGTGAAGGGCCCTTGGCAGGTCTCTAGTCCAAAACTCTGCTAATCACAGCCAGTTCCACTAAAGGTCAGATGGGCATAATCCAGACAGGTGTAAAAAATGCCAAGAATGGAGACTGCATACCCTCCTAAGCAGGCTCCCATGCTTAGCCTCCTAAGCCTGCTCCCATGCTTGACTGTCACTGCAGCTTTCCCTTATATCCAGTTTGAAACTCAATTTATGCTGCTGTGTCTTGTCCTCCTGCTATGCACAGTTGTGAAGAATTTAATCCTGTCTGTATTATAACCTCCCATGCATACTGGCAGGCTGTTCTTAGGCCTCCCTGCAGACATCACTTCTCTGGGTTGAAAAAACCCATTTAGATCAGCTTTCCTCATAGAGCTGCTAGCAAAAAATGGAAAGATGTTCCAGCTCTTCCCCTCATTTAGATCAACGCTTTCAGTCAGGCCATCTGTATTTGAGAAAGCTGAACTTCAGCTCTGAGAGCTATGAAAGCAACCACGGTGATTAAATATTTGTTTAACTTCACTGAAAAAACAATGGTGAGAAGTTGTGACCATTGTTTACACACACAGTCTGGAAAATATTGTCAAAAAAAGAAGTAGAATTATTGAAGGCAAATAATAATCACATCACTCAACCTGCTGGTCATGTCTCTCTCGATGCAGACCAGGATGCAGTTGGATTTCTGGGTTGCAGGCGCACAATGCTGAGCCATACTGAGCTTTTCATCCACTAACACTCCTAAGTCTTCCTCCCTAAGGTTTGCCTCAATCCATTCTCCACTCAGCCTGCACTTGAGTTTTAGATGTGCTAATAGATGAGTTTTTCTTTGTAGCAGCCAAAGGAAACTTTTCCACTTACTTAAGAAAAAAATTTCTTTCCAACTGCATATTATTTTGTATATACATAAATACATCTCTTTTCATACATCTATATAAAACAATATATGCTTTCAAATAGTTTTACTTGCCAGCTCAGTGTGGCTGATTGGACGATTCACCAAAGTCAGGACTGTTTAAAATTTATGGGGTTTATTCTCCTTTTGTCAAGCATTTTCTACATACAGAACATTCACGTGGTATAAATTACAGAACAAAAAATGTGTGAGACAGACTACTGCAGTTGAGTAACAGACAGCTTACATGATTATTGTTTGTTCACAATGGAAAAGAGTTCTTAAAAAGGAAAACAGATTCAGTAGCTAGAAATGTAAGCAAATTTTTATCTCAGTTAAATCTACTTACCAGGAGATTTGCTCAAGCTAAAGAGAGATCTACTGTACCACACAGGGCAGAATGCTCAACGCACACAAGAGTACAATGCTAGAAAATTCCAGATTTCTAAGCAATTTTACACAATCTAAATTGCAATAAAACTTTGTTTAAAAAAAGGTATTTTTTTCTGATTGCCTTCAGTAAATGGAGGTCATAGTAAGAGCTTATAAGCATTCTTTAGCAAAAACATAATAAAAATAAAAATACTCTCAAACTTCTAAGTCATCGTTCAGAGTCTGGACAGAGGTTCACTGCTGGCTTTCTATTGATTTATTATTCTATTTATGGGAATCTTATTTTTCCCATTTACATGTTTAACCAGTGTTAGAACACTAAGTAAACAACCTATAAAAAATACAAAGTTTTTGTTGTTTTGATTTTTTTCCTTTTTTTTCTTTTTTGCATTAATCCAATTGGATGCATGGACTAGAAAACCTGTTGAGCTAACCAAATGTTTTAACAAACAGGAATCAATGGTACAATGAATAAGCAAAAATGTTATCTACTGGTTGTAGACTTCAGTTCTTTGCATTTTCATTTTATTTAAATGCATTTTCTTTATTTTTAATTAACAGTTTCCTCAGTGATGTAAGTGAAGTTTTGCAATGCCAGGTTTTTAGAATGTGGTATACTCTGAAAGGGTGTGCAATATTTCTCTTCAGTAGACCTGAAACTCCTTGCTGATGCCACCCTGTGATAGCTGAAAAAACTAACATTTATTTTTTTTTTTCTAAAAAAAGGTTAAGCTTCTGCAAGCAGCTTTCTCAACTAGGATACCATAAAAATAAACTCCAAAATGCAGTGATCAGAAAACACTGCAAATATAATTTCTCTTTTTATTTTTCCTGTCCACATATGTTAGACAACTTGACACCAGGAATTTGGTAGCAAAACTTTCTTTCCAATGGCAAGCATTCCTGTAGCCACAGTGGGAATAAATTTTATAATTTCTATGTTTGTCTTTCTTGTAAGACTTTCACTTCAAGGCACAAAAAGATTTAACAGTGGACTGGACAGGACATAACATTTCAGCTTAAGGAGTCAAAGGTTGTTGCACATCAGCTCTTGCTTTGTGTCTGAAGCAAAACAAAACAAAATTTGAATTATATGTAAGTCTTCCATTTACAAATGCAAAGTACCATATTAAATTCCCTGAAGCTTTTTTGTTTTGTTTTTTTTTTCTTCTTCTTTTATGATAATTTATTGTACTTATCATGAATTTCAATAATTAGTAATTTCAGTCAAACAACACAATCTCGGCTGATAATTAAAAAGGAGTACCATTATCAAATAGCCATCATTTTAGTCACTTTTATGTGGAAGTTGATTCAAATTGTGTACATGTCAAAAAACCAACAGGTATAGAAGGGCTTAACAATTTAAAATTAAAATTGTGTAAATTTGAAGAATGGTGTAATTTAAGTGCTATGTACTGTAAAACTATTAACTTGGTAAATATCTAACACAGATCCTTATGCTTCTCCAACCCAAACTACTGTGTTGCCTCTCTCAACTTCAGTAATTTCACAATTTAACTTATTGAGCCGTCCATCCAGGATGAACAGAGATTCCTTGGAAGGGGTCATGAGATACTGACCAAAAAGGCCACTGTCTTTTATAAGACGGTTCTTACTGTTCCAAGGCCATTCGCCTGCCTTGATGGGCTCCTTCAGACTCTTCACCATCTTAACCTTGCCAGAGGAGAGCTCCATGAAGAGGACATCAGTTTGTGTGCTGGAGCTGCAGTAGACATTGTATTGATGAGCTTCAGTGAAGGACGGCTGAAAAGCTACATCGGATATGTGCAAATTAGTGTGAATGTCAAATGCATCCTGTATTTCTCCTCTCACTGTGATGGACTGGATCCTCATGAGGCCTTTTGCATCATCAATGCTGAGAAGGTAGTGTCCATCTGGGGAGATATGTGGCGCGCCCGTCACGTCGCCGTTGTATCCGATCACAGAATCAGTAACGCTGTCCACTATGAGCTGTGGGAGGACAGCCCCGGTGGTGTCAGGCTTACAGCAGATAAAAAGATATCCTCCGAGATGTGTATAAGCCAGTGACTGAGGAATGCAATTGTAATCCTTTAAACTAATTGTCTTGATGTAAGACATTGTTTCTAGATCAATTTTCTGGAGCATGGGATCGTCCTTATGAAGAATATATCCAAACCTGAATGGAAAAGCACAAAACCCAAGTCAGAGCTACCTGTGTGCATTATATACGAACAGGGAGAGACACTGTGAGCAAAGGAGATGAGTTAATATGTGCAGCGCAGCATTGCTATATATCTCAGCTTCAGATGTTTCAGATATTAAGCAGTTTATAATATTTCATTTTTAGTGTTCTTGTAATTTAGAATGCATCAAAAACAATGCCTAAACCCCATTTATCGGACTATTGGGAAAGCTCTTTTTTCCTACTGACATGAGGAAAAAGTAAACATTACTTTCAGCGTATCTATTCACTTCTAACTTTTACAAAAACCAGGAAGAAGATTAAATATCAATAGATAGTACATCCCATATATTTGAATTTAGTTCATACAGCTCTTTGACTTGGGAACATTAGCTTAACCCGGTGCTCATTGTTATTCAGATATATATCTGAATCTTCCTTATTTTAATTCAATAGAAATGAATATCATAAAAGGATTTAGGTTTATGCCTCCGAATTATCCAAACACCATATTTATTACAATTTAAATGACCCTTTATGCTCTTCCATACATCAAGGAACTTTCATTGAACATGAATAATATGGTTAGATTTTAAAATCGTAGAGCTGATTGTTTGCAACCTTTTAAATATAAACTATATTACTATTCTTTAATGTTAATGCACATGTTATGATTGCACAATCAACTAGATATATACATATATATGCAAAAAATGTACTTCTAAATACTATGGAGTCGTGTGGAAGTATATTAGCTTTACTTATCTAAGTAATTTTCACAGCACTTTTCCCAAACAGCTGTTTTCCTTGGCATATTTCTTGGCATTTTCCTCTCAATCTTTGATCTTAAGAATGAGGCTGCATGATGATATATATAATCTAAAAATACCTTCCACATCCTGATGGCTTAAAGCCCTATGACAGTCAGAATACTCCAACAATCGAGTTCACAGAGAACACAGAATTTTCACACTATACTTACAATCCCAGAGTATTTATTAGTCAGTGAACCATCAAAGTAATAGGTAAAAATGGTTTCAGGACATTGTTCAGTCAGTTCCTCAGTATAAGACAAGGTGAATTACATTTGAACTTTCCACTGAATTGATGTAAGAACACTTTTTAATTTTAGCCCCATCTTCCAAAGTCCTTGCATACTGCTTCAGTATCATAAAGCACAGAACTAAAGAATGGTTTCAGTTGGAAGGGACCTCAGGACTCAATCTGGTCCAAATCCTGCCCAAAGAAGGGCCAGTGTGAATCAGATTGTCCACGATTACATTTTGAGCTGATTATGAGATCATTTTTGTCTTTGATTCTTCTGCCACTTATAAATACATGAATTCAATCATCTTGGTTAGAAAAGTGTGAGTGAACTTTTATGAAAGTCATGTCTGGAGAACTTGGAAATTACCATTACTTTTCTGCTCATGAAATCTGCTGTTTTGTCATAGAAAAGATTAGGATCATCAGGCAGAATTTGATTTTTAGGGTTTTTGGCCACATAACATCTGTTTCTTAATCTTTTTGGGTAGGCACAAAGTCATTGATTTCTAGTTTCATTATCAATTAGCATTTTTCAGCTATAAGAAACAGACTTGTGCTGTATTATGTACAGAATCATCCTGTAATAGAAAAGGTTAAATAGGTAACAACACTGACATTTCCCAGGTCTCCATGTTTAATAACCAATGTCAGACATATGGGCAGTGGTTACAAAAGGACAATAGAATTGCCTTATTGATTGCCTTTTTACATAACAATGCACAGCAAAAATCAGTGAACTATCCAGGAGTGTTCACAAGAAGATAAAGGAAAAATAAGTAATTTTAAGGTCAGTGTGATGACAAGCACTTAATTTTAATTAACAGTAACTTAGTTTTCAGCTATTATAATATTATTTAATCTATTTTAATAGAAGTACACAGTGCAGAGTTTTTGTTTTAACTACTTTTGATCTCAATTTCAGTTGCAAACACAAAGTAAATTTTTTTTTTTTTGAGGTTGGCAACATGGCCTTGGGTTTGAAAACATTCTTCTTCTCTTTCAGTACACCAATATATAGTCATGGGAAAAAGCAGGAAATCTTTTTAAAAAGTGAAAGAAAGGGCTCTCACAGAGTTGTTTTTATCTTACATGGGTATTAAATCAGAGACTTATATCCAAGTGAAATTTTCCAATATATATAAACATACACCAAATCCATACTGAAAATACAGCAGTCATCATCTACATGATTAAATATATAAATGTTTTCTAAAATTTGGCATGTTGTTTTCAGAAACTGTATTAAACACAGTAATAAATTGTTTTCTGTAAAAAACATCAGTCATTTAACACTTGGATATATTTGATACCTTCTATTCTATATATGTATACATCATATTTCATGATACCTTTATTTAATTCAGGAAAAAGACTTAAAATTTCACTGAATTATTTCAGTTGCATTGTAGTTTCTATCTCGTACGACAGAAAACACAAGTAATCGTTAAAAAAAAAAGAACCTTTTTTAAAAAAACCCAAATGAATTCTTAACCATTTTCTACCACAAAACAAATTTAAATATCTAAATAAATATATTTTAAACTGGTCGAAACCAATTTTTTTTCATTTATAATATATCAACCAGACAAGCAAGAAGAAGAAATCTTTGTGCTACTGGACAATCTATTTTTTTTTAAAAAGATTATCCCAGGTCATAAAAATGACTTTTTTCTAAAGTAAAATACAAATGCAAAACAAGATTAGCATCAATTATCTAAATCAGCAAATCTTAGTTGCTGATTTGTGATTAAAATGAAGGATTTAAATAAATTTGATTCAAAGAAATCTGCCTTGCTTATGATTATTTGATTAAGCAGTATTAATGATCAATTTATGTGATATTTTTGCATTCGAATGTTATTGATTTCAAGAGGAATATATAAGTTACTAATCTTTGCTCCTCACATATTATTCCCAGAATACATGTTTTTGAACCACAGGTACACTTAACCTATGTTAACTTTGGTTGTATAAACCCTCTGATTACCAAATCTGAATGTGTTGCCTAAGATTAAAGAAAAGGTCTTGCCTACCTTCCCCTGGGGTAACATCAGCTGAAGACGTGGAAAGACTCATGTCTGAGATGTGGCTTTCCCCACAGAGGACACTGCCACTGGTTTGTACTCCAGCTTCTCATTACCTGCTGGTACCTAGGGACACTCTCAGACAAATCCCCTAAACTCTGCCAGTTCAAAGGTTTGCCTAAGCATTCCCCAATGCATGCCATTGATATAAATTTTATTTACCGTGGAATAATTAAGATCCTTTAAATGCTTTTTTTGTTGAATAACCTGGTAGTGTCAATGAAGTATCTTAGGAGCCACAAAGGAATGTGGACATAAACCTTCCTACTAGTACAGGCATAATTTTAAAAAATTATGCTTGTCCAGAGCAAGATTCTCCAGATCTCCACAGCTAGTCGGCAGATACATGTTATAACAGATCAGCTGATAACACACCATGTCTCAAGGGTTTCAATCTAAACTTCCTAAAGAATTCTAGTTTCTTGTTTAGTTTTATCTATGTCTTTGTAATATTTAATTCACAGTTCAAAAAGCCACAAGTAAAAAGCTTACAGGATCTTGGACAGATTGTTCCTGCAATGTAAACAATGGCTTCAGCTTTGGTAATTGAGTTTAACTTGAAACTACAGAAACCAGCTTCAACATTCTAACCACCTTATCAGATGTTGTATTTATTGCACTTGGGAGATCTCCTGTCCCTTGCTCTTGAGCTATTAAAGAACTTGATTTTATATCCTACAGCAGCTAACCATACGTATTCTGATAATCAGTTATACCAGAACACCTGCTTACAACGTGTCTTACTTTTAAAGTGTGCAAAGAGCACTTTTTCAGTGATTGTTTATTTTCAACTTACAATTATTTGCAGCTATCCATGCTATTTATCTCATTCTGTTTACTTCTGAATTGGAAACAAAGGTTTGTGAAATATTCTCTCCTGCCTTAAAGTATTGACTTCTCTAGCCCTGATAAAAATATAATTCTATTTTCTTGTACCATTAACATGCAAAAGACTTTGCTTTACAATGTTTTCTAGTTCAAACTTTAAAAAGTCACTACTTTGGACAAAGATGTAAAGTTTGCCTAGAACATAATGTTTCTGGAGCTGAAGACATGAAAAGATCAGTTATGTGAGCAGAATAATGCATAGAATTTAAGTAGCAGTTTTTAGTTACTGATTTCAAAGCATTGCACAGATAGTACACAGTGTAAAGAAAGGTGAATGACTGGCCTAAGGCTGTAAAATAATCCATTGGCATAGTCTGGGTGAAAATACAGGTTATCTAAGGGCCAGCATGGTTTCTAACCTATTATGCTACAGGCTACCATTGCAACTGAGGTACTAAAGAGATGGATGCGACAAAGCACACACAATAAAAATATATAATTTTGAATAAGAGTATAAAAATGTCACTCTGTCAAAAATATGTTTTTGATTACTAAAAATAGACAGAACTTTGGACCTGGCTGGGGGAGAAGCTATAAACTTTCATGAAGGATCACCCCTCCCAAAACCAGAAGTACAGCTGCCAAAAATAATGTATTGGAACTAATAGGATTTTATCAATACTACTGTTTAAACAGTTCTTTCTTGGCTGTCATATTGCCTGTAACATTTCAATGCTCCAATTAAAATTCAGTAAAGCTGGACAGGGATGAAAATACCCAAACAGCCCAACAATACAGATAAAAAGAAGGGGTGTGTGTGTGTGTGAGGGGGAATCATTTAAAGCTGCCAGTCTTCTTGGGTGTAAAAAGGATTTGGCAAGCTGTGTGTTTGATATGTTTGTCTGCCTTTCTTAGTGAGAGCTGTGTGGCTGGAGTTTTGAGAAGCTGAACAAATCAAGAGAGGTCTGTTCCTGTGCCTGTGAGGTTTGTGAGGGTGATTCTTGGTCTCAGAGAATTGCTAGGCAGAGGTGTAAGGATGGAAAAAATAATGAAGTTCTGGAGGGAAGATACAGAAGGGAAAAGGGGAAGTGAAGAAAACTGATAAGAAAAGCTAAGATTTCCATGTCTGGTATAGTTTAAAAATACCAAACCCAAAAGAAAAAAACAAAGAATGAGAAAATATACTTTTGTTACCCAAAGATAAGAAAGTCCTTTTCAAGCCACTGGCAACTGGGAAAGGTGATAAAGAGGTTTTTTTATAGGGACATATATCTGTCAGGTTAGATAATTCGTTCCTAATAATTTTAAAAGAGTTGACTAGCTCTTAGCATTTTAATAAATCTCAGAATAACAGGAAAATTTGGAAAGCCTAAAAAAAAAAAAAAGATTGTTGAAATATTCATAAGACAAAATCAGGTATTCCAGCTAAGCTGAACAGCTTGATGCATATCCAAGGCAAAAAATAAAATAGATGATATGAGAATGAACAACAGAAAATCATGAATATAATGCAGTCAACATGGGTTTATGAAAAAATTAACCTTGTCAGACAAACCTAATTTAATTTTTTTATTAGTAAACTTTCTGAAGGTAACTGAATATCAGAAGGGCATAGCTTTCTTGGAATAAAAACTGATACCTGAAGGAAAAATAATTTATCTGCAATAACATGTAGTTGCCAATGTAGAATCATAATTTTATAGGAAACTTCTTGGTACAAAAGCTGATACTTCACAAAATTTTCACAGATGATTTGGAGGTAAATATGTATTCAGGAAACTAAGGTTGTAGATAATGACAGCAAAATCATTATAGTCAGTTGCTCATTCAAGCAAAATGTGTTCAAAGGTAGCCAAGTGTAAAGTTGAGCAACTTCACGAGTGAATGAGAAATGTAGGACATGAACACAGACCCACATCCTAAAAAACAGCAGCTATAAAAGGATTTAATGATCATAGCAGACATGCAAGTCAATAAGAAATCTGAGTCTAATGAGTCAAAACCAATACCCAAAAGCCTCTGAGCCTCTGTGAAGTCCTTGGAGGTATATCCAGAGAGAGGTAAGAATAATACAACAGACTCATATTTGTATTCTGCACTGAGGAGACCAAACTGAGAATGCTTTATGGTTTTTTGTTTGGTTGTTTGGTTTTTGGTTTTTTTTCCCCTTTTTTTCATTTCTGCCCTTCTAAAAAGGAATATTAAAAAATTAGGGACAAAGACAAACCTGAAAATTATTTGTGGAATGGAGACAATGGTTTTATACAAGAGTCTGAGTCCAATATAACTGTAACCAAACAACTTTAAATGAGGAATGGGTATTTTTTCCTAACAATAGGGGCAATGTACCATTGCAACCAACTACCAGAGGTGTGATGCATTTTCTGTGGTGGGAGTCTCTAGGTAAAGATTATACTACTATCTACTTGGATAAGTAGATGTAGCTTCAGAAATATCAGATTCATTATCTGAATTGCTTGATGACTAATTGAAGTGTTTTAATTCTAAATTATATATAGAAAGTCAGAGAAGATGTTCTCATGGTCTCTTCTAGCTGATGAATATATGAAACACTATTTTTTGGCTTTGTTCATATAATCAAAATTGAATAGGTACAATAGATTTTAATCTTATACTACTCATTCATTTGATGCTGAGATACTAAGGATCATAAAATCATGGAAACATCAAGGGTGGAAAAGACCTTTAAGATCATTCCACAGTACTACCACTGTTACCCTAAACCACATCACTACATCATCCAGATGCCTCTTAAACACCTCCAGGGATGGTGACTCCATCGCCTCCCAGGGCAGCCCATTCTAATGCCTGAAAAGAAGCAGCCAAGTGTTTGAAACTTCATGAAATAATTGTGATTTGACACAATGCCTTAGCTCACACACACACACAAAAGTACAATGCAGAGGAATCTGCCTTTCTGCAGGGCTGAGCTTGTGATCCCACTTTTCTATGCACTGTATAGAAAAGAGCTGTTTTTTAAAACTTACCCTACACTGTTTCTGATCCTAACTAATTGTGAATTTCGCACACTAGTTACTAATACTTTTAGAATTACTGATCTTTCATACACACACATATATCTTGAAAATAAGCATCCTCCTTGACAACACACTGGTATCCAAATTCAGGAAGCTTATGAATTGCTTGTAATATTACAACCATATAACTATAACAGCTATAATTTCATGTGGGGTGAAGGATATTCTAAGGCTGAATGGTCATTCTTTTGAGGTTTATTGATCTAAATGTAGAAGACCATGGTGGATAGCTTGGGGGAATGGTGTTACATCACAGAAACCTGCTTCAGAACAGGTACCTGTTTACACACAGCAATGATCAACTGCAAATAAATTTTAGCCTACTGTCCAATAACCCAATTGCTCTCTTCTAACTATCAGATGAATCTGTCTTCCCTTCTCTACAGTATTATGTACCTTCTCAGCATACCAGTGTCAGATTATTAACTCTGCTTCCATTGCCAGATTTGCCTTCATCTTTCTAAAGAGAAGACAAGAACAACTGTAAAAAAAAAAATAGTACATACCAAATTTATCAAAAAAGAGTATTGCAAGTCACACAGGTGACAGTTTTGGATTGCACAGGCATGTAGAGTCAGGGACGAAAAAATGTTGTCCTCCATTGCTGTCTACAGAACCAGCAAAATGGGGACATCTCACAAAACTGATTATTAGTGAGATTTTTGTACGAGGTCTTGGTAAACAAAATCAGTAAGTGCATGTGCTCAGCTTTGAATACCTCAAGATATCTTTCTTCATTCCAAGTAAAGGAAAGCTATTAAATCTGAGTAAAGAAGTCTGCATTACTACTCTATGTTTTATAGAGAGCTGAACCCAACTCACAAAGCAGCCTTATTATCGTAACTTTCCAAAGCACCTGACAACCTAAAAGGATTAAAAAAAATACATCCATTCATAATTATGTGATGAAATTATGTCTGTCACCTCTGTGCAGTTAGCCTGGTTTTATGATCAGGCTGTTGGAAAGTAACAAGTGATAGTTGAGAATACCTTCACTTTTCCTGAATGGTTTATGGATAATTGATGGAATATTCAGTGCAAAGTTTCCTCTCACATAGCTTAGTAAGTAGAAGCCTCCCACTGCTCATCAATATCTGATAAATATAGATGACAATTTCAACCTTATGTCTCTTCTATGCAGTGAAATCATGCACAGTATCAGACAGCACATAAATGCATTTGTCACAGTGCATACTGGAATCACATGCAACTTAAACCTGCCAGACATGAGAGCAAATCTTTACATTTCCAATAATTTTTTGTACGGTCAATGCAAGTGGGAACTGTAGCCTGTGGGCACATCACTCCAATTGGAGTCAACGCTAGAACTGTGAAATCTGTCATTGTTTCTTTCTTCACTTACTCAATATGAATAAACAATAAAGATTTTAATCCCATATTTTCAAGATTTTTGACCATATGTTGTGATAAAAATTTGAAAGAAATAGGGCTAATTGTACTTAGCAACTCTACAGCAGTTTCTGTAAGAGCAGTGTACTGATTTGGCTGAGATGGAATTAATTTTTATCATACCATAATTTTTATCATGTATGCTGCTGTGTTTTAAATTTGTGAACCAAAGTGTTGATAACTCACCAGTGTTTTAGTCATTGTTGAGCACTGCTGGCACAGCATCAAGGCCTTCTCTGTTTCCTACTCTGCCTTTCCCGTGAGTAGTCTGGATGTTTGCAAGAGGTTGGGAGGTGACACAGCAGGCTACCCCAGGGATATTCCATGACATGTAATGTTATGTTCAACAATAAAACTTCTTCCAAAGTAGCTGTTGCTCCTGCTGGGTGGAAGCTCAGCTGCTGGCTGGGGACAGCTCACCACAGGGAGTCATTAGTTTTCCATAATGAGCATTACAGTACCCAGACAAAGGGAAACTGAGGTAACTAAAATTTACTTGTCCAAACAAACTTAAATGAGATGGGAAGAGTATGGTGCATTATTTTAATTGCAAAATGCAATTTAAAAAAACCCCAACAAAACAAAAAATAGATTATATAGGTGATTGCCTTTTTTTTTAATAATTAAAAAAATTGCCCACATTTTAAAGTCACTAAATTACAGCGATGAAGGTAACAACATTATAAATTATTAGTTCTGCTTTTGTCTCAAAAAATAAATTCAAGACACAATTTCTAAAGTATTTTAAAGCATTTTAAAGGTAGTTAAAATATGGGATTTTGCTCCAAGTTTTATGGAACTATAAGCCTATCTGTAACACATATAGAACAAAAAGAACAGTAAACCCAGGAACTCCATCATTCTTTTCCCAAAATAGGTATCATAATTACCACTATCTTATTTCCTGAAAAACAACCTGAAAACTCTCATTGCCCAGCTGTCAAAGTAATCCTTACAGCAAATCAGATTATTACTCTGCCAGGACTTCTCCTCTCTCTTGCTCTCATCAGATTATCAAATGTCTCAGAGTGAGGGAAATCTTTCAACAAATCTGTATTTGGAATAATTTGCTCACAGGAACTTGCCCATCACTGAGAAACAACTTATGACATGAGGCACTAACATTAAATTTGTATTTTAAAAGGTATCAATTTTGGAAATCTTACTAGGTATTATACATAAATACTGTCAGTTTTTACAAGTATTTTCACATCCTGTGTTTTTTCATACCTGATTTTCACAGTATTTTACCTTTAAAATTACCATCACCTTAAGTTTCATCATTTGTGACAAGTATTAAGAGTAAAAAACAAATTTTCTTTTCCTTACATGCTGTACAACTTTCACTTACGAGAAAACATGAAAGTGCAGAGCATCACACCACAACAGGATTTATATAGCTGGTGCCCTTTCACTGCCCAAAATAAATTATTCAATCACTGCCCTTTAAGGTGGGGAGCTTTCAAACCAGAAAAAAAAAACCCTCTGCTAATGTAGAAAAATAGTTTATTATGGTTTAGAACAAGTAATGCTGGTTTTACATAAAATTCCTCTCAAGTTCTTTATCAAGACTGTTCAGCCTAAGTAGCATTGAGTCTTGCAGAGTTCAAGAAGAGTATTTTGCTTTTGAGGAATGAACAAAACTTTTTTTTCCATCTCAAATACTTCACTGTTCTTGTATATCTGTTATGTCATTGCTATTTCTAGCTATAGCAAAAATGCTTTGAAAGTCATTAAACAATTTAAAATGTGTACAGCCTCTTGCTCTGGATTTTGTGGATTTGTTCCAAAACAAGAAGCTAGATTTCAATAAAAGAATTAGAAAAGGTATTGTAGAAATATCACTGGTAGAATGTGCTATGTATTGGTAGTTGTAAATGAACCTGAAAAACAGAAATGTGGCTGAAATTTTTAGTGACTCACCCAGTTCTGTGGGAGGTTTCCTGGTTACAGGATGTCACATTTATGTGCATAACTCTCCATCACCGCAGTACCTACATAAGTTTTTTTCCTATTTTCTAGTACTGAGAAAAGGCTTAATAAGAAACTTATTCCAGAAGGTCAGTACTTACTGCCTGAACTTCAGCACTGCCACATTTTAGTATCTCTTTCCATATCTGAAAAGGGTTGCCATTGTTTACAAACCAAAATACAGAGCACAAGGAGGTTGTTTATTGTCATGCCTTTTCTGAATTCAGTGGATACAGCCACAGGGAAAACACTCCTCTTGTGAGTTGCTGTATTTCAGACCGGCAAGGATTGTGCTACCATTTTGTTATGACTGTGAATAGGTGTGTAGCAAAAGATCCTTAAGTATCCTGAATTCCTCTTGTCTTCAGACCCTTCTGTCATCTAAATGCTACAGGACAGGGGGAGGGGTAAGAGGGGAAAACCCCCACACCAGTTCAGTGCTGAAATTACATGAAATATCGCTCTCACATACCTGCTGCTTACTTACTCCCAGTCTGCAGAGTTTTAATGAAGGTATGTATTATTTGCTGCAAAAAGGGCATATTAAAAATGATAAACATGCATACATGCATATGAATATTTAGAGCAGGTATAATATCAGCTTTCAGTTGAAGTACAGGAAAAAAAGAATGTTTTAAGGCATCCCTCCTTTCACTTTTTTTTTTTTTTTTAATATGAGAAGTGGAAAAGTAAAGTTTTGCCTCATAGGTTCTGGGCCTAGGAACTAAGGTTCCAGATATTTTTACTACTCCTCTCTGCAGAATCCTGTCTCTTCCAAATTTGCCTGTAGAGTCCACTGATGCTGTTTGAGATCAAGGGGTAGTATCCTTGAAAGTGATGACCTTTCCTTGTCCTCTCAAGAGATAAGCATGCTCTTTCTCTTCTTAGGATTAAACATAAATATTTTCATTTTCAGCTGATGAACTGGAGAGTTGAATGCCTGTATATCAGTATCAAATATAGTTTAGGACAGCAGTGCTAGATCTCAAGCCACACAGAGTTGAGTTCTGGGTGGTTCTGATAAGGATTTCAAGTAATACACTTTAAAATTAAAAAAGGTGTAGTTTAGATTAAGCACACATGCAAAATAAATGCACTTCCATAATGACCAGTTTAATTTTAAGTACTGTATTTTTATAATCTGTTCTTTTCATCAGTTTATTAAAAATTGATATATGAACCAGAAAGGGCAAAAAATGATATGTCTTAATTGTATCTCTTCCAGACTACATAAACACATCAATTTGTTTATATTTATATCCTTACTGCTTTGAAATAAACAAGAAAAAAACTATTTCTGCAATTCTAATCAAGCACAGGTGCTTTTTCTCCTCTTCAATCATATCAGTGGTCAATAAGGAGGTTCAAGAATTGCCATTATAAATGTACAGCTTCACTACAATTCCTTGGGGTAAAAATCATTCTCTACAGGTGCTGTTCCTTTCCTGTGGACCCCTACACTTCTATGCATAACTATGTATATCTGAATATGAGCTGAAAATCTAAGCTGCTATTTTTAGCAGAAGTCTAGACCATACAGTCAACAGTGTCTGAGGAATTTTTTAAAATAACCAGTACCAGAGGCCTGTAGGGGGTGAGAAAAGTTGTTTTTTGAACTCCACTGTGTATATAGACTAAATCTCCACTAATCATAGCAGAAGACAGACAGCTTACACCCACGGATACACTGTATTTTCACATCTAAATCTAGGTGCCTACAATCTGAAACCAACACTCACCATAAGCATCCTATCAACATGAAAATATAATATCCAAATATAGCCTTGTAAAACCTTGCAAAGATTTGGACAATTGAAGCTTAAATGACTGACACTTCATCATGGTGTGACTGAGAGCTACAATTACGTTTGAAATGTGATTGTTTCTCCAAGCCATTATAGTAAGTTCAGGTATCATAGCAGGGGCTATAAAAGCTGCCCTTTCTGGTCAAAAATTAAAACTACTGATTTGAAGAATAGCTAGCACTGCTGAAAGTGCCTGCGTAGAGTGAAGGATGTTATACATGTCTCCACGCAGAACAGCCCTAAAAGCAGAGATGTCCCTCCCAGCATTTTCAGGAATGTCTGAAGATGATTTTCACAGCTCTCGAAGGATAGCTTTAAGGGGATACCATCACTTTAGTTTCCACAGAAATTTTATTTTGCCAACCATAAAAATCAACTTCAATGTTTTATCAATGCTAGAGAATCATCAATCAGAGTAAAAGAAATTCTTCAGAGTCTGACTTTAATTTTTATCTTAGGGTTTTGCTGAGATCTACGAACTGCATGCAAATCTTATGTACAAATTTTCCAAAATCAACTTTATTTAGCACAATATCTTAGTGAACTATGTTTTCATGATGCTAATGAAGTACTTTATATACTCTGACAGAACTAGCACCATGGCTACTGCAAAATATCGAGATGGAATCCACCTTAGAAAATAAATTTGCAAAAGATAACTAATATTTTTCAAGAATACTAAATATAATGGAATTTGGCTAGTAACCATTCTGTATCTACTGATTTTAAAAGTTTAGGAAATTTCCCAGTTTTTAAAGAATGATTTTTAAAGTGTTTCTGCAGACAGGAAATACAAAAGCTGTGCAAGGGAATAGTATACTACCTGTGCTACACAGTTTTTCCTATTCTAAAGCATGAGTTCCACATGGATAACACAGGAAGAAATTAAAGCCTACTGAGGCACAATTACTTGAATTAGCTACAGCAGAGTTAGGTCCAATTTGTCTTACCATTATTAATTGTCTTTATAATACTGTGAAATGTATACTAGGTTATTGTGCAAAATGTACTAAAGCAAAGGCCACAAGAGAAAAACAAAGCATGAAGGAGAAACTCAGTGCAGGACTTTAAGAAGTTCTGTACTAGAAAAGTGCCAAAGCCATGTGAATTCTGACACTGCTTCTTTAAATTTGCAAGGTGTCAGTTTTTTCCATTCTTCAGGCAGAGCAAGTTACTTTGCCTCTGCTATGCTCAATGAATGGCCAAGCCAGATCCAAGTGTGGAGCTGCCAACAGGTGGCAAATTAACAACCTGAGTTCCCCGTGCTACTTTCCTTTTTTAGACAAACTGTATATATTGCTTACCACTGCAACTGAATTCAGTATAAAAGAGGAAATATCTAAGCATTGTTAAAAAAGACAAAATAGAGAAAATCTTTGGAAATTTTTTCCTAGAAGAAGAAGATGATGGTGATGTAAAAATTGATGTCCTTTACCCTTTCTTGTTTTGGCCTATCCCCAGAGATTATTCTTATGCAGTCCATAGACATTTTTTTAAAGTCTCAAATCAATCACTTCAGGAAAATTATGTTCTCAAATTAAAAAGAAAATCTAACAGAAGAGAATTAAATGAGCAACAATCAAAAATTATCTATAGAAGAAGCAAATGGCAGTACTTTTGTACAAGAGAAATTTTATAACCCAAGTAACTTCATTGAAGAAAAAAAGTCCCAAACCATTATCTATTATCACCATTATCACTTTATCCTGAGTGAATAAAAATTTTGTTTAAAGCCACCCAATATTCTATACCTTAGACAGCATTTATTTTTTCAGAATTTCTGCAAAAATAAACCCAGGAAGATAAAGTTCTATTATTACAAAGGTTGATCAAATCTGCTGACCAAAGGTTTCCTGGGTCTCTAAAGAAAATGCCATTAACTACCCAAAACCAGTGTGTTAAGAGGTTCAGTATCTACACACTTACAAAAAGCTTACAAAAAGCTTCTGATCTGCCAACATGGCAAATGACTACCATTTTAAAAAAATACTGAAATAGAAGTGTGTTATATACCAGACATTTTTTTCTCTTAAATGAAATTATCCACAGTAGCTCTGGAGAAGGAAACAATAATAGTTAAGGAAAGGAAAACTGGTGTAAGAACTTTTTTTCTTAGCTGTATAAATCAATTGCCTTTACTGGTACTTTTAGTTTTTGCCAGCAGTGCAACTAAGAATTTTTTAACATACAACATACAATACTGCAAACTTTATTTACTTTTTAAAAATTACTCTTCTATTTATATCCATACACAGATGATTGCAAAGAAAACTGCTCACACTGGTATATTTTACTTCAGATAACTTGCATTCTTACCATTCAAATAATCACACAATTAATTTTTCTTACTTAAAAGAGTTTTTAAAATACAAAATTTTCCCTGTCATATTCTATTACAATTACTGTAGTATAATGCAGAAAATAAAATATTTACCTCTAGATTAAAAATATTTTTAATTGTGGAAGTGTTTCTAGTTTAAAAAACTCAGCACTGCAAGAGCATAACAGCTTTCTTCTCAGGACTTACAACATTATTGCTGCCTGGAATAGTTAATTTCTGTCAGGTTGCTCAGAAAAGACCTTTCTTTCACTTCTGCAGTTCAGAAATGGTTGTTTGATGATAACAAAAGGCTAAGTGGATTTTTCTCAGCAGGAACTGCTCATCAACACAAATGGTGCCTTTCTTTTCGGTACAAAAATAGTTTTTGACCTAAGTTTGATTTCCTAATTTTGTTCCTGACACTCTTTAAAACATTAAGAACACTTGCTTCATATTTTTCTCTTGTATCAGAAAAGGCACTTTTTTCTCCTTTTTTGTTTACATGTAACAGCATTTAGCAGAAAGCACGTTCCTCTGAGGAAGGATTTCCATCTTCTGTAAAATTTTAAAAATTCTCCATTTTTTAAGTGTTTATATGCATGAACACATACATTCACACACACATCTGTAAAATATTTCTGCCCTCTTCACCACTTTATCTGTTTATTGGTTGCAATTATTGTGTATGAAATATTTAAAAGTGACTCATAAAAAAGAGAAATAACATTTGCAGAAGTATTGTGTGGCTGTGATAATGTACCTGGGAAGAAAGAACATAGGAGTCCTTAGGAATGGGAAACAAATGGTGAAAAAGAAAAAAAGAAAATGAAACACAGGATATAAGGCTGTGGGGCCACTCCTATGGAAAATGAGTAATTTTAGAGCAAAACAAGATCAGCACTATCACATTTGCATTATATGAAGAACAGAATTTGATGGCAGGTCTAATTTTCTAAAAATATTGACTCTTTTATCATATTCCTGCTTGGGAAGTAGTTCTGAGTTTTTAAAACTTCAGCTTTCTGTGTTCTTATAGATTTGCACATCGAACATCTCATCTGTACTTCTCAAATTAGAAGAGAAAAATGTCTATCCAATAACAGATAATCTTTGAAATGTATAGCATGTGTGGGATAAAAGAGGAAAGTTAATATATAGACAGATATAACTTGCTTTCATTAAAATCATCATTATTATTATTATTACTACTACTATTATTATTATGGGGATTAAGAATATATTTTTATGATAAAACTAGATGCCAAAAGAGATCTAATCCATCAGAAGTCAAAAGCCATCCATCAGAAGTCATAAGTTTACTTAATAACACTGATGAAAATAAATACAGGTCTTGATAGATCAATTCAGAAAGGAACTTAATATTCATTGTAAGTTGTATGAAACCAACGTTTTTAGATCTATGGGAGTAGACAATCTTAGTAATGATAAAATTTCTGATTAGATCCTAAAATGTACTGAAATAGAATAGAAAAGGATATCTCAAGGGTTAGGGGCAAAAGAAAAAAATCCCCAAAGAGACCTGCTGTCCCACACAAAGGGAAAACCAAGTGCTGAATATCACCTGAGAGACCTGAAAGAAAGTGATCCTACAGTAAGTATTTCAAGATTTCCGAGATTGATATTCACAGACTTTTTTCTGACGATTTTATTATTTTTTGATATTTCTTCATGTAAGTGAATATTGTTTCTCTATTTCCATTCTCAGTGAGGCAGCTCAGTGTAGAGAGGATTAAATTGGATGTCAGAGACTCCACAGTCAATGACGGTCAAACATACTAAAATGCCTGGGTTTTTTCTCTTTTTATTTTACTCTCTCAGCACATACTGACCATTATTTTGAAAAATAAGGACATCAAGGACTTCAAGACAGCCATGCAAGACAGAAGGGAAGAAGTATTTCAGCAAGGGCTTGAAGGAATCCTGACAGGTGTTATGTTCTTAGAATAAAGAGATCTTCTCAAATTAAGCTTTGTGCTTAAAAATCCATTACTAGACAAAAAGCAACAGAGATAGAAGGTAATATTGCAAAATAAATAGCTTTGTGCATTAGTAAGCTTTCAACTTCTGAGTTTATCCTACATCATATTTAATAAGATCAGCTCTGGATTAAAAAATGAACACCACAAATTTAATGCTGCTGAGCCGAAGTAAATGACATTGTAAAAATCCTCACTCTTACTGGATAGTTTTCACTTGGGTGGAAAAATCACAAGTGATACAATCTTTCAAGCATTTATTTGTGGGAAAGAATATGCAAGTTGTCTTCTGTAACTTGGTTGGATAAATCAAGTAAGTAAATCAAGCACTTCTTGTGGGAAAAGCTGACTTCTTTTAACATGCTGCTCACAAAGCCCAGGACCTCTCACATTTAATGCTCTTTTGCACAGGGTAGGGATAAATCCTGAATTTTAAAGGTATTAGTGATGCAGGACTCTACTAATTGAGGTCTCTCTTGCAGAGTACTTGCAAGATGTGTTTTACAACACACTTTTTAATTACTGCAAATTGTTGTTCAATTCTGACAAGAAATAATCCAAGCAATTTTGAGAGAAAGGGAAGTACCTTAATTTCTACATTTTTAGAATCCAGGAATATATGAAACTGTTCATGTTATATCATAAAGGAACCCACACAGCAAAAATATACTTTTAGTGTTGGCAGCAAATGCATTTTTCTGTCTCATACTTTCTAGGGAAGGAGAGCTAGCAATTTAATAAAAAAAAAAAATCATTTTTAAAGCAATAAAAGTCAAAGAAATGGCTAGCTATACAGACACAGTGAACAAAAGGCATTCTAAAGATGCTCCTAAATGTCAGTACAAGGTAGGATAGGATTAAGAAAATCTGGCACTTCAGAAAATGTGGTAACATCAAGGTGGGTAGATGTCATACAGACTGAACAGTCAAATTTATATATGTCAAAAGGAATAGTCAGCACTAGTACAGAATGAATAATGAGGTAGAGATGAGGACTACAAAGGTGATAAATAACATACATCAAAACAGTCTCAGTAGATCTTTTTCTTCATTTTAAACACTAAGTTCACACACTCTTATAGCTGGGGATAAGTGAATATTCTTAAGAACAAATACTGAACTTCACCACAAGTCCTTTCTCTCCTTTTAGTTTCTACTAGTGACTCAAATTAAGAAAATATTAGACTGAACAAAAAAAGATTTTTTTTTAAATAAAAACCATGATAAAATATTACTTTGGGCACATAGAAGCATTAGAGATGATATTTGAATCAAAAATGTAAGATTACCATGGGAAAAAAGATCAGGCACATCATGGCAAATTGCTGTGTTCTAATTTGTAGATTGTACGGGAGGTGGGGGTTGGTTTGAGTGGCTCTGTTAGGATGGAAGTTGGATGTTTTATTCACCATAAGATGTTACAGCTGAGAACCCATGGAGGGGACATAGACAAAAATAGTCTATTTGTGTAGATTTGAAAGTTCCCCTAAAGTCTTTGATTCATATGATTTAAACCCACTTTAAATGGTTTGTAACACAACAAATTGGAAATCTGAAACACAATTAACAAAAATCTATTCTAAATGCTAAAAAATAGAACTGAACAAATGAAAATTTCCAATCAAATTTTTAATAACTCATTGTTGCAGATTTATACTGTAGCACTATTCCTGCTGCTATCCAGAAAACTACCTCCATCCAAGCCAGACCCAGCAAAATTTTTAAAAATAATTGTGCTCTGGGTGTTTATTGACAAACAAAAACCCCCAAAAGGCTAATTGCATCATTTTAAGACTGACTCCAAGCTAATAAATGAAGGTTTATAAATTGGGGCATTTTTTGAAAACCAATGAGTAATTAAGGCAGCACTAAGATAACTTCTAACCCCTAGGTAGAAAAAATCATGTGCCATAATTGCAGAGATTAGTTTCTTCTTATAGTTATGTTTTTAAACATTATATGGTGTCATATATTTCTAAATACTGGTACTGATAGACACTGAAAAAGCAGGTAAGTTCTAGGTACAACATTTATTTTTAGCAATGGTTTGACCACTTCAGAGGGAAGATGATATTTTTCCAAAGGTAAATATTCCTGTAATGACTTCTGCACATGCAAAAGACAAAAAACCTCACGGTGTGAAAAAAATAAATAAATTACAATTTAGCAAAACCTTTTGCTGTATTACAGCTGGCTAGACTCACTTAAGCCAGGTTCTAGGCATTTTCTGAGCTCATAGTGAAGGTCAAGTAGAACACAAGGATTCCTTTTTCATTTTTTTTTAACTGATGCTGTTGTTTTATAGTGCTATAAAGGCTGGCTGCAATCATGTGTCTCAGATAACGTTTGAAGGGAATTTTCATTTCTAAATTGTCACACTGAAGTGGAAATGCTTTTTATATAATCTTTTTTTTTTCTGCTGACAGCTGGAATTTGTTTTTCAAGAACTTTGTGAAGTTTTACTCAAGGTACCTAAGAGGAAAAGATTTGGACTATAATATAAATAAATTGGTCAAGCAGTATTGTATTGTCAGCTGACATGGGAAAAGGCATGAGAATAACTGATCCCACAAACAAGACAGTTTTCCAGACTGATTCCCCATATATGTGTGTGTCTGTTTATGTGTGCATACACCTATTTTGCAAGTTTAGGATGTCACACTGAATAAAAATATTAGAATAGTTTTATATTGGATACACATAAATGTGCAATTAATTATTAATTAAATTTCATGGCACCAAGATGAAAATAAACTTTAAAATTTAAAATATTGTCTTCCAGAATTCCAAAAGGCCCAGGCTTCAAAAATGTTATGCACACTTCAGAACATCAGATGGCAAATCTTAAATGCATTTGTGGAATGACAGTGATCATCTTCATGATTTCTGTAGGTGCTTTCCCACAGACACAGCTGGGAATCCTTACGGCCTAGGGCATTTTAAAGCCTGCAAACACCGGTCCTTGCCAGTTAGAATACAGGAGTGGAGCTGAAAAAGGATACAGCTGTAAATCTGGGCACTTGGTATATCTTGTATTTACTTAAAGGACAGAGAGTTTCTTAGTTTAAAGACATGTAGTGACTACATTTATGGAATTTTTGGGTGGGAACTGAGCAGGACTGAAGTAGAGAATATAGTTTTGACACACTAAAGAGGACCCGCACATTTCTAAAAGGGCGCTCATTTCAATAGCTGTTGCTGTTGCCAGTGGTGGTAGCTGGACAAGGTAAGTTTCAGTGCTTTAAAACTGTTTGAGCTGAATCTCTCAATCTGTCATTTTTTATATTCCCTCTGGAACAAAGATGCTCTAAAATCTGCTATTTAAAGCCAATAAAAAAGGTGCAGTAAAAGACATTTTGCCGTCTCCTCTCTACCTTTCCCAAAATCCCCTATTTTTCAAAAGCAACATATTTATGGGCCAGAAGTGTCCTTCTTTTGGGGGGTAAATATGCAGAGAGGGGAAAGAACTACAAGGTTTCCATTTAGGATGAGTCTCTCACTATGACACAAAGTGGGAGGCTGAAGAGTGAACCCCTAACCCTCCTTTGTGTGCTGCGTCACTATGCAGGATTCACTGGCAGATTCCACAATCATTATTAGAAATTGCAGAGTACTTTCTAGATCTTTTATAGATCTAGACCTAGATCCCTGATACTACTGAACTGTCTCAGATTCATCAAGCTTTCAAGCTGTTCCCCTATTTTCCCTGTATCATTTAAGGTTTATAGCTTGATGGCTAATAACTGAAAATTTCTGCTCCTCTAATGTGCTTTGTTAACAAAATTTGCAAAATATTTGATTGTCCCTTATCTTCACACTAAATCATACTCTCTATGTGAAAAATTCAACCCCTAAGTTAATTCTATCTCTTTTGTTAATGTTTCATCTACAGTTGACTCAGCATTTACCACTCCATTGTTACACTCAGAAACTACTAAATAGAAAGCTTTCTCTGATTATGTAGGATTTTTGCAGCAAAAATAATATTTTCTGTTTGATTATTTTCATTGAAACACTGAAAATGCTCTGACACTCTGTCAGCTACTTCACACCTCTGTAGGTGCTTAAACTCTGGAATGAAATGTGAATTTACTGAATCACTGCCTCACATGGGTTTCATTTAAGAAGGTTCACAGGAATGCACTGGCAGCACATTCCAATTAACTCTTGAAGAAAAGCTTAGCTTTTGGACTGTTTTGTGCAAATGAATAAGTGTAATCTTAGAAAGACTGCTTCCCCTATTACTGTACACAACAGAGGCATAAAAGAGAGAAAAAACTCAGAGTATGTTAACTCTATTCATATCCTGAGCCATCTCACCAGTGAGTTGATTGCTCATTCTTCCACTTGTTAGGTCAGGTAACTGTATGACATTTAAAACACCACTAAAAGATTAAAACATCTAAAAAGTTAGAGTTACTTCATTACAGTGAGTTCATCTAATACTGCTTTTGAAACATTTTACAGAGTGTAGTGAAAGACCTTAATTTATTCTAATTATCTTTTGTTCACTTCGATTTATGAACACTGGAGCTCAAATAATCAGTCCATTTGCTCCTTAGGCTTTTTAGAATATATTTTCATAAGTATTGTACAAGTCATCTTTCTGCAACCATCCCACATACTAATTGCACAAGTCTATTTTTATGATAAGGAGTGGTATTAGCAGACAATTAAGGACAAGATCATTGGTTGTGCTGAATTGCTTTGGAACAGAAATAGCTCCTTGAATAAAATTTTCTTCTTAGTAAATGTATAAGGACAAATATTGAAAACATATATCCAATTCTTATAAGGTGCATCTACAAAAGGAAAAAGCTTCAGAAGTAACTAAGGAAAAACACCTTGGCATTCCTACTATTTGCTACAGAGTAATAGATCTCATCTTACCTACTTTTGTGGCCTTGGTGTTTGGTAATTTTTCAACAGAAGTGGGGGAGGGGAGGACTTTTTTCAAGATATGTATGTACTGAAAATATGGGCATGAAACCGTGCATGAAAAGCAGTACTTTACATTCATTCATTCTCTTGGTATAATTCAAAGTATATTGACAGTGAGTGCACTGCCAATGATAATAGCAGGACGGGCTATTTATCAAGATAAGTGAGATGAATATTTAATTTCTTCCTTTTGAAATCTTCAGATTTCCAACAGCAAGACTGAGCAAACTTCTTTCAGTGTTCTTTCTAACAGTAATTATTACTGTTTTGTGTCATAGTCTCTTTTTTCTAAGATTAAGACTAAGAACTGTTGTGCATTACACTACAATTAGCTGGCACAAGAAACTCATGAAAACTCATGGGAAACTGACTTCCTCTAAAGTCTGACCTTGCTTAGTGAGAAAAAGAAGGAAATTTATTTCCATCATGAAGGAATGCTCAAAGGCATGAGGCAATTTCTTCCTTAGAGACAGCAGGTGAACCAGTCTTATGAAAAAAACCCTGGAAATTCTAGAATTAAGTCACCTTAAAGCATTATCATGGGATGTCAACCAGGTCTATCTGCAGCTGAGACTCTCTTTACAACCATGGATTTTCTATCTGGAGACATCAGTGGGGCTGCTCTACACATTATTGGGGAGATAATTAGTATATTTTCACTATAACTAAGAGATACTTTCTTTTCTTTACAATACATACATACATGCAGACACATACATATATTTATAAATGCAGATACAAAAGGAATACAGACAAAACATCATTTGACTCCTGATGGTGTTTAAGTGGAAGGCAATAGTATTACTGGAACATAAAGAGAGGAAGACACCTCCCTAACATTCCAGAACTAACTGGTGGTACTGAACCTACCACATTTTTGTCCCCAAAATGACAAAGTTAATTTTCTTTCTCTTCTGCACACATATCAACGAGACACCAATTATAAAAGAAAATTTAAAGATAATAAATTCATCTATTTTTTTCTCCACTTCTTTTGGCTCATGCCTACTTAATTTGGGTAGCTGGTGCTTTGATGGTGCATCACAGTTGTTCAGAGCATGAATGTTACACCTGCTGGTTATCAAACCAAAAGGTTATTNTATTCTGACAGTGTGTTTGGTTCTGGAAGCTAATTTGGTAAGCCATGCACACTGTCTTCTGCTACATCATTCAAAATTTTAGTTTAGAGGTGACAAATGCACCTAGCTACAGAAAGCTTTCCTTTTTCTGAAAGGGGCTGGTGCTGCATGGTGAAAGGCAGCTGATTTCTGACAAAGAGTAAATGGGGCCCTTGGGCAATTAACTACACTAGCCAACTTAGCCAGTGGGGTTATTTCCCTTGTAGCTGTTTTTTGCAATTCACACTCATAAATTGCTCCCCTGGTTGGTATACACTCCTAAGAATAATAAATTCAAGCTTTATGATTGTTGCCTAACATCCTTAAGAAACACATGCTGAGATTGAGTATTTTTTTTGTTGACTGGTGATATTAAATTTAATAGACTGGGTTTGTCTACATCACTATTAAGTTGATTAATACAGTTAATTTTAAATCTTTCCTGTCACATTGTTCACGTAGTACATTCCTATTTAAACAAAATAAACAAGGTACTTGCAGGCCAGACATTTTATGGAAGACAAATTCTTCAACAATTGATTAACATAAATAAGTCTTGAAGAATACATTAAAAAAAAAAATCACTTTATTTGTCTACATAGTGGTTTTAACCTTTTCTTTTTTAGAAAAGACATTCTATGGAATTAAAAGCATTTCCAGTAAGCTCATGATTTGGTAAAACCGAATTGATTTTGTTCATTAAACACCCTAAATATATGGTTTTAGCAGTGGAAAAACTATTGCAGGCTTTTTATCAGTCCATAAATTTTCTTTTGGCATTTTGGCAATCTTATCTGGCATGTGAATTAAAAAAAAAAAAAAAAAAAAAAAAAAAAAATTACCAGGCCTGAATTGATGTACATATTAATCGTGTATCTGCAGGCACTTATTTGATTTTATTCTTTCAGTGTTCAATTAATTTCATATCCCTTTTTTATTCCTGTGGGTTTTCTTTTTCTTCTTTCATTCCCTTTTCTCTTCAGTTTCACACAGGACATGGGAAATGAGTCAGCAGCTGAAGGTAACCCTCACTCAATGTGCAAAGCAGGAAGTGCCTACTTGACCTGTTTATGCAAAATATTAACTTAAAAGAGTTTGAGTTGCACAAGATGAGTCCAATGCTAGCTTTGGACTGGCCTTCTTTTTATTTTCCCAGTCCTGATTCCCCTCCTTGTATGATGTTTATCCCTATCCACGTTTTTATTTTTCTATTTACTTGAACATTAAAGTATCTAAATGTCAGTTCTGTTTGGGCAGTACCTCTAGTACTTGCTAGTTCATGAAGCAGTAACTTCTGTTCTCACAACATAAATGTTTAAAATACAGCAGAAATATTTAATGTTTTCCTAAGGCTGAATGTGAGGACTGCAGATTACTTCAGAGACACAAGAGGAGTTTGTCTACTCAGTTCAAGAAATTAGGTAATAATGGTACTTAGAGTCAATTTATTATTTAGCTACATTAATTTATACATTTCCTTTTAAATTGCATATGGCTGATTGCTAACTTAGTTATTAGTTAACAGTTTTGAAGGAAATTAAAAAAATATCTTTTGTCAACAACATCTTTAGGAGAAACCATGTGTTTGATAGAGAAGACTAGATTCTTCACAGGCACATATAGAGCAAATTCTGAAATCAACTTTAAAATCATCCTAAACTGCACATTTACACATTTAAAAGACTACCACTCACTACAATCAGAAATTATATCCTTGCTAATGCAGATTCCCATTTACACCTGTAATTTGAGATGTTTGCTTAAATGGAGGCATGACAGTTAAGATCATCTACTGAAGGTTATTTCTATAGAAACTTGAACTTGGAATATCAAAATAACCAATGGAGTTAATTGTTGGCAGAGCTTTTTTAAGATTAAATGGATCTGTGTCAGCTTGCAAAGGAACTTAGAAGTTCTAAACACACAAACTGCTAATACACATTAATGCAATATTCAGATGTAAAAATCCTAGACTGCAGGTAGAAATGTTTCAGAAAAAATATGAAAAGAAAATTGTATGTCACATTCTTACTAGTGTATTTCAATGAAGAAAAATAGATTTTCCTCTAAGAAATCTTGAGGAGAGCTCTGCTTTATGCCTGTGTTAAGTGTTGTCCTGTTTTCCGCACCCTCTCTTTCCATATGTCTTTTGAAATCCAGCTGATCAAATTGTTCAGTTCTGTCACAGCCAAAACCTGTTCCTTGGAAAAACACAAAGACAATCCTACATTCACTACATTCAGGTAAACTTACCGTACGTGGGTAATGATGAGGGTTGTAGCTGGAATGAAAAAGTCATCCACTCTGTCAAACTGCTTCCCCACTGGCTGAGTGTGGATTGTGTGATGAGAGACACTCCCACTGGCTTGCGTTATCACCTGGATGAAGTGATTACCATTATAAACTACAGAAGTACTCTTTCAAAATTAAATCTCAATCCAAATGAAGGAATACAGTATTGCCTCTGTATTCCTTCTCTTGTATTGTCTTTGAGTTACCAAGAAAATGAATGCAAATGACAGGGAATAAAACTGATCAACATTAAAGATTTCAGAGAACTATTATATACTTGACCACTTAGTCTTCATATTTACTTTTCCCCTCCATTTTTTTTTATCACCTCTGAATCCATATTTATCCATTTGCATTACTAAGACCTTTAACAGTTCTTAGTTTAAACTAAGTTTTTTGTTTATCTTTTTTTTTACACTAGATCTTAAGAGTGAGATGAAATTTTTTAAACTCCAGCCAGAGTGAAAAGATGAGATGCTATTAACAAATCCACTGGGACATGTAGCTATGCATATTCCCAATTCTTGTCAGTCATGAGGTAATTCAACATAGAACACACATATTTAAGAAGAACAAGCTGAACTGAGTTTATCTATTCCTTAAATTGTTATGAACCAGTTTCATTCAAATCCCAAAATCCTGGACCTTCTCTGAAGCAAATGTCTATGGGTGAATACAAATTCCATATAACAGCCACTCTGCTATTGACATATATGCATTTAAGAGTGGATTATTTTTAGAAAAGAAAACAATATATTATCTATACTAAAAATGAGGGTGAGGATGATCAGTCACTTTAAAATATGGTAAGACTGATTCAATTATCAGTTCTGGAGAGGAGTGACAGCTAAGGTTCCCCAAATTACCTTGCATGCTCAAAGTTACCAAGAGCCTGTAGGTGCTAAAAAGGTGACTTCAAATGTTACCAATTTTACTTTTCACATTTCTCTTATTATTTTTCTTATATATAAGTATATATTAATATAAGTATATAATAAATGCATAAAGATTTCATTAACTTCTGAAGAAAAGGAAAACAACTTAAAATTAAAATGAATTTTTAAATTGTGATATAAGGATGATCATCACAGTCTTGGGATTGCTATAAATAAGTAATAGAAATGAATAAAAAAGTAGTAAGTTAAGTACCGCTTCCTGAGATGTTTCTTTAGGGACTGTCCCTAGGCTTTTTGCTGCTCAAAGATACGGGAAAAATAAAGATTTTAAATATCTTTCATCTGAAAAAAACCCAATAAAGACAGAGCTTGACACCTCCAGAGTATCAATATGACCTTAATGAAAAGGAAATATGTCTAAAGTCCATTTTATCCTCTAATTAGGGACAAAAATATCCTGAACAGCAACAGTTTGCCCTCAAAAGACTGGCAGTATAGAACATGCTGCTGTTTTCAGCTGCATTCCTTATCCTTCTATCAATTTGCCATTGCCAGTTCTGACTGAGGGTGTTGAAAATAATCACTAACTTCTTTGGTGAAGTCAGTTGTCTGACTTATTTTCTGGTTACCTAAAATAATTTAACTGCACCTGCAAGGGTCATGTTAATAATGCTTCAAGGAAAATATGCAACACATTGCAATTACACAAATTACACAAAGGTTCACCTTGTCTGGATTTCCTTACATAAAATCATTGGGATCACCTCACCTGCAAAGTTGGTGAATTCTTCTCCATGTTTCCCCAGCTCAGCACCCAGACTTGATCATGTGATTTATCATAGTGTAGTTTCACTGGAACAGGATCTGTACTTACTGCCTGAAATATAATAAAAAATAGAAACCCTTTTTGTCACATTTGCAAAGGAAACATTAATATATATGCTTGAATGAAAATGATGAGTAGATATGCATTTCCAAATACTTTCAGACTATATTTAAGAATTATGTTGTCAATAGTTGAAACAGCCCTCTGATTAATTCAGTTACAAAATTGCTGAAAATGTGTTTTTTATTCATTATGTACTCCAACACTTGGCATCAAAACTACGTTATACTGGAGCGATTAAGAAGTTGAAAACAAAGGTTTTAAATCAAGTAAAAACCTACTTGTCTTCCTTCCCTGCCATCACTCTCACTTTACATGTATTGGTTGAAAAACTACACCATTTACTGAGAAATGGTTAAAAAGGGAAGAGTATTCTCAAACCACACACTGGAATTAATATATTACTGCATGATATTGCTTCACCCAAAGCTTCCTACCTGTTAAAATGTGTATATTTTGTTGAAGTAGGAAGGATTGTTTTCATATGTTTTCCAATTACAGCTGCTACTTTTCACAGACGTGTGATGAGAACCGAAGTGTTTTCCCTACAACTCTGAGCACTGTCTCGTGAGATCACAAACCCTTCAGACAGCTGAGCTCTAAACTTCCTCCGTTATGAGAACTGAAGGCTCCGGAGGTACGAAATGGGAGGACAGTGTATTTGATTAAGAGGTGTTCTGCACTGGCTAAACAATTGGGGGGATTACTTTTTTATTTTCATCATTAAAGAACAAAAAATAGGTGGAAATTGTCTTATAGTCTTACCATTATGGAACTGTAAAGCACAGCTTGTTTATCAGTGTGTCAAGGAGAGTACCAGCTGGCTAATTAAGTGAACCTAATTTAAACTAATGATGTAGATCCTCAAGATAATGCACTAATGGCTGGCTGAGACTGCTGATGATACTTAACTGTACTCCTGAGGTGTTGCAAGCGACCACTTCATCTAAGCAGAATTTGTTTTTCCTTTTGAAAATGGAAAATGAAGCCAGGTTGCTCACCAGCTCATTTAAAATCAGAAGTTACCCCTTGAAAAAGGTCATTTGTGTTTGATAACTTTTTTCTGCTGCATGTTAGAAAACAAGTTGTTTAAAATAATACTTGAACTGTTGTATAGCTAATTTGTCAAGGCATGTCAAATTTCCTTTTGGCTTCCCCAGACAAAGGTCTGACCCATACATGTTCTGCCAGAGGACTGCCAGCTGCGTTCAGAGTTGGGGTCATGGCACAGCCAGGAGGAGCAGAAGGAATTGCCTGCAGGGTCAGGCACAAGCAGTACAGCTCCCTAGAGGGGAGCCAGCAGCAAAAAAGAGTTAAGCATCTCGGAAGCAGACTTGCCCAGCTGTTTCTAGCTGACCAGGCTGATCTGCCAGCAGCACACTGAGGACTGAACAATGATAACTCCGTTTTCTTCAGCCTCTGGACATCCCAGTCAGTGGTGTGCTGCTATGCAATACTACACAATTCTTGCTTTCAAGAATTTACAAATGAAAGCAAATGCTTCTCTTGACCTTAGAATGAGAATTATAAGCCAAATGACTCTCTCTGTATCTATCTTTAAAGATACAACATCCATGTTTCTAATACATTTCAATTCAGTCTCCTATAGAATCCTATAAAGTACTTATTTTGATAAATATATCTGTGATAAAAATAACTCATCCTCAAATCTAGTTGTCACATATGTGTACACCTTTTACATTAATTTTCATAGTAGAAAGGAATAACATGTATAATAGCACTTCAGAGAAAACACTGTAATAAGCAAAACCAAATAAACATTATTTTTACACGGAAAACAGCACAGCTGCATGACTTAAAGCCCTTTCAAATAAATTTTTAATCTTCTTTAGGGTTTTTGCATAGTGACGGAAGTTTGATTAGAGCACTCTTGCTTTCAAAATATCTCCACCTTTCAAAGTTATCTCCACCTTTGCTCCCACTAGCCTATGTGCATTTTTTGCAAGGTGGGTATATGCACATGAACATGTATGGAAATAATATCCTCTGTATTAATATGATTTTTAGAAAACAGGCAGTCTAACAAGGAAAATGCTCTCAATTCTGAGTAGCTTAGTTTCTATTTTCCAAAAATGAATTTTAATTTTCTTTTTTTTTGTGCTTCGTAGTACTCTTAAGTAATGAAAATAGACTGGTCTGACTGGAAAATTAAATTCCCTTCTGTTTGTACAAGTGTTTTTTAAGTGCGTATCATATGAGCAGAGCAACATTTAATGGTTAGAAAGTTCTTCTTGCTTGCAAAAAATAAAGATAGAAAATAAATGCTTATTTTTAAAAGATAAGAAATACAGAGACATGCTTGTTATAAGAAACGCTAAACAAAGCATCCCTTGACTTGTCACTAAACTTCAAATTAGCCTTACTTGAATTGTAAATCTGTGAATCAACAGTGGTTTGACTTTTCAAAGTCAGTGGTTTGACTTTATTATACATAAAAAGATTGTATAGATTTTATGCTTTCATTAATTATTTGTTTTGTTTGCAACTACTGTTACTTTTTTTTTGCTTTGTTTTGAAGTCTATCTGAATAATGGCATGGGTAAGCTGGACACAGAGAAAGCCTCCTTGTACTTTTCCCATGTATTTGGCTAAGCACATCCTAGGAAATAATATTCAGATCAGTAATGAATAGTAAAAATTCTACTTAGATGTTCCAAAGTGACATTAACGCATTTGGTTTAATTTGTTTATCTGATTTATCTGTTATTCCTTAATTATATTGTCTTTTTGAAGTCTGTGAAATGGAAAGATAATTTATTATGTATACTGAAACACCTACAACCATTAAAACCAAGACTTTCATTCCTGCAAAAGTTTTCCACAGCTGGGGTAAATTTAATTCTATACTTTCCTAAATTCTTAATCTGGATGTTATTAAATTAGAGGAAAAATAATGCTATTCTATCCCTCAAAATAAAATTTTTTTGAAAGTGATTTTTTTCCCCCTGGAATAGCATGAAATCTTCTGGAATATCCTGGGTTTAGCTCAATACACTTGCTAAGCAGCACAGACTTAGTGCATAAAGCTCTTTGCTACACTTAGGCATTCTCTGTCTGGTTTTCAGCTCATTATAGAAAATTGAGTATTTCTATGATAGAACAATTCAACTTCATTCAAAAACTGCACAAATGCTCTATATATTTCTGGGGAAGGGCTTCACTTTTAATTAGTGGTTAATTTACCGAATTTTACTTTTTAATTAACATATATCTTTGCAGTAAGTATCTCTACACATTTTGTAATAGTAAAGTGATACATATTTATACATGTTTAAAACAATAACAAATGTAACTGAAGACAAATTAGAAGATCCTACCAACGAACCTATTTCATAAAACCTCAATTAAAACCTATTTTTAGTGAGCTCAAGAGGAATCTTGTGCTTTTGACACTGAAGTCTAAATGCTAATAAAGGCAATTACATTGATATTTCATCCCTCCTGTGTAGAAAAGGAAGCTGACACCTGAATGTCAGTCAGAGACCATGGAAAACATTGCCAGCCATTCCAGTCCTTCAGATTTGTGGATTGTGTTGAGACTATGGGTTTTTAGTCTGTGTTCCCAAAGTAATATATCAAACCAGTTGTAAAAAAAAGTATTGTTTACAGAAAAAAAACCCATTACCCACTAAGTTTATCTCTACTTTAATATCCAAAAGCCAATCTAACAAAAAAAAAACAAAAAAAACAAAAAAACCCACAACCTTTTTATTATTAACTTGTTGAATAAAAAATTTTCTAAGTCCCTAGCATTTGGAGAGTTCAAGTTTTGAGGAAGCCATGTCTGAGTCACCTGACACAGAATACAGACAGCAGATGTTTCAAGTATGCAAAAGCATTAAAACTATTTGTGAATTTAATGCAATTTTATAATTGCAATTTTGCTATTTACTTTTAAGTTTTATATGCATACACATAGTACATGTGTATACTTGCATCATGGAGTAGTTTGAGTTAGAAGGGGCCTTTAAAAGTTATCTAGTCCAAGCCCTCTGTAATTTTCAACCTGGTCAGGCTAGTCAGAGCCCCATGTAACCTGACTTTGAAGGTTCCCAGGGATGGGGATTCTACCACTTCTCTGGGCAACCTCTGAGAGTGTTTCACAAACCTCATTGTAAAAAATATCTTCCTTATATCTAGTCTACATCTACCATCTGTTATCTAAAACCACTACCCCTTGTGCTATTGCTACTGTCCCTATTAATTAATCTGTCTTCAACTTTCTTAGAAGTCCCCTTTAAGTATTGAAAGCACACAATACTGTCTCTCTGGAGCCTAATATATAATCTATACATTAAAGATTTTCATTAATCAGTGAAAAAAGCAAAAGGCATCAAGAAAAGCTCTATTTAAGTTGGTTTTTTATTAACAATTTAGTTTTTTAATTTAAAAAATCCATGTTTTATTTAGCTAAAGAACACCTGTTTCCTATGAATAGGATGATATTATAAACACTGTGTTATTATAAGCACATTGGGTTTGCATGACAAGCTTTGGTAGCTGGGGAGCAGTACAGGTGGCTTCTGTGAGACACTTCCCTCATGTCTGGCAGAGCCAATGCCAGCTGGTTCCAAAACAGACCCACTGCTGGCCAATATCTTGTCAATCAGTGGTGGGGTAGAACCTCTGGGATAACAAAATAAAGTGTTATTGTGGAGAAGTACTTGCAACTGGATGAGAGAGGAGTGAGAATATGCAAGAGGAACGGCTCTGCAGATGCCCAGGTCAGTGGAGAAGGAGCTACTCCAGGTGACCCAACAGAGATTCCCTTACAGCCTGGGGTGAGGACCAACAGGTGAAGCCTCTGCAGCACGTGGAGTCCGTGGTGGAACAGAGATCCACCTGCAGCCTGTGCAGGACCCCACACTGGAGCACGTGAATGCCTGAAGGAGGCTCCAAGGGAAGCCCATAATGGACCAGGCTCCTGGCAGGACCCATGAACTTGTGCAGAGAGGCACTCAAGCTAAAACAGGTTTAGTGGCAGGACTTGTGACCCCCTAGGGGATCCAACAGGAGCAATCTGTTCCTGAAGGAGTGTACCCCACGGACAGGGACCCACACTGGAACAGTTTGTGAAGAACTGAAGCCCACGGGAAAGACACTGGAGAAGCTCGTGGAGGATTTTCTCCCATGGGAATGGCCCCAGGAAGGAGAAAGGGAAAAGGCTACTCTCTCTGAGGAAGAAGCAGCAGCAGAAATACCGTGTGATGAACTGACCTCCTCCCATTTCCCATCTCCGTCACTGCTGGTGGGGGAAGAGGCAGAGATTCAGGAATAAAATTAAGCCCAGGAAGGAGGGAGGGCTGGGGGACAGGTTTTTTTAGGATTTGTTTTACTCTTCATCATCCTTTTTCGATTTTGGTAAGGAAATGAGCTGAAATTATTATTAAAGTTAAATCTGTTATGCCTGTGATGATAATGAGTGAGTGATTTTTCCTGCCCTTATCTCAACCCATGAGCCTTTTCCTTTGGGGAGGGGAGCAATAAGAGTGGCTTTGGGGCCTCCAGTCAGGGTCAACACACCACACCTAGTTTTGCACAGACTCTATGACTGCATTAAACTCTGTAGCATAGCATTAATTTCTCTCTTTTACTCAATGAATTATTTTCACCAAGTAGAGTATCTCCAGCTCTCAAGAAAGGAGTAGAGAAGAAGTTTGAATTCATTGTCTCCAGTCTTGGCTAAGGATGGTGTTCATTTTTACTGTTTCAGTAATTTCACTGTCTAAAAGTGTACAGAGGAACAGTCCTCCACCTTCTGTAACCAAGCCTGACCTTTCTGACAAAGCTGATAGACATATTCTTGTGATAAGACTCTATTTTTAGCCAATCCTCATTTTCAAATGAAAGGTACCTCAATCCAGAAATTTCCTAAAGAAATAATTTCCTCAACCACTTGAATAATATTTCTAAGAGCTATTTTCATGTTGCCTCCCTCCCCATCGTCCATTGAGAAGAACAGTCACTAAACAAAAACTGCTGCTGAATGTTGAAATAAGTGAGCTCTTTTCGAAATAATGTGTTTACTCTCAAGATAAGTGTATTTCTGTTTCTGATATATGAAGGAAAGTCTTAAATTTTTTTGTCTAAATTAAACAGTAACTTAAAAAATGAGAAATAAATACCTGTACAACTTTCTGAGACTGCACATCAACAATGAGAACTCTGTCAAGTGTGGGCTGAGTTACATATATGAACTTGTCTTTTACATTAACAGCAGTAGCCCATACACACCGCTGAACAGGATCACCATCTGCTTTGGGACAAACTTCATCCTACAATTCAACAGAAACAGGGAAAGTGTAAGTATCAAAACAGTCAACAACACAATAGAAAGACAAATTATACTCCTTTTCTTCTTTTTTAACTGTAAAATAAAAGCTCAGAAAATGTAGGGAAGGAAAAAGGACAATTGACTCTAAATTGTAAATAAACTAATGTTAGCCAAACTGCATCTTGTAAGCACACAACTCACAAGCACTATAAAATAATACACCAAATTTGGGGAGGTTTTCTAGAAGTTCAAGAAGTCAGTACAGTTGACCTGAGAAAGAAACAAATTGGGAACAACACACGTAGAAATAAAGTGAGCAAGGGGCAGGAGACCTTAAAACCAGAGAAGCAAATCAGACCCACGATGCGTTGTTGCTGAAGCAGCCGGCAGCTCCCACCCGGGCAGCAGCAGGAGCCCTGCCGAGGGAGGCAGCGCAGGCAGGGCTCCCACGCTGCAGCTGAGAACAGCAGTGCCCCACCGGGGAGATGGGAACGTGCAAACGAAGACAAAGAGGAGGTGCTGCAGTGCAAACTGACACACAGCACAGGGCAAAGCAGCAGCTACACAGATCAGCTGTTCTGTTCACTTGGAGAGCTGACAGGCCGCTTTAAAGATCAAGGTGTTTGGCTGCCTCTGCCCCAAGACGTTCTCATGGCCTATCCTACCAGTGTTAACACAACAAATACTAACGGTCTTCTTACTACCATTCCTTCCCTCTCTGCCCTTCCATTCCTGCAAAAGGATGAATTAAAAAAACAAAAACCAATTCTGTTCACTTCAGTGAATTGATATTTCATAATACATATAATTATACACTCTCAGACAAAACAGTTTGTAGTTTACATGCTCACTATTCCTAATTTATAGAAATAGGGCCAATTTCTATATAGGGCCAATCCTCATGTCTTTATCTACCTATTTGTGAATATTTTCTCCCAGAAAAGCTTGGTTTTATCAAAGTTAAAAGTTACTTGGTGAAAGATGTTACTATATTTGGAAATTCCACTCAAGAAACAGCATGATTTCTTTCCTAAAATGGACACTACAATTATTTAAAAACAAGGACCTGAAAAACACTCTGCATAGAGAAGTACAGCATGTACCAAGCTTGTTTGTTTTCCTGACCTTTTCTTCTTTTAACTTTTATTTTAAATTCCTTGCATCACAAGGGACAATTTCATCAAATCATAAGTATTATTTCTTTTTGCCACTTATCTGCTGCTTATTCCTAATTTAGAATGCTCCGCCTGATACATCATATCTGGTCGCTGTGAAAATAATTATGGTATGTCAGCAGATAATGACTCAATGTAGAATGAGCAGCAAGAGATGATGAGATCTTAGACAAGAATTCTGTTTCTAAGCATCAAGCTCCTTTTAAAAGGCGCAGGAAACATTATGTGACAGAACACCATGTCTGGCACTAAGCAATGCTCTTCAAGACGATGATGCATTTCAACACTTACTTTTCTATATCAACATTCTTTGCCTGCTGTGCCTCTACAGCTTCGAAAATACACTCAATCTTTATATGTCAAAAGAAGAAATAAATCAATTTCCAGCTTTAAAAGAGGGAGTTTCTTTGCAGAAGATTGAAAGCCGCTGCTTTCTTTTACACGGCTCCTAAACCTCAACAAAAGGGATGTCTTTCAGGAATCATTTTGATAAAGGAAAGGTTACAAAATGCAGGTACTGTGTGATAGTACATCATCAGCAACTTCAGGAGAACTTAGAAATATGTAACAAGTAACATTTAGCTTGTGTTGATAAAAAGCCATGCAGATCAAAGGGAGAACTTAAAAATCTAGTTTTTAAGGAATGACAGGCATGGGACAAAAGGGACTTTCATTCTTAAAAGTAGCTAAATGCTTTTCATTGTCGCATAAAGGTAACATATGCAAGTATGTCTCTAGTATGATGTGCAATCACCATATCAGTGATCTATTGTCATTTGCTTTCTGGGTAATTGTCACTTCAAGTGGAAGTTTTTTTCACTGATCTCATTATTTTTTATATTTAATCTAAATATAGCTGGTCGTAGCTCCATGCTTTATCTGAACAGGTAACTACTACCTCTAGATTGTTCTACACCATCCTCTTTATTCCTCATGGAGAGCACCTTCTTCAAACAAGGAATCCACAAATGTTTGTACCAAGTCTATACAAAGACATTATTCTCAGTTGTCTCACAGGGACTCACATTAATTTACATGAGTTTCTGGGACTGAATTGTGCAAGGACATATTCAATATATCGTTCAAAAATAAGGCTGCCTTCTGCTGAAGCAATCTGGATTTCTCTCACATGGCATCATATAGCTTAGTGTAAATGATTATGCTGATACCACCTCCCCTTGTGAGAGGTATAGCAGAACAGCAAAGTACTCTAACTTAAGCACTTATATCTAGAGATGAGCTACCTCCTTATACATTTTCCTGAATCTGAGTCCAAAATATTTACAGAAGTTTATTTTTAAAGACTTTTTCCATTTTAAGACCAATACAAATATAGTGTTACACATATATATCCATATACACAACCACACATATACATATCTACATATACAAATGTACTTTAAAGGTTCTAAAATATTTTTCATGTTGTCATAAATTTCTATAATCCAATGCCAATTCTCACCTTGCCCCAAAAAATGAAAGCATAAAATAAAAGCAAAAATCTGTTTTTCCAAAGTAACAGTAAAAATTATGCACCAAAATTCTGGGGTTTTTTAAAAGAGAGTGGTTTTCCAGTATAAACTGGTTTATGTGGTTGTTTCTCTATGTATTCAAATCTGCATTTATCTGAAGCTGTTTCAACAGAAATTAAATCTCGCTGTTGAAAATTCAACATTTATCTGATTAGACAGTTTGGACTTCTTTTACACTACAGGCAGTTATTTTGAGGCTTCATATTAATTCCCCCAGAGGTTGAGTAATTGGTTAAAATAATTTCTCCTTAAAATATAAGCATAAACCCACCATTTTCTTCTTCTAATTAAAATGTGAGCAATTTTTTTTAATTTATTCTCTTAAAAAAAAAAAAAAAAAGTTAACATCTGATAAAACATTAATTTACTTCATTGTTGTATTCCCCCCAGACATTTTAATCAAAAAGTGACTTGCTCTGTAACAAGTCAGCAGATGGAGGGAAATAAATCCTTAGAGAAAGCTTTTCAAGATAGCACGGGGCAAAAAAAATCTCAAGAGGAAACATGTACTTGTAGATTTATATGTGAAAATTCTATGTTTATTAACTTACACTTACTGCAAGTGTCCTCAGTGTTTTAACAGGATGTGAGTCAAAATCTTTAGGCAGTGTATAGAAATGTCTAGCTATGTTACAGCTGCCTAAGAGTAAGATGATGGCAACAGGTTATAACAGTACACGTTTTAAGACATGAATTTATGTATCACCTCTTCTACATTAAGTTACTGTTTTTTTGAAATTCTTTAGTAAAAATCAGACTGTGGAATTGTTTTATACATTTTTTTTTACAAACAAGCATCAGCAATTACTACACTTTCTGTGCTGCAAGAGTGTAAACAAAGGCAGTTTCTGCGGACTACAAAGTGTTTCAATCTAATTTCGTGTGAAAACTTTGGTCTGTCATGTAGTCAAATTAATTATTTTGAAATTAAGTATTTTGCTCAGACCTCCAGCATATATTCAAATGGGAGATGGCATATTTCACCAAAATTTGTCCATTATGTGCTACTTCTTGTAATAAAAAGAAAATCAGTTTTATGTTGAAGCCAAAAGGATTTTTTCATTAGTCTCAAAAAGGCATCTGTTTCAATTGCTTTTTTTCCAGTCTCTGGAAATAATTATTCTAATTGGGATTTACTGTGAAAGGAAAATAAAAACACTTTTGCATAAGAATTAGAATTTAAGTCTTTGGATAATATTAATTTACAGAGGATAAATAGAGGTTGAATGTTAGTGAGGAATATGTCTCAAGCACTTCAGAATGATGAGACATTTAGAAGGTGAAAGACTCTACTTGTACCATGGTTAAGAATCTATTTGACAACAGGTTAAACAAACAGCTGTCAAAGCTGGTCTAAGTAAGCAATAACTAACATCAGAAAACAGAAATCAGTTTATTTCTGTCCCTATGCCTCTAGAATTGCCACTATCAGACAAATAAATTTCTACTTGCACTTGATATTAAGAAGATTCAAGCGATTTAGGAGGTTCTGGGAAGGAGAGGAAGAAGGTCTTTACAATTTCTGTGATCCATGATGATCCAAGTAAAGCACTAAATCTTTTGCTGCACTTTAAACAAAATGAGCCATGTTAGACACACACCAAAGTGTTTTGCTGTATTGACACTCTGTGGCATAAGAGGTAATTAAATATTTAGATAAGGGTTCTCAAGTATATAGCTAGTGAGAAAATATATTTAGCTTTAGCAAAATGAGCATACCTAAATAGGTCGTGTGTAAGTATTGCAGCGTTGTTCACAATACCTGAGCTCATTCCTTTCCAGAAGCTCAGTTCAGGTTTTTTGACAAACAGGAAACCTGTGGAGGAACACTGGAATGCCATGTGTAATATCCAGACATCTTCTATAATCTAAACAGCACTGCTGAATTTGGAAATGTTCCTATGCTTTAGCAACTGTTTGGCAAGAAACAACTCTGAACAGCTGATTCAGAAAAGTGTAAAGAAATGGGAGAGGTTTAAGCAAGCCTGTATCTCCTTTAATGTTAATATGTTAATAGTTAAGTCATGGAGATGCTCTAATGTGAAAGGCTATGGAAAGCTACCTCAATATATGCCTGGTACACTTACCACTATCTCTGATTAGAGCCAAAGAGACTTACTAAACAGCAATTTATGACATGAACTCTTACTACTAAGCAATCATATCCTGAACTTAATAAAAACCTGAACGTGGAACAGAACTGGGTTATTTTATTATTTTCATTTAGAGGAAAGAGACTTTCCAAAGAGGCGTGAGGAACATACAATATTCTTCAAAGGAGGAAACAGTTGTCTAAAGCTTCACAGTTAATGAACTTTTTAAAGGATATACTACTGTTGTTATAGTAATATACAGTATATAAGGGGAATTTTACTAGGTTTGTTTTTCATTCTGCTTCTAGGAGGAAACTACTTTTAAAGTTTTTTCAAAATATTTACTGAAAACTATTTCTCAGTTTATTTGTTTTTATGCAGAGTGAAAAACAATGTCAGTCTGAGTAGAAAAACATAATATTTTAGAAATATTTTCCAGATATTTCTAATTTCTCTTGCAAGAATAATTATTTATTAACCACCCTATGTGAGGGAACATATTTTCACTGTTCAGAGGAATAAGCAGAAATATCTTGAATTTAATGGGCAAAACAACATGCATGTAGGTACAAATCTTAGTTTCTATTTTATTAACCATACCTACCTCCATAGCTCCACACCTACATAGCTCAAGAAGGACACATCTATCCCCACTTTAAAATTAAACTTATCAATTTTCTGCTTTCCTGGTCTTTTCTTTTTTTCTTTTTTCTTCCCCCCCCCCCCCCCCCAAGAGGATATAGTTGTTAATCTACTCCAGGTTTGAAAGGTTCCAAAAGGAAACAAATCTGACTTACTCATCCTGATTATTGCCACATTTAAATAAAAATACTCTTAAAATTAAGGCTGCACTTTAGATTAATAAAATTTTAACAAACTTCTTAAATAATCAGCTTTTTAATTAAACAGCCATAAAAAAAGTTTTTGGCTTATTTTTGGCTGTGTCAACCTAATTTCACTCAAGCAGCACAAATCAAGGTATGATTAGCTGTTCAAAGCATAATTATTCACACTAAAATAAATCTTGTTGCTGAGTACAGCAGCCTCTGACATCAATAATGATAACTGAAGAGGCAAATTCCATTGAGACATCTCTAGCTCTGCTGTCATTGAGGTATTAGAGAAAAAAAAAAAAACAAACCAAAGTGTACAGCTCAATGCTTAGTATGTATTTCAAGGTCACTCATTCAAATCCAAATGAGAAAAAGTTACTATTTTTGAAAGGTGATAGATCATATAGAGTAAGTCTTAATGTAGTGACTAGCACCAAGTGTTCCTGTGGGAACATACATCATGTCAGCTAGCAATCTGATTAGCAGTAAAGGAAAAACATCACAAGAATAAATGGCAGTGGAGAATACACTAGTGTTTTTATGCATCCTACTCAGGGAAACTACATCATAAATTCCCAGAATTTGGAGAAATCAGCTATAAATATGTTAACAGCAAAGTTGCTGAAACTACTTATATGAATTTTAAGTTGGAACCAAAGCATCAATCATCTCTACTAACTTCAGTGGAAGCTGTGAGAGTGTTTACCAGGACAGGGATTTGCCTCGCGATAGCTGAGAGTTTAATACAGACAAACATCCAGTGGATAAAAAGAGACCATTAAAATCATCCTCCACACCCCCCACAAAAATCCTGTATCTAATATAGTGAGAATCAATCCTGATTCACTAAGATGAACTTAACTGTGGGTTTGAAGTGGGGAGTTGGTGAGGATTAAACAAAAAAGCCCAACAAAAAAATCAGAACTACAGAGCTATTAAAGAACTGAGAAAGGAGAAAGACAGCCAAGGAAAGAAAAGGGTTGTGAAAGTAATCAGGCAGCATTCAACTGAAAAGAGAGACTGAAAGTTTGAATTTAACAGAGGAAAAGATAAGAAATTTTGAGATAACCATTATAAGCTTTTTATTAATTCAGAAGATATGGCTGAATTTATCAAGCAGAAAACACAAAACTAGTAATAATAAATTCTTAGTTAAAGAAAATTATAATTTAGAAAACACTACAAATAGATTTTTAAAAACTACTTGCCTGAAAACCAAGGAGTTTTTCACTAGGTTTAATATGCCTCTGAAATTCACATTCCACTGGCTGTATTACTTTGATGCCATCTTCATAAAAAACATAAAACATGTTCCCAATTCCCAGACCTTAGGGACAAAAACACATTGAAATGTATAAATTAAATAATGACAAAGAAAATCCTTGTCTTGAACTAAAAACCTAATCACAGTTCGGTAAGAGATCAATTTGTTAATGCATATAGCAGTAATACAGATAAACTTATGGGATCTTTTGTTGCAAAACTAAAACAAAACTGTTACATTATTCAGAATTTCACATAATTTGCTCCATTGACAAGACAGTGTCTTTATGAATACAAATCTAGAAATACACAGTTTGACAGTAGCAGCAATAAAAGTGATGGTGTGAAATCATCTACACTGAAATCAAATTAATATAAATTCTCTATGCATTCTTTTTTATATTTTTTTCTTTTGCTTAGGGATGGAAGACTTAACATAATTTCTGTATAACACTGAAAGAGAAGACCAGAGTCTTTGTTATAAACCTTTGGTATTTCAGTCAGAAAAGGAAATATTCTCTATTTTATGTTATTAGAAAGGCAGAGTTGGGCAGATATTAATTCTAATGTTGAAGGGCCACAGGTGTTTACAGAACGATTCAATCCTTCTTCCACAATGTTGCTGAATGAAAGGCATGATGCTAAGTTTTGTGGAGAAGGTGGGAAGCAGATGAGCAGCATGAAGCCTCACAAGATCTGTGATCATGGTTATAACCACAGAAAAGAACAGTCTCGTTAGTTTTCCATGTGCCAACTAAGACAACAGTTGTTGATTTGCTATGTGGATGCTGTAATGGGTGATCAGTTCATATTCATAAAATTCTTCGAAGAAAATCATAGTACACAGGAAATTATAACTATAAGCATTCTGACAACTAAACTGTTGGCTACAATGGTAAAAATGGGCATTTATCCTGGGCACAGGACCTAAGCTTCCACTTGACATAACAATGTGTGGTATAGGAGCACAGAGGAGAGAAACCCAGGAAAAAGAAATTTGAATCTGAAATTCTGTAAATGCTAAATTCGGAAGGAAAACCAACTTTAACAGAGAGAGAACAGGTCTTAATATATAACAAAATAATGAGAAAATGAAGAGGGGGTAGGGAAAATGCATGTTTGTGTGTGTATGTATGTATGTATGTATGTATGTATGTACACACATAAATAAAAGTTTTAAGTCCCTGTAAGGAATCACATAGCCAATACAGTTGCTCAAAATGTAGTAATATGCAGAAGATGTTCAGCCTACACCCAAAACACACAAGGTAAATTATCTTTGAGAAATCTTGTGGAATCATTCCCCATTTCTGGCCAAATTTTCCCAGAAAGAAAGGAGGGGCAGTCTCCAAGCAGGGTTTTCCTCACTTTATACCAAATTTAACTATTAACAGGTTACTGAAAAGTGGGAGAGCAATTTGTCTATGCTGCATTTGGTGTAATGCAGAAGCAGGCTTAGGTTTATGGAAAACTCCCCAGTCATGTCTGTTCAGGGAACAGGGCATACTCAGGGCAATATGCCCACTCTGACCATTGGCATTTTTGTATGCCTTGGCAGATAAACCACACAGGCTGCATCAGACAGTATGTTAAGGTCTCCCTGCAGAAAATGCTTGATATTGTATCGTGTAAGAACAGCTGGAATTTGCAGATAAGGCTGGCTGATGTTAGGCTGCCTGTACCTGTGAACACAGTGTAGAGATCTCTAGCTGAGCAACTGGTATGTTGTGTCTTGGGGATGAATACATGAACCTGGCTGGGGACAAAACAGGGTGTTCCCTTCTCCCTCCTCTCATTGGCTGAAGTATATTACAGTTATTAGCAGGATAAGCAATACCAGATAGTGAGGAAGTATCTCAGCTGATAGCCCCAGGTGACCCAGACATTTGATAAACAGGCTCCTAAAATTTCCACCTCAGGGGCCAATACTCTAAAGCAAGATTTCCAGTGTACAGATAATATTTATGTCTAATAAACAGCCAAAATTTAAGGCTTTGTTTCCAAAGTCTGGATAATAATGTTCTACAAAATTGTTCCTCAAAATCAGTGATGGACACACAGCAAGAAATGTCCTTCTTCCATTTCCATACCAAGTTACGGCAGTCAGTTCATGTAATGAACCTTTACCTGCAGATCCAATTAGTTAATTTCCCTTTACAACTTATTATGACCCAAAACTCTTAATTTGACTCAGTGGGTACAGATACCTATACAAATATATAATCTGCATAAATATCTAATCACCTAGGCAAGCCACTTATTCTCAACTACAGGAGCTATTCCTTTAAAGACTTAATTTTGCAATCCTCCCCCCACTAAATACAATCTTGCACATTTTTAATGCAGTGCCAGAAGCAACAGACAAATAGATTTGCTTTATTTAGACTAAACTGATACTTAAAACTGGCTAACTGATTTTAAAAAAATGGTGGTGGCTGAGGTTTTTTTGCATATATATGAATATATTTACATTTATTTATCTATTTTATTATTATGTGATACACATGTACCTTCAAAATCCATTCAAATTTTCTGATGCAAGTGTTTGTGATAAAATATTTGTGCACTTGATATAGAAATATCTGTAGGCACTAAGGCCTATGTATGGTTTCATGATCTTCATTGTCCTACTAATCACCCATCCTTTCCTTCCTATCTGTTAATACTTTGATAACAGAAAATGGCAGAGTACGCATGGCCCAGAGAAGTCGGTGGTGATGTTTATTGGCATCTTCAGGGTATTGCTCTCTTGAAAAATATTTCCAGTGTTGTAATTAATAACAGCATTTGTTGGAAACACAAGGATTGGCCAATGAGAAATGCAGGAGAAATCTGCTACTACAAATTGCTTTTTGTTTAGTTTCACATTAGTCACAGAGAAACTTGAATGTCTTTACCATAAGCCCTCTGGTACACTATTATTTTTAATTGTTTTTTTTTGGTCATAGAATTTAAGTTTTCCTAAATGCATTCTAACCACTGAAGGCAACAAATTGACTTGACAATCATCTAAAAAAATCAAGGGGATAGTAATCACGTTTTCAGTTTTATTTGAGATAAAATATAATGGATACTTTTTTAACAAGAGGTGAGAACACCATACTTTTGAGAATTTGGTACAACCATGTGGCATGTCAGTTCAATCATTAACAATGGAATTGTATGAAACTCTAAACACATCATTTGCACTCTTCAAGGCCAATAGAGCAGGAGGATCACAGCTGAGCTCCACCACAATTAGGAAGATGATTGTTTGTACCAGCTGAGCAACTGGTAAAATGAGTAAAAAAATAAAGCTAGTTCGTTTATATATATTTATAAATATAAATACACTGGGAATGCCAAAGCTTACTATGTACTGGAAAATGAAATATCAGATTTCTGAATTTTTAAATTAATTTAAAACAGATTTTTAAAATACCATGAATCATGATATTTTAAAATATCATGAATCCACAGCAAAGCCTGATCCACTTATTATCTTATTCTCTTGTGTTATCAGTCTTCCAATGGAAATAATTTAAACAATTTCTTACTCCTGAAATATATTAATTCCTAAATTGCAACTTTAGATGAAGAACACATGACTTAGAACAACAAAATGGGAACGCATGACAACACTTTGTTTATGGTATTTTTCTGGAATGTGAGAATAATTTTTGAGATTATGTCATATATATTTGAAAACTAATATCTATCTTTTGCTTGTAAAATAAAATTTCCATTACTTTTGTAACACCTGATTGTGTCTTTATTTCACAGAATCACAGAATAACGAGGTTGGAAGAGACCTCCAAGATCATCGAGTGCAACCCATGCCCTAACACCTCAACTAGGCTATGGCACCAAGTGCCAAGTCCAGTCTTTTTTTAAACACTTCTAGAGATGGTGATTCTACCTCCTCCCTGGGCAGACCATTACAGCACTTTATTACTCTTTCCGTGAAAAGCTTTTTCCTGATATCCAACCTATACCTTCCTTGACACAGCTTGAGAAGCGTCCTCTTGTTCTGATATATTTACATTTATCCTTCAGTTCATTACAAGCATCCATTCCCTGTCCCAACATTTACTTACAAACCTTTCATGAGTATAAGATGCTTGGTTTCATTACGCAACAACAGGTATCTCAATTTTAAACTGCTTAAGACTACAATGTTGTCAAATAAGAGAGATTCATACAAAAAAAATCAATCTCAACAGCATACAGGCTGACTGGTTGGAAATTTTATCATGGCAAAAAAAAATTAAATGTCTACATGGTAAATCTGAGCTTCTTGTACATCTTTGAGCAATTGTCTGAAAATTGTGAACAGCTTATTTACTGCTCTCTCCCAAAAAAGAAAAGCAGTTTACAAAAGTATGAGGCTTTAAGGGATTCATTACCACTGTAATTTTTCTTTAAATGAAAATCCTCAGTGTTGCAAGGGAGTAGGTAATTACTGTAACTGTAGAGTATGAACAACCATAGACACGCACACACACGAAACAACAGATGAGCATTTCATCGTAATACAGAAAATATGAACAAAAGTAATCGCCATTAGTACCTTGCTCTCGCCACAATATGTTTGCAACTGCAGCATGTAAGAGAAAGAAAGAACAGAAAATACAAGTGAACAAGATAAAATAAGAATGATATATTAATTCTGAAATAATTACGATGCTTCAACCTCTAATTCACGAAAATACTCCTACAGGTAAATCAATGGAAACAGTGAATTAACAATAGCTCTCTACGTCACATGACAAAATTGTGTTTAGCCATAGTAGTTATTTGGGATAGGGTAAATCCCATCACTCCCACTAAATTCCCCCAAGCTAACTCCATTAACCAGTATCAACAGTGTGTTTCATAATCCACTACAAAAAGCACGTGCAGTTTTCATGCACATAAACAATGCATATTATTGACAGGTGATGCAATTTTCATAATTTCCTTTAAATCCTGGACTTTGAAGAGACCAAGTTCAGGACATAGTTTAGACAGAGATACGCAAAATCAAAACAAGTTATTCTTCTGTATGGCTGTAGAGCAACCATGCTACCAAAGTTGTCATGTTGCATAGTGTTTGCCATTATCTTTGGAAGACCAAGATCAGAAGTATAAGATGGCATGGTAATCAACTAAATGTTTACATTGGTTTTTCCATGAAAACATAAATTTTATTTGGCCATCTTGTTTACAATTGGATTTTAGACCTTTGAGAATAATGAAAATTATATTATCCTAATATTACTCTTTCTGTCTGTAGAGGGAAAAAACAAATAAAGAAAATATAATTTTGCACGTTGTAAATATTTAGAACTCAGCATGCAATGGAATAAAATTTTTAAAACACCATCACCGAAAACCAAAGCATATTGCAACGTAATGATCTTAAATAAAAAAACCCCCTCCAAACAGCTTAAAGGAAAGGAATACAACTCAGAAAACACAGATGTCACACACACACACACACACACACACGTAATGAAATTGGGACATTCACTGAAACACAGTGCTGCAAAAGATAAAACATTAGTATGCTTTAAAAAAAAAGTTTGGAAAAAGCAATGAAACACATTATTAAAAATTATTTTGGTACACAGAAGTTCCTCAGCTGCTGACAGCTGAAAGTTGGGAGTGAGAACAGGAGCTATCACTCCAGAAAATGCCTGGATACTATGATTTTCCTAAATATCATTTGTATTTCAACAGATAGGAGACAGAAAAAACAGCCCTGGGATATGGTGCAGGCCTTTGGGTCTGGTACTTCAGCCACTTTTGGATTCACCCCCCTGCCTAGGTATCTAGCCTGAACTTCATAGGTTTGTCTTGAGGGCACCAGAAGATTTCTAAGGATATGCTAAACAATATCTTTTAAATCCACCCTACCAGTCACCTCACTGCAGAGAGATGTCAGGTTGACCAGGAATTTTTCCTCTGTAAATCCATCCTGATTGCTCCTAAATGCCTTCTAGCTCTGGGAATGGTTTCCAGGGTGAAATGTTCCATCTCCAATCCAGAAATCAAGGGGAGGCTGATGCACCTATCATGTCTTGGATTCTCCCTCTTGCCCCTGAAGAGCAGTGCTGGCTTTCTTACAGTCTGCAGGAACCTCCTCAATCACCACAATCCTTCATAGATTGTCCAGAGTGGCCTCCCAATGCCATGGGCCAGTTTGCCCAGTGCTGGTGGGTGCATCCTATCCAGGCCCTTTCACCTGTGAAAGGCCACATTGTCTAAATGGTCTCAATCACATCCTATACACCATGGATCCGGCTTCCTTGCCAGAGGATGATGTCCTTCCCAAACATTCCCAGCGGTGTCACATTCCTAGGAACAGTTTTGCCAGGAAAGAACAACTTGAAGAAACCTTCAGTACAACATGTCCCCCTTCCATATCCTCTGCCACAAGGTCCCCACCCATTCAGTAGGCCCACATTTGCCCTTAGCCTTCTTTTTCCTGATGATGTCTCTGTACAAGCCCATCTTTCGCCCTTTATGTCATTCACCACACTCAGCTCCAAATGGGTTCTGTAACTTTTAAGCTCATCCCTACACGCCCAAACAGCAGCTCCAGATGCAGATCACAATTCTGTATTTTCTATGCTATCTTGCACAGCCTTTCTTATGTAATAAAGAAAATTGATTTCCCCAGGGCAACCTGGAGGATTTCCTTTAAAATTAGTTTTCCCTTCACATTGTGAGGAAATAACCATGTAATACACAGCACTTGAGGTCCCATAAATTCAGCCATAATGTTCTAAAGTTTATCAGTGTTTTTCCAGGGGTGACATAGAAACGAAAATAAAAATTAATTACAATTATGCAGCTGCATGAAATTGCACAGGATAAAACAAAATGATTTAAGATGCTAAGTACAGAACACATTAATTTGTGTCAATGCAAAATGATATGTATGATTCTAAGCTTTGCTCAAGAAAATGGGCAGGATAAGAAAAGCATTTTAAAAGCCTCACACAATAATTTTTAAGTTAGCAAATCAGCTGGAAGAAAAGACATAATTTAAGAATGCAATATAAAATCACAAACAACAGCCACCATATCTCCTAACAGATCAAGAATCAGATTTTTAATCAGACCTATAACTTATGTTCAGGAAAGATGTCAACTCTTGAGATAAAGAGTTCAATGATGGAACAAGTACAATAAGTATAAAGTATGCTAAGGAACATATTGTTTGCCTTCCTTTTTGGTTCAGCACAAATTAACATTTTCAGCCACACTTTATACTGAATTCTCAAACATTTGTAAACTTCATGATGTAAGAATACATAATTATTGATAGAACTCAGCAAAATTTTCTGGTTTTAAGACAGAATATCATCATCTCTCTAGCCCTGATTCCATGTAGTTACTTAATAGTATCAGGAAAAGTACTGTGAGCCTTACAGAAGACATCATATTCCAGAAGTTTGTGACCTTGAGTAGGCTATGCCTGCTACATGGGGCCTTGTACTTAAGGCTTGGGAAGCCTGCGTGTCACATGGGTACCTGCTGCAAGGGTACGTGCTGGAATGCCCATAAAAGCCCACTCATGGGTCACATAACAAATATAACATTGCAACCTGCCAGAAGGTGTATGGGTTTCTCTGTTACACCAGATAAAACCACCACAGTATGGGAGGGAGGGGGAACCTCTCCATGGACGGGATCTGTACAGCTTGCTATGAGAAAATCCATCCACAATTAATCCTATGCTGCATAAATCCACAATGCCCAGCATGTGAATGGCTGCAAGATTTACTCACTATCTATAGCCCTCTTTTTATTATATCTTATTAAAGCACCCATTTTATTACACCTTTTGTTGCTGGGCCTTTTATATTGTCATCCAAAAGAAGTCTGCATTGTTCGTCTCTCTCCTCCCCCAGCACCACAAAACAAGGGAGAATCCAAGTTTTCTTGAAAGAGGTTTTCTTTCTTTTTCTTTTCTTTTCTTTTTTTTTTTTTTTTTAAGCATACTTACAGCTCCATAAAAATCACTCTTCATGGTCCTTACATAGCTATTCTATGGTTTTGTGTACAGCCCCAGACTTTGATTAGGAGCAGCTAACATAACATCTGAATGCCTGCTCCTCATCTTTGTTATACATTGTCTGTGTTGGTTGAATGGTAACAGGTTGCACATATTTCACTAAACTCTGTCCTTAGTAATTCATGAAATTCTGCAGCAGACTAATAGCAGTGTAAATTCTTATCCACTTTGGATGGAAATGGGAACTGCAAAAAGCCATGGTATTTATAGCACTAAATGAATGAGGGTACTACAATATCCCTTTCCAAATAAATTCTGTATCCTCCCCTTTCTCATCTCATTGGTAATGAATGTCATTATAGTCACTTTTCTGTCTCAAAAGACAATTTCAAAGATTTCAGCTATGTCAACTAGTGTTCTTCCTCCCTACTTTTCTTTTCTTAAAACATTCAATGCATTTTGGAAATACAATACGTATGTGTGTTTATCCAAAATTGACATTGAGTGAGTTTGAAGACTAAATTTAGCTCTTCTACTTCCTTTTGGCATTATAATAAGCTGTTCAAATTTTCAGTAATCAGCATACAATACTATATATCCAGACGTACTGAAATAAAATGGATATCAATTAAAACCTTAATATCTGAAAAATTTCTTTGTTTGATGCACTAAGAGAACAATGCAGTTTAAAACAGCTTTAAAAATAGGGGAAAGCAGAAAAAAGACACTTCTCTGCATTGAATAATATTCCAAATAAAAAAATTGCAGAGGAAAATGCAAATAATGATTGTTCATGAATATAGAACCACTGTTGCTAATTCCAAGTTTCATCTCACCAAAACACAAGTTTAGTATTCAATATTTTGTAAATATTTTATCTGAATTTCTATCAAAACTAAACAGCTGATAAAAAGAATCAACGGTTTCTTATCAGCTGATTGTTCTAAGCTTTCCACGGCCAGATAGGAAACCACTGTCCCTTTCAATGCCTTCAATTCCACAATGGCAGAAGGTCAAAAGTAGATGGAATAGAAAATAGGACAATGATGAAAATGCAGTAGGTCATACAACAAAAGTGTTTAGTTCAACATTATTTTTCAGAATTGTCCTATTATAATCTACTGCACTTTCAATTGCATTAAAAAAGTAATTTCAGGCTGTTCAAAGGGATGCTGTCTCCCTACTTCACTGATAGCCACCACTTGTCAACTGTTCTGATTAATCCTATACAGATGATAAAGAGAGTGTTACTCTCTTTTCTCACATCTCTAATGCATAAACACTTACCCTTATGTTACAGGGTAAATCTATACCATAATTACTATGTTTTTGCTGAGCCATGTAAGTTTTAAATTATTTTTGTGCATTAAAAATAATTGTGTTAAAAGTGAAGATGAGGTTGACATGAATTACTTTATGCTCAGCTTCCCCAATCCAGCCGAATGAAAAAAGTTATGCACATAACTGCTTTTAATTTCATTCTTTTTCTATAAGAAATTCAGATTTGTTTGGTTTATATACAAATGAAAATATATAAAACATAATTTATTTGTGAAGTCAACACTTTTTTTAAAGTTTCTATTTCTTGCTTCAAGTATTTTTAAAATAATTGTCATTAAAAATTCTTTCAAAATTGCAGTCTGTTCTTACATGACATGCACTTTAATTTCATTTCAGGTTAGCTAATACAATAAACAAAGATCTGGTTTATTTATATAAGACTATTATTTATCAGTTAAAAGTCAACAGTTGACACTTAAGTTTTGTTCAAATATGAACATTAGCTTATTTTTCTACATTTTGTATAACTCTTTATAATTAATCATGTATAAGTTCTTTCCCATAGCACATTAACTCAATCCAGTCTGCTCTAGCAGGAAGAAAAAATGGTTCATGAGCTGAATTACTTGGAAGTTTGAAATAAAATCTTTGCCTATGATGCTGTCAACAAGTATAAACTTGTTTAGCTCTGCCATAAAATAAAATGCCAGCATAAATTATCTCAGGAAATTAGGTAAATAGGTACCATTCAGTATCAGATGTGACAGGAAGATTCTATTAAAATTGCATAAAGCCTTTCAGAGAGAATTTAGGCCATAAATCACAGTCAAAAGGCTTTTAGTCTTATTCCCAGTTCTAGACAGGGGAGATGTCTTGTTGCCTATGATGGCCATAAACCTGTCAAGTCAGCAGCATTCAGATCACATAATCTTGTTAGGTGATAGGACTATGACATTACCTAAAAAAGGCACAGTTAGAAAGAGAGCTACTTAATGGCCTGGAACAGTTACATTAATTTTTTCAAGTCTATTCCTAAAATACAGCGCACGAGGCAGAGAACTTTTGTTTTGTGACTAGGGGAAAGAATCTAAAGGATAAATTATCTTGCCATATATGATGATGTCATAGTGGGCAAATTCAGTAACACAAGAGCATACAGTTGATAACCAAAATGAAACCTAGTAAATATTAAAAGTTAATCAAGTACTCTCAAATTGGTCTTGAAAATGTCTTAGTAGCTTTACTTGATAAATATCTATCATGCCAGTTGTCTCCCCAAGATACACAGATATGTCTCAATAAAATTTCAGAGAAAAACCTAAGAAGTCATATTAATCAATGGCAAACTGAACTGTGCTTTATAACACAATTCTTTGGACACAATTAAGAGAAATTAAAAATATTGAAAAAAATAAAAAGTAACAAACCCACAGAACTATTTCATTTTGAAGGCAACAGCATGAGTTTTTATGATCGATGGCATTAGTATGGCACAATTATCCTCAATTGAAACAGAAAAACACTAAAGCACAACTGATGGACCTGTCAAAGTCATCAAGAAGCAAAACAAAAAAAAATAGAGATTTTAAAGGTTATTTTACTTCAAGATATTTTACTAGTAGCTAAGATAAAAATTTTAAGTACTTGAAAATTACCCTTGAAAATATTAACTTGTCTTTGATGATGAATATTTTTTATTTTCCTGCTTTTTACACTTCCAGATTTTCTTCTTTAGAAAAAAATAGCTGTATGCAGTGTCATCTGATGTTCCATATATGCATCAGATTACACCGACATATTCCACTCTTGGTGTAAGTCTTCCTTGTTATCTTTTTCCTAATTTAACAAAATGATTTATTTTTTATGTTTAGCTATGTATTCTATTCCATATTCAGTTAATGCTACTTGGACTAAAAACTGAAATTGGACCAAATCCATTGGTTTTATGACTATCACAATGGAACCTAATAAAATAAATAAATCCCACAAATGGAAGTTGTAATTTCCTCCTCCTCTATTTGTGATTATCATTGTACTGTGTATCAACAAAAAAGGGAGTAATATGTCTCCCACTCCACCTTCTCATAAATTTATTGTCAAGATACACTGCCAAAATATCTTTGCCCTATGGCCTCTAGGAGTTCGGCTGATCTAATCAAATGTAGTCATCAACAGAAATCTACAGTGGAGTTGTCCATATGTGTGTTCATGCCTTACATGATGGTAAATGCAGTAGTATGGAGGAGAAACCTATCCATTAATGAAGGGTTTGAGAGTCCCTTAAAACGTATCTGCACGTAATACAAGATAGAAAATAAAAAGCCATCTTTTATCAGTTGCTGCAGGGAGGCTGGGCAGTAGAATATAGAACTTGTTTACAAAAAGAGAGAAATTGGAGTCCTTAAGAAAAGAAGTAGTCTTAGTTATGATGAAATCCCATTTTTCAGCTCAAAGAAGAAGTTCCAACAGTCTGACATTCCTTTATACCATTGAAGGAGCAAACACCCTGGAAATCATCACAGATTGCTACTAAAAGTAGAAGAAAAGCCTTGTCATATCAGAGCTATTCAAGTTTTAAATTGTACTGTTATGAACTAGTTTGGGTTTTTAAATGTTCTGTTGACAATATATAGCTAAAAATATTTTTGCCCTGTATTTGTACAGGGGCAGGATAATAACTGAAAACAGAGCCTGACTATCTTCTACCTTACAAAGGAACAAAAAGAAGGGTAAATTATGTGTAATCAAGACAAATATTAAAAATATCCACGTCCAAATGCAGTGCATAGAAATGCTCGCTAAAAGTTGTTTCAGACGTTTAGTCTGGTGCTACTGGTTTTGAAAAAAATCAGAATACATCATAAATTTTAAGAGTGCCATAAAGTACTACTACATCTGCTCCTAGTTGTTGCCCACTTCCTGAAACTTTATAACTCAAGCAGCTGGTTAGGCTAGTTAGACTGGGATATATGACCCAGATGAAAGAACAGACAACACTTGCATAGAATTAAATTCAGTAAGAGATCAAAAAACAAGAATACAATTATAAGTCAGCTAATATGTTCTAACAGAGACCAGGCCTTAACAGATAAACCTGGTTATATTTTTTGATGTAAATAGAGGTTTGGTCATGTAAAAATTCATATATTTTCTCTAAACATTTATTTATCATATAATAATCATATATTTATCATATAATTTTTCTAAACATCCAGTTTGTTAATACAGAATATTCTGATTAAATATTAGAGTTATTTAATAATGGTGAAGTACATATTAGAGTTATTTAATAACGGTGAAGTACATGTTAATTGAATTAAAAACTGCTAAAATAATTAATCTCAGAAGGTATTTAAATCACCAGTAAAAGGTGAAGAAGAAAGTTCTGGAGCATGTCCAGAGCAACAGGTAGTGAACTGTGTCATAACAACTTTCATCAGTGATCTGTAAACAAATACAAAACAATTTCCGAAGAAGTCTGTGAATTACTTGTAATGATAAATAACAGTTCTAAGAAACTTTTTGAAAGACTTTGTCAAGTTCATCTCTAAAATAATTAATTTTTTAATATCCAAATGGAAATGTAGATGTATCGGAAGACAAAGAACAGTCTATGACTAACAGAGACAGGTGAGAAGGAACAGGATTTGTAAAGTGAGGTCTGATAGCATATTGGAGATAAACATGTAAACAAACTTCCACTGCTCATATTAGTGGGAAATAGTGACAAAGGATCCATAGATGTGGAAGAAAAAATTATCAAATATGCATTTCTCTTTCCAGAACATTAAAGAAACAAACAATACATTTGCTTCTGCAAAGAGCAGTTCCCATTAAAAAAAAAAAAAAAAAAAAAAAAAAAAAAAAAGTAACAAAACTGGTTAGAATTCTCAAGACAAAAAGACTGAGTACACTGGTAATTGTCTTATTATGAGAGACTTATATTGTGTGTGTGAGAATTTGCAATCAATATTCACATATTCATAGGACAGCAATTCTTAAGAGGTCAATTTATTGGAGGGAAAAAAAAGAGAGAGACTCAAAGGAGGTAACTAAAGGAAAAACTGACTTCAAAATGGAAACTAAGCATTATTCTGTCTTAGCAAAATTGATTAATAGGTAAAGCAAAATATCAAGAGAAATGAGGGATTTTTGACTCTGCATGTCTGACTCAGGTAGATGCACGTCTGTAAGGATACACTTCAGGCAAACAAAGCATTAGATCTGTATTCAGGCAGACCAGACTGCAATTTAATGTGTTGTAAAATGTAGAAGATAGAATATAGCTAGATAAAATGGTTCCATCATGCTTGAATCTATGAATCGATGCAATACCTGTTCTGAAAAAAAAAAAATGTTGGAATGAAACTAAAACCAGATTTTAAACTGCTATTTGTATTTACAAATGTGATTACACCAAAGACTCCTTCCAACACAGCTGAGCTCTTTCAGGTATTATTAGAGGATCATGACAGTAGGGGAGACTCTTGAGTCTTCAATGAGATTTAGACCAGGTCATTAATCCCCAGAATGTTTTTACCAGTCACCGCGGGGGTTATTCAGCTATCACCCAGACCAGCTATCTCATTCTCAATGGCTTTAACTGCAAGCTTGAGGGAAAATGAAATTCACAGCAAAAAAAGAATCTGCAGTCTCTAGAGAATAAAAACAGCACAGTTCTCACATTCAAAAGTATTTTAGATACTACTGCTACTGTCAACATCAGAGGAATTAAACAAGATCTGATGAAAGAGAACAGTAGACATTTATCACCAGTACTTACAAGAGACATTTATATTGATAATATCAACTAAAACTTTCCATTGTAACTTCACAAATCTACCAAAAAGGATCCATGTGCTGGTACACAGTTGTTAGATAAATCAATAAATCAAATTTCAGCTACAGAACGAGTTAATCAGTGAAAGGCACAGCTAAAATTAAAGTATTTAAAGAAAATAATTTCATTTCTCTCACCTAAGACAATGTTAAAATGAAAACATATTTTCAGAAGTCTTATTTTTAGCGTACATTGAAAAAGGCTGTTGTGCTAAGAAGAGGCCAAACTATTTTTGAGACTGTCATCCACTATTCAAAATTTTACGTATGTGAGACAAAACAATGGTTTTGTGTTCAGTGCTGGCATTTACTGAACAGATCTGGATGACACGGCATTTTCAGAGTATTCTCCATTCACTTCCATCTAGACTACCATCCTGGTGATGAACCATTATCATCAAAGTATACTGACTTTTCTTGGTAATTGGATTTCAAATTTCTGAAACTGGAAACTCTAAAATAAACAACCCCCAATTCATACTTTGCATGGTATAACTTTATTTTTCCTACTAGCATCACATTTCCCAAAATTCAGTATAACTGCTATTCACTTCTTTTCCCTTTATAATACAGACATGTGCATTACATGCATCTGCAAAAATCCTGTGAATTATGAAAACCTCGCAGTCTGCTAGCATTTTTAGACAGACAGGTGAGGGAAACATTTGCTTATTATTTAACCATCACCTTATCCATAATGACACTGATTTTAATTTACTCAGAGGTACCAGAAAATATATATTTTCTCTTAGGAGCTGTTTAAATTACCCACTTACAAAGAAATGAACTAGCCTTTCCGTTTCTGCCACAGATGTTATATTTTTCCTCAAAGCACTGAAATGGGTTTTCCATAAATTTGCGATGTCTTGAAAGTAAGATTCCACAGAAAAATAATAATAATTTAGTTTATTGCGCAAAGTAACATTAAATCGCAAAAATTTTCACGTGCACATAAACAATGTGTCAGATCAGTGCAAAATTGAACATTTAATTTGACTATTAAACTTTCTAGGAAACAAAATGCATGCACTGGTAATGGAATCATGTTCTGCATTTCTTATGTGGCTTTTGAAATTACTGTCATGCTCAAGGCAGTACAATTGTACTTTATATTTTAGAACTCAACTGAAAAGTTCTCGCTAAATTCTCAATACAAAATCAACTCTATGTTCAGAAATGCTTTTATTTTGCTTTGATTTTTATCTTATGTGACATCACAAAGGAGAAAAACCCAGATTAACTGACAAGTGAGTGAGAATTTGATCTTATTTTATTCACAACACTAACCTATGATTTCTAAAAGGGAGCTCTCTAGTAAGGAACCAAAAAAAAAAAAAAATTAAAAGTAAATGTGTCTGCTTTATTCTCTTAAAGGAGGATAAAGGCAAAATAATTTATAAAAATGTCATCAATGACAGAAATAGTTTATATCAGATCATACAGAAATACATTTACATTCACCAGAGACTATCTTTAGAATGTACCTTGTTACCTAATCAGCAGGCCTGAAATTAAAGTACTGTGCTTAATATGTGTGGGTGGGGTAAAAAAAAAAGCCCCAAATCCTATCCAAGTGGTTTTACTAATGTAATTTTATTCCCTAATAATCCCTAATTTTATGCATGAACAAGAATTTTGGGAAAAATATAAAAACAAGTGGAGAAGAGTTAATAATGAGGCCTTTCCACTTCTAGTATCAGTTCTCTGATGGTAGCAACTCCTCACTGCAACGGAATTTTTTTTTAAAAAAAAGCAGCAGTTTTTTAAACTGCATCTATAAAAATTTGTACCTGTTAAGATAATTTGTTTATGTCAACAGTGCTATTTTTATTAGTATGTACCTTAGTCTTCTAACAAGTACCAAAATTGGTATCTGAGCAAATTGGACTTGAAAATGTAAATACCTGCTACACCTAAATTTGAATGTTACAATTATGCATCTCTGAGTTAGTTATGTGAGTATTTACCCATGGACCAAGGAACATAATGGTAAAATGCTTTCCTTCAACATACAGCATTGAACTTGCATAGTAAGCTACTTTTATAGGAAGGAAGATGACTATATCTTTTGGATGAATATCTTAGAAATAATTTGGTTTGTATTCTGTCTTCCTTCATTTACATCTTTCATGACACCAATGGTCATTCTANTAAAGCATAGTAAACCTATATGTAAAAGAACTCAATGTCCTGCGGCTTGGAAGTGTCAGGCAGACTTGCAGTGCTACTAATTCTGCCTCTGGTACCCTGCTGAGCACTTAGCACTGTTGAATAAGCTTTTAAAAAAAGAGGAATATCTTAGATTAATGCAATCACACTCACTAGAAAGACAACTATCATTTTACTAGATGTATTTCTAATAAATATATAGTAGTCATTAAAGTAAAAGATTCAAAAGAAAAAAAAAAACAAAAAACAACCAACTAAAACAATCAAACAAAAAATGGGTGAAATAGAAACTCAGGAATGGATTTTTCTAAGCAAAGTGAGGTAACAAGAAAGAAATACCAAGTTAGACAAATAATAGGTAATCAGGGTTTATAAATACCACTACTATTTAACAGAGGATAAAGAAAGCTACTTGTTAAGTAGTGATAGTGATTTCTTTGGCACATTTAACTCCTTACATAGCAAGTGAATGTGCTCATTGCTGCTCCACATTCCTGAAGAACCACAGTCATCCAGGCATAAGACAGCATGGGAAGACTGGAACTAATCTGGACCTGCTGGGCACTTCAGTAGGTGAGATCAAGTCTTATGATCACTTTTATGTCATGAGGGCCAATTTTGACTCGTGTTATATCTCAAGAACATACAGGAAAAAAGGTCTTTCTCTCACACCTCCATCAACCACTGGAAAACACACTAATAGTTGCCATATATAGATATTCAGTTCCTTTTTCCTTTCACATTCCCTTCATATGCAACACATCTATCATGAGGAAACTATCCAAAATTTACCAGCAATGTAAAAAATAGGATGATTCACAGAATGAATCAGGGATTTCATTTTACTTCTAAAGATAGTGCAGATTGCGCACTCTGCCTTCGGTGACTCTTGGATACCATTAATTGAACTTAATTTTTTTAAATCAGCTATCTACACAAACCCAATTTATTTAATGTTTCATAGTTTTAATACTGATTAAACGTTTGAGTGTGGGCAGCATGCATTTTTATACCTCTCACAATACTTACGAGTCTTTCGAGCGGAATCTTCCACAAAGAGAGAAGAAATATCTTCATCCACCCCTGCCTCGTTCTTTGCAATGCAAGTGTATGCTCCTGTATCTTCATAGCGCACATTGCTAATGTGAACCTCACTACCATTTGCTGAAAGGAGAGGGGAAAAAAAATCAACATGCAGACAATGCTAGTGCTTTCAGATTATAAATTCAGAAGGGTTTCTCTGTTTATACTAATTAAACCATTTTCATTCCTGAGTTCACAACTTGGAGGCATGCCAAATGAGTCCAAAGGTATTCAACTGGCTAGTGAATTACATGCACTATTTCATCTCACAGATACCCGGAGTGCCTCGGCTGATTTTGCACTTCAGAGCCAAATATCAATCTGAGGTTTTATATATATTTAAATGACTATTTTTTTTTTTTTAAATCACATAAATATTGGGTTTTATTATGTTTGATTTGGTCATTTGATATCATCATTTCCTTTATACAAAATAACCCATGGAACATAACAGGCCAAACTCTGAATGTAAATAAAAATTGCAACAAAATTATTTGTTGTTCCTAACCAGAAGCACCTATTTACTTTTGGGTTGGCATGACTGTAGTGTAACAACAGAATAAAAAAAGGTGCATCGAAATTTTTCATCTACATCAATGTAGAAGCTTATGGAAACCTCAGGAATTGTATGACAGCTTGTGTAGGAATGACAACAAACAGTACAGGTTTCATGGGCAAAGATCTTTTAAATAATGCAAGGTGAATAAGGATTCATTGAATTTTAAGTATAGTAAACTTGTTTAGCTGTAGGAACTATACAAAAAGCGGCTTTGGAGGTATTCTAAAGTACAGATTAGAAGGGGCACTGCCTTACAGTGTAGCACCCTTTTAGTTTGAAGCTAGTGCACAGATAGTTTAACTCAGAAAAATCTTGGGGAAATCGTAATGAGATTTTCAAAATTTAATTTCAAATAATTAAATGCTAGAAAATTGAATTAAATGTATTTTGCTTCGGGAAGAACTCTTTTAATTTATTTATCATAAATATATGGAACAGAGAGAAAGGGAAAAAAATTTCCTCAAATCCCTAAAGGTAAAATTAAGGGAATGCTGCTATGAAAGAGGAGTTCATCCCTTTCTACTCATAGTGGAAAGTGTTTCTGCAAGGCAATTGTTCACAAATATCCAGGAGAGCTGTCCATGAAAGAACAGAGGACTATGACATTTGCAGGTTAAGTAACTCTTCAAGCACTTGCCATGTCTGTCTCACTGCTTCTTACAGTGCAGGCTGAGTGCCGTCCTATCCTAACTACACATCCTGGTTTTGTTGATGAGTGAAAGCTTTGTAGGGAGCACTAGTAGAAGGAGATTTATTTTTCCTATAGCTGATCAAAAATCACCAGAAAGACTAAAGAAGCATGGAGATTTTATGCTGGACAGGTCCACTGATTTTGCTGAGCCCTGAACTGCTGATTAAGGGTAAGACTTTCCTTTAGTTTTTGATACCTTTTTTTTGAGTTTTAGGGGTTTTTGGGGTTTGAGGAGTTTGTGTTTTTTTGGGATGAGAGACAAGGTTTGTGCGTGTGAATGCAATGACCATGGAGGTCTGCTGATACCCTTCAGAAAACAGCACATCCATTTCAGGTATTTCTCCTCCAGTCCTTTCTACCATCAGGTCCCCAAATCTCACTAAGATTCTTATCTGTTCTGATGGGGACCAGGTCTTGGACTGTCTGTTCCACGCAGATACTGCACATTTTCAAACAGAGAAGAGCATATTGGAATCTTCTGGTAATCCTGCCAGTAAATACAAGCATTATTCTAACAAAGAGAAAGCAGAGAAGATACGTGTCTTGGGGAGTAACTGAAAGACATCACATCTTTTGAAATGTTTTAGCTTAGACTTCAAGCCTTAGTTAAAACTATGGAAAAAGGGCAGCTAGTATGGAAACAATGCACGGATAAAACATTAGCAATCCGTAGAAAACAATAAATACATCCCTTTACCTTGAAGAGTTAGCTGTTTGGACAACTTTGGAGTGATATCAATTCCATTCTTCAGCCAACCAAGCTGAGGGCTGGGAATACCTTCAGCATGGCACCGAAGGCTAGCGGTCACACCTGGCTCCCTTGCCTGGCTCTCTGGATAGACTCGGATAACTGGTGGAACTGAATATCAAAAACAATTATAATTCAGTGAAGAACATTATCTTCATTTTAAGAAAAATAATTGCAAGCAATTCAGAAGATCCCTGCAGCTATATATAACAGCACGCAGATGTGGTATTAGTCAGATATTCAGTGACATTCAATGCAGAATTCTGTCTCAGAAAATATATGAAGCAGAAAAAATACTCTGTGAGAAAAACCTCTTTTCACTGCCTGTGGAATCAAAGAAAAATGCTTCAATTCTAGTTCAATAGTTTGTAGTTGAGTAATAAGACTTTTATTTTTCCTTTGATTCCTTTATAAAATATGAATAATGTACAATTAATAACTCATGATATGTTGTACAGAAATTGTAACTGTCCTGTTTCACAAACCTTAACATTTCATCACCACCTTTTCCCTCCTTCCAAAACACCTATCAACAATCCATTCTACCTGCATAAAATCTGTTCAGGTTTATACTTTTTTATACCTGTTCAGACAGGACCTTCTGTACCCACAATATCACTTTTCCTCTTTATCACATGGACACATCACTAGCTTATGCTCAACCTGACTTCCCACTGAAGTCCTTTTCTGCCAAGATGCTTTCCACTAGGTGGTCCCCAGCATATACTAGTGCACAGGAGTTGTTCTTCCCTGGGTGCAGGACTCTAGCACTTCTTGTTGAACTTCCTAAATGCCTGCTGGTTCATTTCTCCATCCTGTCAAACTCCCTATAAATAGCAGCAAGATTATGTAGTCTATCAGCCACTCCTCCCAGTTTGGTGCCATTTACAAAACTGTTGAAGGCAGAACTCTGCCCCATCATTCAGATCATTATGTTGTTAAACAAGACGTACCCTTCTGGACAAAATGTCCACAAAGTTGGATAATCATGTTACATAATGGGTGAACAACTGGCTCATCGGTCAGGAACAAAGAGTTACAGTGAATGGGGCAATATCTGGCTGGGATCCAGTCACTAGAGGGGTTCCACAGGGCTCCGTCCTCAGCCCAGCTCTCCTCAACATCTCATTAACGACTTGAACACAGGACTTGAAGGAAAACTAAGGAACTTTGCTGACAACACCAAATTGGGAGAAGCTGTTGACTCCCTCAAGGGCAGAGAGGTCCTGCAGAAAGATGGGCAATCACCAACTGCAAGAAGTTTAACAAGGGAGCATGCCAGATTCTGCACCAGGGATGGGGCTACTCTGGTTGTGTGTATAAAGTGGGGAATGAGGTGCTGGAGCGCAGCACTGTAGAAAGGGACATAGGGGTCCTGGTTGATGCCAGCAATGCCCTGGCAGCCAGGAGGGCCAGGTGTGTCCCAGGGTGCATCCCACTCTGCTCTCCACCGGGGAAGCCTCACCTTGACCACTGAGTGCAGTTTTGGGGATCACAATATACAAAAGACATTGAGCAGTTAGAGAATGTCCAAAGCGGGGCCACAAGGATCGTGAAGGGTTTTGATTGAGGTGAAGCCATATCGGAAGTGGCTGTGGGCACTAGGTCTGTTCAGCCTGGAGGAGACTGAGGGGAAACCTCATTGCAGACCACAGCTTCCTTGTGAAGGGTAGGGGCAGGCCCTGATCTCTTTGTGGTGACCAGTGACAGCACCTGAGCGAGTGGTATGAAACTGTGTCAGGGGAGGTTTAAGCTGGATATCAGGAAAAAGCTCTTCACCCAGAGGGTGGCTGGCACTGGAACAGGCTCCCAGGAAAGCAGTCACAGCACCAAGCATGACAGAGTTCAGTAAGTGCTTGGACAATGCACTCAGGCACATGGTGTGACTGTTGGGCTGTCCTGTGCAGCACCTGGAGCTGGACTCAATGATCCTGATGGGTCCCTTCCAACTCAGCAGATTCTGTGATCAGTCTTACGAGTTTCTTTATTAACAAAATATAAGAATTGTTGACATCAATTTTCCAAGGTTTGAAAACTTGCTGCAGTACATGCTTACCAAATAAAAAACTTCTACATACCACACATTAGTAGTGTCAGTGACATCACAGTGGACATATTCCTATCGGTAATCAATAGTTCAGCAAGATTTAAAAATCCTGCTGTGCAAAATTTTTAGATCAATAACTATTTATCTTATCCTTATTTTTTAATAGAGAGAACTTGCTTGAGGTTGTTTCTAACAATAAAAAATATTAACTGTAATAGGATTAAAGAGTATATTTTCTGTTTGCCAAATTTTTTTTTATTGCAGCTGGAATGTGGAATACTTAGGCTGTGTCACAAAACACAGCTGGGTGGAGGATGAAGTACCAGTTGATAATGAAAGAAGATAACAAGATCAAAAATTAACTGTGTCTATTTTGGCCTGAGATTAAATATTTTCAAATCCTATTCAACTATTTACAAGGAATGTCTCAGTATGCTGTCCCATTAGATCATAGAAATGCCTTACATTACTACATTGCAAGAAATACGCAAATGTACTTTATCTCGGAGAAGACGCAAAAATCAGTAGGTTTCAGGGGTATTTTAAACCCAGTTAGAGAGGATGGTCTTTTCAACATAACCCGAATATGCAAATTGCAAAAATGTAATATAATAACATAGAAGAAGGTTAAAAATTAGTCATTATGGCTTTTAGTTTCTTAGACTACCAGCTGAGAGCAAGAGCACATAAAAATCAGAGATTTAAGGATTATAATGATTTTCTGAAAAGGACTTTGCTTTCATGGAAGTGGTTCTTTATTTTCCTCCAAAGCCTGAAATTCCCACTCCTATTCTTCACTGTTCTATCTCCTCTTTCACAGCAACTCTGTGCTCCATACTGAGACCTTGCCTTCCCCAGTGACTGACCCCTGCTTGACTGCACATTCAGTGGTCTGAACACTTTTTGGCACCTCAGCTCCCTGTGTTGCCCTGCCTCGCTTCCTAAAATCCAATTTTCATGTTTGCCTGTTCAGCATTTCTTGATACAAGGCTCTTTAGGTAGCCTACCTCATGTTGAGGATTTCTCACTGCAGCAAAGCCAAATGGCTAATTCTTCCACTTTGTCTCTGGAAAAGCAAGGACCTCCAATTCCTTACAGACAGGATTGCCATCACTGAACACTCTCAAGCATCTCAGCAACAGAAACAACTTTTAGGACCAATAGCAATGCATTACAATTAATTGTGTTCTGACTACATATGCAAGGATATTTCTTGTCTCTTCTTGTGTCAGTGAAATATTCTCATTGCATTAAAACCTTGTACGTATTTAACTATTACGCCTTAACAGACTTCTACTGAGCACATGTGAAGAGAATTTTTTTAACAGTCCAATTTTAAAGAATTTTCATTGAATAGAAAAAAGAATTATTTTTTTTTATTTGGGCAAAAGGCATGCAATATTTTGGATGTAATATTATTGTTAAGAAAGTTTTAGAATATACAATGAGTGAAATCAAATTCTTCCTAAACCAACAAATAAAATCTCACCCTGCATAACAAAATGTTATTGTCACTATATTATTTAAGGGTTGTTAGAAGTTGCAAAAGTAAGGAGAGGAACTGCTCAAATGAAAGTATGTCTGACATTTCTTTTACTACCCCCTATTTCTATAGTGGATTCTGTTCACTTTAGCAGTGTTTTCCCAGGCACAGAGGTTCTTGCATGACAGTACGGCTTATTTTTTGCCTGATCTTTCCTCTATTTACTGCCATTTTCCTCTTTCCTCAGCAAATCTCTGTCTGGTAGGTTATCTACAACTAATAATGTTTTCAGCCCTTGTTTTGCATTATAATTTTTATTTCATGTTACCCTGAAGCCTATTTGTGATATTCTACTTAGAAAGAACTGTGCAACTGAGGCATGCAGACAGCTGAAATACAAATTCAGTTATGGGCTCAGTCTAAAAAGTTAATTTGATGTGACAAGTTCAATGTAAAGTCTTTGGGGCTCATTTGAATCACCTTTTTTTTTTTGTTGTATGTTTTGGGGTTTTCTTTGTTGTTGTGGCTCTTTTATTTTGTGTAACTGCCCATAAATATCACCAGAAATGAAATTTTAATTACACAATTAATTGTTCATGCTGACTTTCAAAGAGATATGCTCTAGCATCTTAACCTAAAGAAGCTTACTTTATAAGGGAGAGATCATTACATAGGGGAGACACTGCATGGTTGTATTTAGCAGAGTAATGTGTAACACATAATTCAGTGAATTCTATATTCCTTATCTTTCAATTCAATAACCAATGTGAGACTGTTGTTTCCAAATATGGTGGATATGTAACTATTCAATACCTCTAAAATTTGCTATAAAACCTCCTGAGTATTATTACAGTTGGATCTGATGGGGGAAGGGAAGGGATAAAATAGTCTATCCAAGCTGTCTTGAATGCAGGGAAAATGTATGTGTTTAAAAAAGAAACAGGTGATAACTATAGTGAACTAGGTTCTTCTAGGGATGTATATCATAACTCTTCAGTTAAACTGAGATATTTTGGAAAAACAAAGCTGACAAACAACTCTTCAGACACTATACATTCCCAATTTATATCTGGCCAAGAGACTGGGCTCTCCTTTCTTTACCTTAAGGTATCAAAACTGCTGATCTTATTTAAGTATCACTGATATATTAGAAGAAAAATAAAGATCAAACTAAGAGACTCAAATTCATTTTGTCGTAAAGTCTGAGTCATATAATCTCAAAATTATATGCAATGATATTTTTAAGTAGTATGTAGATAACAATGATTAAGATTGTCATGGAAGAGTTACTCCTTCCGGATCACATTTTTTTTATAGTTTATATGAAAAAGTGTTAAATATCAACTTATCGCTTTGATTACAATATTTACTTTACCATTTTATTTGTCTACAAGTAGACTGATTTTTTCACTATAAAACAAGTCTTTTACAGTGTTCATTAAATGTATTTCTAAGACTCCAATGGAAGCTCATTATTCTTTACTACTGTGACAGATAATTCAATACTAAAAAAAAACTTAGATTCTAATCTTAAAAGCAAATCAGATTTATATATACAATAATTGCATACTCGCCTAAAATATATGATCTTTTTTCTAAAAATATATAGCTGCACATAAATGGAAACCAAGAAAGAACTTAAAATCTAATTACATTGTTTTCACTGAACCTTCATATTAGATCTTTGTGACCAATGTAGTCTCTTTATCCCATTAACCTTTTGACTGACTCTCCAGTTAATACAAGTATCATTATACTAATTAGTCGTTATCATTGCTCCAAGTACTGACCATCATGCCTGTGTTTAAGAAGATTATTCCTTAGAAGTACAGACTCAAACTGTGGAAGAGCTGTTCATCTGACCTTTAATCTCAATGGATTTAACTCTATTTATCCACAACATTCACAGAAAATAATCCTACTGCTCAAAAGGTCTCCTTTTCCCGTTTCTTGCTCCCCAAAAAATCAACATCCAAAATCATATAGGAAGGTATCGTTCCAGTGCCAGCTTTTGGAAGAGCAGCTATCTGAGGTTTACAGAGGTTTCCAGATTAAAAAAAACCCAATTTCCTGACAGACACTTTATCACCAGAAAAATCTACATTTGTCCTCCTTCAGCTCTCTAAAATTGTATTTCTTGATTTTCTAGTCTTGCAGAAAACCTTCTTCAACTTAAGTGAAGTTTTGCCTCATTATGTGCTGAACTGAACCAAACATGAAAAATCCTAGTATTTTTACTCTTGCTATGCACCTCTGGGGAATTACTTACACATTGGGATCAGTAAAGAATGTGTTGATGAAAATATGATTTTGTTGATAATTTAGGGTAAGCTAGACCCCATAAAACAGCAGAGAATGTTGGCCAAGAACCTACTAATGTGTTCAGCTTGCCAATAACTCTGCTATGTATGCAGGAATTAAAATATGAATAAACTGCACTTCAGTCCCTTTACAGGGTTAGCCAGTACTTGCTACCTGGCTTTTCAAATGATGGAAAATAATCCCAGAAGAAAAATTTGGAGGAAAAGACGTTGATACCATGTATTGGCTCAGAGCAAACACTCTATCTACAATGTGTTGTGGGTCAGGAGGGGAAGAAGTTGGGGAAAAAAGGTTGAGATATATGCATAGATAAATCTTATAAGCCAGCTTCCTGGAGGAATGTAACAGCAGAGACAGTATGTTTATAAAAGTGCAACAAGTACTAAATATCAAAGTAATTTAAAATGTGAAGATACTAACAAGAGAAAAGGGGGGAAAGGCTATTAAAAGAAAAATGAATCATATTAAAAGCCAAAATAATCTTGGAAGTTGTATTTTATATGTATATAAATGTAAGATAAGAATAACAGAAAAAAAATCAGCATTCTTGAATGAGATGTCAAAAAAAGTCAACCTAATAAGAGTTTATGCAAGTGATTAATAACTAACAAAACAAAGAATGATTGTAACAGCACTGGCCAGGAAACTAGGGCTAGAGAATGCCTCAGGAGAGAAATAGAGTCTCTTAATGCAAAGCAAATTTAGAGAAGATTGAGGTCACACACGATTTTGGATAGGATTAATTAAGAACATGGAATGACAAACACTGTTAGTTTACTGCAGAAAGGGAGTCTTAAGAATCAAAGATAAACATGAATTGAAATATCATTAAAGTACTCAAAGAAAAAAAAGGACAGTAAATCTCAGTGGTGATAAAGCACACCCTTTATCATGCTTAAAATAATTTAGGAAAATAAATAATTTAGGAAATAAATTACATATAGGAAAAGCAGCTAGGACAGGGTACACCAGCTCGGGAGAAGGTAAAGGCCTGTCTTCAGGGCACGACTAACAAAGCAGTTAAGTTTTGTCCAAGTACAAAATTCTATGAAGTGTTACCTGGAACTTGAACAAATGTAGGAGAAAGTAAAAAACAAGATTTCAAATCCAGGTGCCTCAAGTTAATCTACTAAAATCATTGGTAGATTTCAATATCATAAATGTGAATTTAGAAGCCTGCATCAATTACAAAGCCTTCTGGGAAGTGTATTCTATTAATCTTATATTCAGCAAAACATTCGTAACATAAGAAACTTACACATTTATTTTTCCCAATGTGTTGTCCAGGTTACTAAATTAATACCAAAAACTACTTTATCTGTGTATACATGCATATATAAACCACTTATTGCTCTGCATAACATCACAGGTGCAAAGCAAGCCCTCTGGGCTATCTACATCTTTTAATAGTTATTGGTGTAGAAGTAATTAATTAAAATTATTGTGTTTCATTATTTTTAAGTTTATTTGAAGGAGAACAATGAAGAAAAAAATTATATATCTTTTTGTATTAAGTTGTATAAAAAGTAAAACAGCAACAAGAGATCTGCTTAACAAAATCCAAGTTTCTTACAACTTGATAATTAGAACATTTTTCCTTACCAGTCACCTGGAGAATATGAGTTTGATAGAGCTTATCATACCCATCAGCAAAGCAGGTGTAATTTCCCATATGAGTTGTGGTAACCTTAGTGATGTACAAGGACCCATCATCTCCAAAATCCTACCAGGAAAGATTAAAAACAAGGTTATCATAATTAAGTCCACATCTCTACAATAATTATGCTCGTCATCTTGGCAACAAAGCTGTGATACAAAGATCAGACATCACAAATATTAAATTAGAATATCTGACAGTAATCTGAAATTCAAATATTATACTTATGAACAGCAGAGTTGTTTATTCTTCTTACCTATATTGTGACTGTAAAAGAAAATAAAACTTTTTGTTGTAATGGGGAAATCCTTACAACAAGTATAAGACAGCGATGAACTTGGAAGGAAAGATGAAGCGATATTTCTTTAGATGTTCAGAGATGATTTATTCCTCCAGCCCCATGGCTGGAGTTCCCAGGCAGACCCCAGCAATGGGACCCTGCTCTCTGCCCAGGCCTGGGCACCCAAACCACCCAGTCAGGAACAGGTATGGGCCACACGTGACATGGGGACAGGGACAGACCCGTAACCTGCAGGGTCCCTCCCCCAGGGACTTCAGGGGAGAGGCACCTTCACAACTTTTATTTTAACAACTAGTTAAACTCTGCAGAAGCAATATTTAGCTATGCCAGTTATTTGAAGAAGAAAAGCTGTTGAGGATTGGATCTGACCAGAGGGAAACCCCAAATTTCTGAAAAAATTAACAAGTTAAATGATATCCTGCGGAAGTGTTGTCATCCTCTCTAATGAACAGACAGACCATAAAAAAACCACCTCATTTTTCTTCATTTCTCCTCATTAGGTTCAGTGATACATTACAGAAGCACTACTACTGTAAACTGATTTCGGTGATCTGGGATTCCTGAAAGCAGGTGTTTGTGGTCAAGACTGAGGCAAAGGAGGCTTTTAGTACATCATCGTCTTCTACGTCTTTAGGCACTGGGTTCCACGCCAGCTCAAAAAAAAGGTCCATATTTTCCCTGTCTTTCTTTTGCTGCTGATGCAGTCCTGAAACTCTGTAGACCTTCATGTCTCTCACCAGATCCAGTTCTGGGATGGCTTTTTCTTTCCTTATCTGCACATTCAAATAGAGTCCCCATGTTCTTCCTGGGTCACCTGTTGTTCCTTACACCTTTTTCCTTTTATTTGAATTCTCTCAAGAGCTCATTGTTCATGAATACAGACTTCTGGCTGCTTTTGATTTACTGTTCATTGCAAAAGCCTGTTCTTGAGCATAGAGGAGGTTATCCTTGAAAATCAATCATCTCTCTTAGACCCCATTTTCCTTCAGCATGATCTTCTATGGGATTCTTCCAAGCACATCCTTGAATAGGCTGAAGTCTCCTCTCCTGAAGTCCATGGTTGTACAGCTCTTTGCCCAGCTTAGGCTCCTCAACTCTGCCATCTCATAGTCGCTGCAGCCAATGTCATCCTCACCTTCACATCTCCAACCAGTTCCTCCTTATTTGTTTCTTCACAAACTTTGTAACCTCTTCTATAAATTCCTCAATTCCTATTGAAGACTTTATCAAAAGCTTGCAAAAGCAAAAACTTCAAGTACAATACCTCACTCAGGAAGTCCGTAAGTTGCACAGTAAAAGAACTTTGATAGAAAATATTACTATGTGCTGCCTTATTCTTACATTCTATCCTTTGGATGTTATCAATGACTAAATACTGGGCTATATTAACTTCTGGTTCATTGTGACTGTACCTGCATTCCTCCACGATCTTACCTATGGATTTTCCAACTTATTGGGATTTATTTTTTTCAGTTCTTGCTTTCCAGTTTTTGTTCTTACCCAGATAATTTAATCTCATATTTCATTCAAGATGACTTTTACTATAACATCTTGAGTCTTTTTGTAAACTGAAATTTAAACATGAAAACTGAAGCATCTATGAAATTCCCTTTAATTTCTCAGTTTTCATTCTTTAAATACACTCAAAATATTATTCAAAACACATATGTCTCACTGTATTTCTTCATCCAAATATGTTTGGGCAACTAAATTTCACATTGCACAACTCTGTGCTTCCAGTGATTCTGCTAGTTGTTCATTGGAAGAAGAAGACAACATATCTAAAAATTAACCTACCTAGTAATCCTGTCAATAACTTGACTTTCTTAAGATAACTATAGGTTTCTATTTAGCCCTTAGGTTACACAGAAAAAATTTCTACCAAATCTTCAATGTATCATTGCATGTTACCACTGCAGAGATCAAAAAAAGGGACCCTCTTTAAGACTTAATTTTTACCTTTGATTATGTGAACCAATACCACTGGATTTCCCTTCAGAATAACCCACACAACTAACTTCAAAAAATTTCCTTATTGGATGTTTGGATATTTATCTCTTTCTAAACTATATGAAGCGGAAGATCAATTTATTTTTTCCCCTCTTACTGGCTGAACACATGTTTTCAAAGTGTTCCTCTTCAACAACATTTTTAGTGGAAGATAAAAGAACAGCAATTCAAAAGAGCCACACTACAGGTACTTATGTTTTAACTGGAAAATGGATACTGTTATTGCTGTCTAAAATTTTTTGCCTAATCTCTGCCAAATGTATTTGTGAACAAAATAGGGCATAGGATGGAGTGTATAAAAATTCAGCTGCTGCAGTGCAGTCTGGAGACTAGTTTACCATTCCTTATGCTAAATTATTAGATATTGCTTTGAAGCACACTTACCTGTTACAGCCTTTTAAATGACTCATTGCAGCATATGATATCTTTAGGTATTGTTGCTATTTTTTAAGTAAATGGGTGTCTATGTTATGGTTTCTCCCTTCTTTTTCATAGAAACAGCGGATGAAACACCCCTCTGGTTATTTTATGTTAGTATTTCAATAGAATTCACACATGATGACACTCAAGAGAGTTAGAATTTTATGGATAGCATTTTTTGTTGGTAGTGGTGAGTTTTGTCTGGTTGGTTAGTTTGGGGTTTTTTTACAACTACAAAATAAATGTCCCTAGCTTATTGTTATACTGAGTTCAATGTTTGTTTTGTTAATTAAAGCAAACTACTCAATACCAACTGAACTTAATGTTGTAAGCAGCATTTGAAAAGGAATGGTGAAGTGCAAACAGCTATTTGACACTGCATGTTGACAAGCATTTAGTGTCTTATTGACTAACTCACAAACTAAGTAATTAAAAAACCCTCTATCTATACTGACACACAAACATCTTTGACACAGCGCCTTCAAACATCAACAGCAAAAAATACAGAAAAGTGGTTTTTTACCTTTTGGAAAATATATTTCATGACAGTAAAAAAATGACTACAATCTCAATTTTGTTCTCCTAAAAATTCAAATAGAAATGGCAAGGTACTTTTAAAATTACATTGAGAAACTCTAATTATTTTTGTCATACTTAAAAAGATAGAATTGAACAATTATCTTAACAGTGATTCCACTGCAATTCTGTTCTCCTGAAGAACTTGACATTCTACAAATCATGATGTATGTTATGAATAATGAGTAAAATAATATGAAAAGAAAACTTTAACTTGATAGTGAATCTTTGCTTTGGTCTTTTACTGCTTATAAAACAGAAAAGAAAGGTGATTTTTGGTTTTGAATCAGCAATTATTTCCTTAGAGTTTATAACTTTCTTTCATATGCTAACACTTTCCATATAAGAGAATTTATGACCATTTGCTAGTACTTCTTCATTAAAAGCTATAGAAAGACTGCTCCCAGCTTCCTCCCCACAGGAGAACATACAATGAAATAGACTGCCTGAATTTGTTCATCATCACAGAAGCTAGAAGTGGTTTGGGTTTCGTTTGTGGTGTTTTGGTTTTGGTACTTTTTCCCAGCATTTGTTGCCAATACATCACCATCTTAAATAACTTTTGGGGTATTTTGCCTTGTATACATAATGATATTAAAAAATCTAGTAAAGAAAAGAACATAGGCTATGCAAACTGAAGATGTGAATTCTTACTTACATTGTCCTCAAATAGAAAAAAAAATAGTTTACTGTGTCCTTAGTAAATGGAATTAGCAAACACCAAATATTTTTAACTAATAGCTTTTCATATTACATTTATTTCTATTTGCGGTCTTTAACAAATCTACAACAAAGGAAAAAAAAATATATTGTTTGGCCTCTTTTTTACAGCTGGCTAGCAGAGTTAAAATAGTTTGATTATAATGATAACACTCTGGGTGGAGGCATTTCCCTTCTTTTTAAAGGAAAAATCTTGATTTCTTAATGGGAAAAGTCAATAAACTCCTCATCATCTCTCTCTGCGTTGATCAGATAGAAAATTTGAAGCTAAGAATTAAATTTTTTTATTGGTGTCCTAAAGGAAAACTGCATCAATAATTGCGATCAAACATATATTTTCAGAACAGCAGCTGTTTGCTAGTAAAACACAGCCAATATACTTACCCTACCCACCCCATCCTGTTCCCCCCCCTTATTTCCTGTACATCCCTCCAAGCTTTCTGCATTTTATTTCACTCAACTCATGGAAGTACCAGTAATACTAATGTCATATTCTTGCTCATATTTTACATATCTTTCAGTATCTCTAACGTCCTTTATTACAAGGACACAGAGAGCAGATAACCTTTTGAGGGTTAACTGAAAACATTTTTAAAAATAATCATTTATGTAAGGTTGGTTTGCCAGATAAGCTCAGCTCAGGCTTTTTGTGCTAATGTCAATGTTACAACTCCTATTTGCCAAGTAATAAGTTTCTCTGTTCACGTTGGCAAAGCAATGCAACTCTGCAGTTTGCTCCTGACTGTCAGAAAGAAATTACATTCCACAAAGAAAACTGAACATAATTGCATTTGGCAGAAATCCAAGATGTTTTTTTCAAGTTTTTCTTCTAGATTAAGAAGGAAAACAAAACCTACATAAGGATAAATTTTGCATGCCTTCTCTCGGTCTCATCGTTTATAGCTGCAATCAGAACAAATCATGAATCTAGTGTAAGTCCACTGGTTGAGGAATCATCCTGACAGAAAATTGCAAATCATGCCAAAGCTTACAGAAGGAAAGTGTGCCATCTAACATAAGCACCAGTATAGTATATGCAGTAGAAAGAGACAGCATCTTACAAGAAACTTTGTTCTGAAGAATGTAATACCAGACACCAATTCGTTACTATTAATGCAGGCTAGTTTTAGTCAAAGGAAATTAATCTTCCTAAGCTTCTTTTACAGTCATTTGAGAAAGCTCAGGGTAGCAAAATCCTTTCATGCAACCGTTCAGTGGATCTGTCATTGCTCACTGTTTTAGCTACCACCCACCTCTCTGCTGACCATGAAAACAAACTTCCTAGCTACAATGAGACAGCCTAAGCATTCCATTGGTTCCTCTTTTCTTGACACGGGGGAGAACAGAAACAAAAAAGCAAATAATGACTGAATTTTACAGGCTGTATTCCGTTACTGCAAAATAGCTTTACTAGCATTACTCTGCTGATGACTGGGTAAAGCGGTGATCATTTGGTGAGTAATTCTAACATCTAACTAAATCTCCAATGCTGAGAAAGACTTCATGCATATCTTTCTAAGCCCGTATTACAAATAGTCAATGCAGAGGTCAGCTGCTACTCTTGCATCCTAAAAATAAGACTTTGTAATGCATGAGCCCAGGCTGTTTGTTGAATTGAGCAGGATTTGGCTGTATTCAGCAAATCTCAGAAAAAGATTACTTCTATGACTATAAATGAATATAATAACACTTTATATAATAATTCTAAAATAAGTAAATAATAATAATTATAGTTTAAATAATTAATTACATAGGTATGATTTTCCCTTTATTCTTTGGGATACAGTAAGGACTGCAATTTCACTTCACGAGGAAACAGTAACAGCTAATAAATGGTAATACCCATTATTGTACACGAAACATGCAACTGCTTCATGCTTTTGAAAAAAATGTGTTGATTAAAAATTGGTTTTGCTATTTTGAAACCTAATAATGGTCAAACCTCCTAAGAACCTGAAGATGGGTGACAGAGAAAAGGAATATAAAACGCCTGTGCTAGATCACCACTGAGAATAATGACTTCATTTGATACGTAGATGTGTAAAGAGAATTTAGATTTTTTTTCTTGTTTATGGCAGACACTAGACATAAGTGAGAGCTTTTCCAAAGTACTAGAGCTCTTGAGGCTAACCATAAAACATCACTAACCTTTTACTTCACCAAAACCTCTGTAATTTTATGTTATCTTGCTATGAATCTGCAATAAGGACTGCAAATTTATTAAGACATTAAAAATCTCCAACTGAGTAGTGCAGTATATTTTAAATGGAAAATTCAGCATGCTCTGATACAGCTGTCTTTTTTATTGCTTCATGTAACATAGAGATCTTCAGAATGACTCATATACCATTTAACTTTTACTCCTTTTTAACAAAACAAATTGTTATATAATCAGATTTCATCAGATAAATCTATTTGACATTAATTTCTCATATATTTTTAAAGTTAACCTCATAACCAATGAGATGAATAATAATTACCCAATTACCACAGTTTATTATCATTCCCCTAAACGGTTCCTTTTTCTTTTTTTTCCTTTTTTTTTTTTAATCAGCTTTAATTGTAGATGTTTTTATTATTACTCTCCAAGCTAGCTCTGCAAAGAGAAACTAGCTTTGCACTACACACTTTACTTGGGTCATATTCCATAGGTGTCTAACTCTTAAGAGGCCCAGAGAAGTGTAATTTGCCGTTTAAGGTGACTCAGTTTAGAGTCAGATGGGTGGATTAAGCTTTTAGCAAGAGCATCTCCATTTGTACTTTCCCTTTTTAAAAATATTTTATTTGTAGGAGTGCAAAGAAGACATTGAATACTTCCTAAATTTTTCTGATTCTAAAAATATCACACTATATAATTACACTGTGCTAAGATTTAATGTGCTTTCAAATATTTAAATTAAAAACTATTTAGTTCTAAATTTATAAAGTTTATTGAAGTTTTTTGTCTTCCTATTGCATAAAACACTGGATTACAGTTTTAGTTTCATAAGTCCTAACCCCTTTTCTTATGTTGAAAAAAAATCATATCTTTTGTTCCTGAACTGCATTCATCTTAAACTAAAACAACTCATTTCATACAAAAAAACTTCTCCAGATGTTTCTTTACAAACTCAAGAGAATCTACAAAAAACAATTAAGGAAAACAAACAACCCTTAAATTTTTGTATTACTCAAATTTTCATCCAATTATTATCGAGTCCATCCCATGTATTTATGAACTATCCAGGAGTGAGACAGACAAGTAGGTAGAGTGTCTTCAAGGTTTATGCAATCTACAAAAGCCCTGTGGGATAAATTTTGGGTTGTCACAAACTCCTTTATGTATATGTGCTAAACCAATAAACAGACACAAAAATACATTTTCAAACAACTTTCAAACATCTTGCAGAGAAAACTGCCTAAACCAAAAAAGACATTGATTGGGAATCCCCTAATATGTGGCAGCTGAAGAGGATATATGGGGGAGAAAAAAAAGAAAAAAAAAGAAATCTAGTACCTTAAAATGATTACAAAATGAGAATGATTCACTTTAGCCATTCTTAGCACACAAGGGGGGAAAAAAGCATATAATAACTCAAATAGTTTTCTTCAAGTTGATCTCTCCTTTTAAACGAAGCATTAATGTGTGATCTGAAAACAACAGTAGAAAGAAAAGAGGGCCAGTCACACATTACTTGGATTATCAATACTATGCCACTTGTGTCAGTTTGTTATCAAGTACGTTACATAAGAAATGGGCACATATATACTTAGAAAGATTTTGAATGTAATTCCCATATGAAACAATTTTTTTTCAACTACACCCCTGATTACATACAACAAAGTGAGTGACATCCATTCTCTATCCATCTTTTGCTCTTTTCATATAAAATCAAAATATTGGCAGTTTGAATGCCAGCACAGCAGCTTCACTTAAGGGTTTAGCCAAGATTGACACACTCAATACTTCTGAAATAATTTTCTTAGAGCCTTTTAAATAAACAGCAAATTCCAGTCAACTTGAACTAAGCACTCAGTATGAGCTGGAGTACTACAAATAGATGCTGAATTTATGCTAAAAGAATATTGAAAGCTGAGACAATTTACATTTAATACCAATCTTAGTTATCTAAGCATCACACACACACTGCCTTTGCTCAAACCACTAATACAGCAATCCATGTCCATCAGTCTAATTCTTTATCACAAGAAATCTTTACTAGGCATGATTGACTCCTTGATATCAATGAAAGGAAAGACATTTCGAGGTCACTGGCAGCAACCTTTTTCTGTAACTGCAGAAACTAGTTATGCAGGATTTGGGGTTTTGTTTTGGAGGTAGAGTTTTTGTTTGTTTTGTTTTCCCTCTCTACAGAAATAAATTGTGAGACTTTTTAGTATCGCCTTTGTATTGTCTGGTTCTGGTTTCTGGTCAGGTTAACTGTAGGCCACTGGAAGAACATCGTGGTACAAACCAAGAAAAATTACAGTGTTCAAAAAGTTTTCAGTAAAAAAATAAAATTTTTTAGCATATGGTGGCACTGACAAACATATTTTAGAGTTGTACCAAGTATGACTTCTGTTCTTTTACTGATATGAAGCCAAGATATTATGGTAAGCCCACAGGTATTACATATTTTGATGGCTGTTCACAGACAAAGACAATAGCATAATGCTGAATAAAAAAATCTCATTACTTTCTACGCATTATTACCAATAAGTTATTTCTGGTTCATCTTTCTGTTACATATCGTTCTGTTACATCTAGTCTGTCTTTAAGTCACAAAATGAGGTTTGAAATTCCCCATTTCAAAAAGGATTGTGAATAGTCATTATAACAATTTTCTGGATGCTATTAACAAATAAATCTGGATGATATTTAGATGCATTGTTCTTATTAAATGCTCATATTTGTTATACTTAGAAAGTTTACTATATCCTGCTACTTGCAGGTAAACTGTGTGTTATTTAAAAGCAAAGTGCTTAATTGAGGTACCTGTGTTTCCTGTGTTACAGTAGCTAAAAAAAAAATTGAACACAGTACTTTCAACTGCACAGTTAAAAATAAGACCTTAAACTCCAGTTAAATTAAATGCTTATATAAAAATTTATATGCAAATGAAAGTATCACACTGAGTCATGGCCATATTCCTGTGCTCTTTTTAAATTGAGTAGCAGGTTCTCTCTTCTGTGAGACATCCATTACTTCAATTTTACCACTGCTCTGCCAATCACAGTAAGTCTGTTGCAATAATAGCTAACTCTTCATTAACACATCTCAAATTTCTACAAGATCTACCAAAATAATTTTCCTTCTTCGTACCCCATTATTCTTAATATTTGTCTCCTGTAATTAGTTTTAGCTTTTCTAAGTACCACTTTCTGTAATGGGCCCAAAGTTGTTTTAGAAGTGCATGTCCTTTACAAAACATGAAGATAAATACACTCTATTTTCTTTTCTCACCCTTGTTCTTTTCTTTTCTCTTAAACAATGGGACAGCACTATCTATTGGAAAGATTCTATGCTACTGTCACCACATAAAACTGTATTACTGAAATACCACAATATGATCTTTTTCTTATATACAATGCAGCATTACTTTGGAAGGCTGAAATGTACAGAAGTTCTTTTTCTCTAGCTAACCCTTGATTTCTACTGTATTTTACTCCAGTCATTAGCTGTTGCCAATTGATCATAGAGCCCATGTCAGAAATAAGGTCTCTATTAATACCGAGGGGTGTGAGAAAAGACAGTTTTTTCTTCTCTGCCTTCCTTCCAAAATATTAATTGTTCAATAATCACAGGTTAAACTTCAAAGCCTTTTTCATGAATGAATTTCTTGTCTGATGTTAAAACTAATGTATATAATATTAAAAACGGGAAGGAAAAACAGGATTTCAGTGATCTTTCATTAACTATAAGTTACAATAGTAGGAACTGCACAGAATTCACACTTGCCAAACTGCTGCACAAAATTTTAAATATCTTGTAGACAAAAGTCATATGGTATTGATATTTTACTGCACCAGAGTATGGCAATTCCACTTGATTTCTCATTAACACAAGCAGGTCTGTAAAGACAGACTCTTGCCTGGAAGGAGCACAAATTCTACAAAGGAAGACATGGCCTCCTCCCAATTAACTAAGAGAACAATTTGAAATAATATGCTTTAAAACTGTTACAGTTAAAATCCTTAAGAGCAAATGGACACAAAAATCTGCTTTAAAACTGGACAAGATAAGATACTTCAGATGAGAGTGATAAAAGTTTCCTTTTATTAAGGTACTCTGAAATTTATTTTTGATTTAAAAAAATATTATTTTTCCTCTTCAGGACTTCAATTAAGTATCTATATGCAAATGCATGCATTTGAAAACATTACTATATTTTCCTTAGAAAGTTTTAGAAGGAAAATGTTCATCAGCAAAACCAAAACATATTTAGTAGGTACTTTTGAGTAACTGTCAAAAAAATCCAATCATTTCTATCTCATTTTACCCATGAAAGTATAATAAAGAATGCAGATTCAGTGATTCTCTGTAAACTCAGAGATTTTTCTTACTCAAGGACAATTTTTTATAACAAACCCAATTAGGTATTATTTAGAAGCACTGTTTGAACTTGCCTACTTCTGTTTGTAGTTTTAAGCCAGGCATACATGGAAGGAGAATCAGATGGACATCACTGATGCATCTGTTTCCCAAATCATACTAAATTAGGAAACTCTTTTGTTTATTTTTTCTCTCCTTTTGAACATAATAATGAAAACACTCTGCCATGGATACAAAGGCTCTTGTATATACTCAAACAAAAACATTCTGAATGTAAACTTTTGAAAAGGAAGCTCCAGATTATAAAGAATGCTATGTAAGAATAGTATAAAAATGAAAAATAAAGAAAGGAAGAATATATCTGGATGTGATAAAATTAACAGGTGAAAGAGAAATCAGTCTGAGCTAAAGCAGAACTAATTACATATAGATATGAAGGATACCTGGTGTCAGGTGTATGAGTAGATGGATCACTGACCAGCTTGATTCAGAGAAATCTTAGATAACACAATTTGAAAATGATAGCAGACATATCCTTTTCTGTTGTTACCCAGTCAGAGTTCACAAAGTGATCAGACTTGGTCTAGACAAACAATTTGCTTCATGTTCACTTTTGCAAGTAGTGGTACCAATTATTTTTCAGGTGGGAAGCAATTTTATTTCTGAGTCAGTACTGAGTAAATACCTTTGCACACGCCTGCAGTATTTTTTTTTTTTTTTTACTTATCATTAGTTTTGCAAATATATTCATTCCAGTAGAGCCAAGTTCCCAATCGGTAATTATGCCCTATGTATTGTCGCTGTAGGACACGAGAGCAAAGATGCGTGAACACATCAGCCAAGGTGAGCAAAAGAGGGAAGTTTATTTTCTGACTCCACTACTTATAGTTTTACAAAAGTGACAGTGGATTGGAGGGTGAAAGGGCCACCTCTCCAATGACACTGGACAGGTTACCAATCCATCAACTTTCTCCACCTCTATGAAGGAATGCAAAACAACTGAGTGTTTACAGAACAAAGCGTGGGAAAGCGTGCAACTAGAATGAAAACATCAGAAGGCTAAAAGTTTTCTAAAAATCAGGGCGACAACGTATCCTAATTTTTCCTCCTGGGCAGCTTGTGATGGTGGGCCAGAAAGGGTTTCTCTCTTTTTTTTTCTATTTAAGCAATTGTGCCTCTCTGTTCAATGAAACAGACTCCTGGATATCAAAGCACTTTTACTGCTGGTGATATGGCCCTCCTATTTAATGTACTATAGCAATGATTGGAAAGTCAGGACTGTGAGCCATAGGAGACCATTATTAACAAAGCATCTTTCTCAAGCTCTTAAGAAGGAGTGACCTTTACTGCTAGCTCTAGTGTAGTCTGAGTTGGTCTTTCAAGACTTCTTTTCAAAAATAATAACCTGAAAAGCTTAGTATTCCTTTTGTGTATTATAAAACCCTTCCTCATAATTCTTCTGAAAGCTGTGAAAAGCATTAAGTCTACAAGGATAACAAAACTACTGCAAAATGACCTGGGCAAATAAGGAGAAATAAATATCTAACTAGTAATAAAATTATTCAGAAATGATCCTGTTTTTCACCCAGTTGATGGAATGTATATAGCAAAAGGAGTGAGAAGAGTAAGTCTATAGCCATACATAAAAATCAAACTGCAATTTTTTGATGAGCTAATCAGAAATTAATAGCACAAACTGCATTTGCTAGTAACAGCAATACTGAATGCAGACATAACCTGCATCTCTATATACATATACAGAAAAGACAACAGAAAACAGTGAATTTGAACTGAAAAGTTTGTGGAAGAAAGATATTATGAGAACCAAAAAAAAAGGCTTAAGAAGTTTTAGAAGTCATCTTATGACATAAAATATAAACCAGCTTTCCACTAATTTTAAAATACAGGGAGGATGGACAAGAGTGAAAAAAAAAAGTGTGATAAAAGTTCTGGTGCCTGAAAAAAAGGAGTAGGAGTTACTCCTAAATTCAAGCTCCAAATGTACTTGATAGACATCTGGATGTGCAGCTGTCCTGCACCACCTCGATGAGCTTTGGGATGTTCCTAACTGAGCACGCTGGTCTAAGGTTCAGGATAGTACTCCCATCCATTTGCCCAAATTCCATCTTTCATTATTCATTATCAAGAAGGATATGGCAGAAACTAAATTCTCCTGAAAAAAAGATGAGAATTGAACAGTAAGAGATGTGATTATTATATAGTGGGGAAAAAATATAGCTTTGGGACTTTAAAGTATTTTTTACACCTTCTATAGTTATGATGCAACAACAATGGGCCTTGCAAAATATTATAGGGCAGGTACACATGCCCTCAATAATTGAGCCAGGTGTCTGTTCAGAGAGATGAACTTTCAAGACCAACAAGACCAAAAATGGCTTTACAAAATCAGTTGGCATTAGATATATTATTATTAAAGGAACAAGGGAATTGTGGAATCTTAAATCTTAATCCATTCACAATGCAACATTATCAGTTGAAGAAGCCTGAGCCAAAACGAAGCAAATCACTGATCAAATATCAAAGCTCTTCCAATCACTCCAAACCTAAGGTTGTTGTCATGGCTGAAGTCCATAGTCTAAACCTTGTGACTCATGGGGTGGAGGCAATGTCTATAATGATGATTGGGTTGATGATTGCAACTGCAGTTACATTTGTAATGGTTGGGATAGCTATTGTACACTGTAGAATTGCTTGTGTCATTTTCCTGTTGCTTCTGTTTTTTTCTCCTCTGACTTTTCTACAAACACATTGCCCCCTTGGACAACCTGTGAAATGTGAAAAAGGTCCCAGGAATACACTGTTTGAGCCACAGAGAAATGTAAGAAATTTAAAGACCACAATTGCCTCAAACATTGTCAAGGCCACAGAAGTGATTTGCCATAAGATAAGTCACCACAGTGTGAACTTGAGATAAGGACAGAAGACAGGAATTTGCAACAGGAAGGCATTTATTCCAGGCCTAAAGGAGTTGACGTGTGGCTAACACATCCTGGTTAATCTATCCAGACAAAAATTCCAGCTGTGGCAAACTGTGAGAAAGGAAACAACTGCTTATACACATTCTACCCCAAGTTACGGGAATATTTGTGACCACCCATGGATACCCACAACTGTGACTGCATAAAAGCGGTACCTCCAGAATGACTACCAAGAAGACCAGGGTGAAGAAGGACCAATGGGATGCCTCTGGGTCCACAGTGTGGTGACAATTTTCTGCTTGATCACTCTCTCCTTCTCTGCCCCCTTGCTCCTTCCTATTTCTTTCTATCTCAGTACCCCACATTTACTGTTAAATAAAATCCATACTGCTGACTTCGGCATATGGTCTCATTTGACCTTAATTCAGGCAGAGGCATCTCTCAACAATTGGATCATAACAAGTGTAGTAGAAAAAAAAAATAAAACAAAAATGGTATTCAACTCATGAAATAGAAAAGGTAATAATACATCCTACTTAAAAGAAAAACTGTGTCACAGATAAAGGGCACTTCAATATAGATAAAAATAGAAACATGCTGACTTTGATGAGTCACTGTTAATCAAATCCAACCACTTCATCAGAAAAATCAGTAGAAAATATCCGAGAGAGATGTAACATGTTTAAGAGGTGTCATAAGCATAACGTCCAAGGAAAACGTGCAACTAGGCTTTTAAAGTGAACCTCATTTATATATGTATTTATACATATATAACTTCATATATATATTCTGGCTGTAACACACAGAATACCACATAGAAGATCACACACTGAAATTGCTGCACTGCAATTTACTGGTGAAAACTCAAACTGATCAGGATCCAGATTTTGTATTGAAAACAACTGCCAGCTTTTTGCCCATAGCACTACAATTGAACAGTTTTATTTGTTCATTCTTGGACTATGAGTTACTGATTTCCAAAAAGGAAGAGACTAGGAGCATCACCTCTAAAAGGAAGTAGGCTCTGGTGCTCTCTTCATGTCATAGGACCTCTACACTTTCCGTCACACAAGCAACAATAGGGCCCCATGGCAAAACTTCAGGGAGGACAAAAACTTCCTCAGGAATAAAACAAGAGCATGCAGAGCTTGCTGCAGCAAATCTGAAAGTGAGTGCATTGACTGCAAACAGGCATTACCTCTTTTAGGACATTTGAGAATAAAGGAATAGGTTTACATGAATTTTCAGTATCTTTTTGTCATGGTTTAGGTATGGTACTCCCTAATTTAATGCTCTTAGTGAAACATGCAGAGTTCAATCATGCCACCTTCCCCTGTGGCAGCCTGGAGAGGAGAACTGGAGGCATGAGAGGGAAAGATCATGGGTTGAAGTAAGAACAATTTACTGGAAATAGCAATGGAGTAAGACAACAACCAGTAACAGCAACAATACTAATGACAGATTATACAAGAAGAAAAGAAGCAAATGATTCATACGTGATTGCTCACCTGCACCCACAGAAACCCCCCAAAACACCTGACTTCTCCCTTTGCAACTCAACTCTGAGAAAGGGAGCCCGTCCCCCATTTCTGAAGAACAGCATGAGGTGGTGCCCTCTGGGTCCTAGACATGCTCCGTCCTGGCTATGGCAAAAATTCACTATGTCTGGCCAGAGCCAGGACGCTACTCTCTTTTGACTATATATTTTCTCTTTCTTTAAATTTAAGTCCTCTAGTTTATATCCTAACTTTATTTTTTTTTTTTTTAAGAGTTGTTTTATCTGATTTGGGGAGCAGATAAAAAAGATTGAAGAATATTTCCCTGACATTTATGGTTCACCTGGGACTCTATTGGAAGCAAAAATACAGACACACACACACAAATTTTTCTCAGACAGGCCATTAATATTTCTAACCATTGTATTAAAGTCATAACTGAGTTGTATTAAGAACAATTCAACAATGTCTAAAGAGAAGCTTGTATGTAGGTCTATACTGTCCCATGGGAGAAAACAATGTGGAAAGGAATAATTCATGAGGTTCTCCTCAGATTTTTCTTAAGAATAATAAAAAGGGGAACAAAGGATGAGATGTTGGAAGAAAAAGAAGAGGTCTGATGTCTGGAGTCCTTTCTAGGAAAGGTGCTTAGTGTTTTGGACAATCTGGAAACCTTTATCATCAGTTGCTGATCAGAACCCTACAGAAGCTATCCTGTTCTTCAGAGAATGTTAGCTTTTAGTGGCATTCTCCATTACAGTGCTTTGGGTTGTGTTTTTTCTTGCTGGATGAAGGGTAAATATGTCAAGAAGAAAATGCCAACTGTCACCAAAAAATTGAGAGTTTTAACATGCAAATGCATTTTAACAAGATAAAAAAAAAAGAAGTTTGGGAAAAAAAGATAACCTATACATAACTTCAAAACCCCCAAAATGGAAATATTACATGCTTTGTATGAAGGCAGCCCAAAGAAAGATACTATGAGCTTTTATGAAGAGGAAGAAGTTTAACCACACTATTTTGAAAAGTTACTGTTAAACTTTGCATGTGGACAAATCTTCTCAGTAGATCTTAAAAAAATGTAAGAAAAGGGGCCAAGATCTTATAAGTGTGACTCCTCCCACATATAGGAAAGAACCTGAAGGCAAAGCTGGAATAAAATATCAGAAAAACAATAAAGTAAAATAAGTTATGAAGACTTTAAATAGTGAAAGAATTAACAGTAAAAAAGTAGTATGTGTTGCATTTGGAAAATAGATCTGCTATTTTTCATACATGGGAATTATTATCTCTAATGAATAGTAGGTTAGATAAAAACGAGGAAAGTGGAAAGGCAATATTAGATTTAAGATGCAGGAAAACAGCAAGGGAAAAAAAAAGGCCTTTCTATAAGTGTACTGAAATATCAGCAAAATGCCCTGTGATATCAGTTCTGTAGTGAGTCACAGCATAATTATATTACAATTTAAGTAAAATTTGCAAAGGCATATAATTTTTCATCATTTCACTCAGATGCTAATTTTCCCCTCTCCCATCAGCTCAGTAAGAGAAGGATTAGTAGCAAGATGCACTACTTCCACAAATAGTAGTTATTAGTACCGTAAGAAGAGCTGAGGAGTGCTAAGGACTTTCAGAAATAACAACTGGATATTATAACTAATGGTATTAAGACACACTTTGTAGAACATTTTTAAATGCACCACTTAAACACAAATTTCTATTATCATCCTTTAAAAGTCAATCAGTATTTATTAATATTTCTTTAAAATGTCATAAGAGTATGCAAGACATTAGTCATTATCAAGACTCATTTTTAGCCACTCCACAGTTGACAGCTTTAGAGATCTATCTTGTACACTTTCAGTAGAGGAGTAGAGTATTTAAAAAACAAAAATAACATAAATTGAACTATCAATTTCAGTTTAGATCCGGATTCCTTTCCTTCTTGTCACATTTTTCCATTTGACAAAACACTAGGACATTATACTGTTCTGAGTTTGTCCCTCCTCGAAGCAAATAGCTTAATTCATATTGAGAACTGGATAGTGCAAAAGCTGAATTTCTAATTATGAGCACTTGCTATGATTTACAGAATCCCATTGTTACTACTGCTTAGTCTGGTGTCCTATATATGTGCTGACTTCCAGATACATTGATCTTTGATGCATTTTACTGAAAAAGAACCATAACTCTATCTTTCAAGGTCACTGTTGGCCTTGTTATTTTCAGAAAATGTACTGCCCTTTACACAATAGTACTAATCTTGAGATGCACAGATGTGGTTCTTGTATAACTGAGTAAATTAAGAATTCCCAGAGTTAGGCAAACATCATTGTAGTTTATAATACAGCCATAGTAAAACCTAGAGTACCTGTCTCTGGGGACATCTTATATTATACAAGGAGTATAGAATCTAGAAATAAATCGAGAGAGATCAAATCTGTGAAAACAGTGAAAAGTAAAATAAATTTTGAAGAAAAGAAGGTGTGGGGACGAATCAAAATCAATGTCTTTCTGTCCATTTTTTATTGTTTCTTTTCTTAATCCAGACACCATTAATTCTTTCTTCCTCCATATTTTACTTTATCTGCAAAGACAGATTAATATTACACACACACACACACACACACATATATATATTTGAGCTCTATTAATTTTAATGCCTCACTCTGTGGATATTGTATCTGACCTTCTCTTTCTGTATCTGAATCACAACTAAACAGGCAATACTAAGGCACTAAACTGTAATATAATTTTTGCTTAGAAAGATTTCCAAACGTTCCGGATTGTTTATAATTTTCTTAAGATAACAAATGATGAATATGGTCATCTTCAGGGTCATTGGAAGCTTTTACTCCTTTAAAAATTCCTACCTGTACACAAAATTAAGGCATCACCATAACCCTAGAATTCAGGTAATATTTTGCAGACCTTTATTTTAATGTTTGTGGGTTGTTAACCCAATACACTATCACACATTCCTCCTCTCCTATTAAATATAAATTAATCTGGCCAATTCTAGCAATTTCAACACTTCTTTGAATGTCTGATCACCACTGTGATCTCACTTCAAAGTGGGCATCTCACTAGTTTTCAAAATTCAACACTCAACTCTCTTCTAGCTGTGATAAGTATTTCAGAAATGTGCTCTGGCTAATAGCCATGCTCCCATCCGGCTGCTCTCTCACTCATTCCTCTTCCACAGTAGGACAGGGGCAGAAGATAAGAGAAATATGAATGAGAAAGCTCATCAGTTCAGACAAACACTGGGAGATTGCTTAATAAGTACCATGGTGGGCAGAAACAGCCTTGATCAATTTAGACAATTGCCTCCCTCGACCTGCTGGCCACTCATCTTGTGATGCAGCCCAGGATGCAGTTGACCTTCTGGACTGCAAGCACACACTGCTGGTGTGTCCAGCTCTCACCCATTAGAGTCTTTCTCATCTGCTCTCAATGTCTTCTCCCAGTCTGTGCTTTTATCTGGGATTGCCCTGACCCAGGTGCAGCACCTTGCACTTGGACTCATTGAACCTCATGAGGTTCCTCTGGGTCCACTTCTCAGATTTGTCCAGGTCTCCCTGGATGGCACCCCATCTTTGAGATGTGTCAAACATACCACTCAGCTTCATGCCATGTGCAAACTTGCTGAGGGTGCACACAATCACACTGTCTGTGTCATTGATAGAGGTTTTGAAGAGCACCACTCCCAAGACACATCCCTGAGAGACCCTTCTTGGTCACTGGCCTCCACTTAGACACAATAACACAGAGTTGTTGACCATTACCTCTGGATCCATCCATCCATCCATCCATCCATCCATCCATCCATCCATCCATCCATCCATCCATCCATCCATCCATCCCCAATTTGGANTCCATCCATCCATCCATCCATCCATCCATCCATCCATCCATCCATCCCCAATTTGGAGAGAAGGATGTTGCACGGTACCAAACTGAAGGCTTGCAGAAGTCTAGATGGGTAACATCTGTTTACCTTCCCTTCTCAACAACTGTCATCACTGGATCATAGAAGGTCAACCAGACTGGTCAGGCAATTGGTCAAGTCCTTAAAGATAAACCTGCTCCAGTGTGGATGTTTTGGGTATCTGCTTCACCAAGGAGTACCTACTGCTTCTCCAGACTTAGACTTTCCTCTGCTGTTTCTTGCTCTTCTTTGTTCTCTAATCTCTCTCTCTCTCTCTCTCTCTCCCTGTTTTTTCATGCTCTTTTTTGAATGTTCTTTCAGAGATGCCACGAGTGTGTCTGAGTAGCTGCCCTGCTGATGGTCCCTTGGGACTGACTGCATACAACATGGGACACCCCCTGTTCCTTTCCCTGAGAGGCCCCACCTGTGGCCCCTGCTGCCAGTTCCTGGGCACTTGCACCCAGAACAAGAACTTTCTCTGCTTGGTTTTTGTTGTTTTGTTTTTTTGTTTGTTTTTTTCATACTCAAAATATATGT
>JACBWW010000015.1:10357096-10384279 GCA_020086605.1 Lanius collurio | reverse complement strand
CTGTATTTATTTTTTTTAAATTATTGGTCTGTGAAACATAGTTTCTCTGTATTTAACAGGGGTTCAAATACAAAGCAAATAAAAACAGATTTCGTTTGTTGCATATCATTTCCATTTCTTTTCTTTGAAACAGCAGAAGTATGTAGCTTGTTATGCATCACTTCGCTATTATTTATGAGAGGTTTTGATAAAAAGCTGTTAAAAAGAACTTTCTGTTACTTACACTGATATCTTCCAAATCTAAACTGTTCAGAATGACACTGTTCCTCTTCCAGACGATGGGAGGTCTCAGGGTTCCCTGGATGGCACAACTTAAGACAGCACTCTGTCCCACTGTTGCTGCAGTGGTGCTTATTTTTTGATCTTCTGGCAGACTCAGCTGAATTACATCTGGAAAAAAGTATTGTTTGTAAGATCAATTACCAGGCAGTTTCATGAACCTAATCAGCATGAACTTTTTGTATATTGGTAATTCAAGTATTTTAGCTGGAATGAAAGTAAAAAGAATTTCCAAAACCCCCAGTAATTTCAGAGTATTTCATATAAAGGTCAGCGTGACATTTCAATTAAATTGACTGACAAGCATCAGACTGTAAGAAGCAGCATGAAAGTGAATTCCAGAGGAAAGACTGTAATACACCTGACTGTGTATCCCAAATCAGACACTGGAAGTTATCTGACAGTTAAGGTAGGTGCAGTGGACTAGTCAGAACCCCTATTCTACTTTTTTCAGGCTAACAAACTGTTCATCATTAGTCAATCTTTAAAAAAATCTTACAAAAATTTAGACATATGTGATAGGAGTCCAGACCTTTAATCTTTCTCTGTTCATATATGCATTAAATAGCTCCAATATTAACAGAAGGCTAAATTTCTTCTATGTCTAGAACTCATCTGGACACTTGTATAGAAAAGGAATGATACACATCAAACTGATAAAATTGCATACTCTTCCCTCTTGTGTAATTGCTTTAAGTTACAGGCTGATCAGCTGAGAGTTAGCTTTTCTCCTGTGGTGGGTCTGACTAAATATAACCTATTTAAATTCTATATTTGTAAGGATTTTGTCATATTAGACAAAAGAATTATATAGGAACTGAAGATCATCCAAATAACAATTTTTCCGCTCAGCTGCTAAAGCATGAAAAAACTCTTTTTTATCTTTCATTCTTCAAGTAAACTACAAAAAACATCCTGTGTCTATTCTCTTTTAATTATGAAAATACTTTCAAATAAGAGACATTAATTCTTTCATTACAGGAAAGGAGGAAGCTGTAACGAAGTTAAGATCTTCTATAGGTTCCTTTCAGCCTCATCAAAGCAATACTTCGTAATTAACACTTCCCTCCTGTCCTCCTTCCCCTCCTTCCAAGCATTAGAAAAGCACATTAGCATCCTCAGGAAAGTAAGTTTGGCTTTTCAATAAGTAAATTAAACTCTTAAAAAATGTGATTAAAATAATAATTTTATACTTAGTTGCAAAGAGAGGCCCCCAGATTCTTTCCTCTTTCAGAAAAAATGCACTCTATGACTCAAAATGTGAGTGATGGTGCCCACCAGACGTGCCCAAATGAGACTGACCTTTTTTAACTAGAAACATTACTTGACACAATGCCTTACACGAAGGAAATGTACCAATGACTCTTCTGATGTTTAGTGTAGTTTTAAAAATCTACTGCACTCTCAGAAGCACTTCATCTTCTATCCTACAGGAGATGGTTCTTCAGCGACACCACCTTGCAGACTTACTGAGACATAACTGCATGGCTACTGAAGGATTCTAAACTTCTGGTAACCAACTAATAGTGCATATATTTTGCTTCTTTACTGAGCTCACTATGCAAAGATCTCAAAAGTGAGATAAATATTCTGGTATTTCATTTATAAATTTATATTACCTGTATTTTTCAAAGTCATTATTCAATTTAGGAAAGGCATGAAAGATCATGAAATTGGCCGGTGTTATAGGGCTGTCTAGGAAAACTGCTAACCTTCACATGGTAAATTGACACAGGTAATTTAAATTCTACAAGATTTCAGAGTCTTTTTTCACTTAACATCAGTATTTCTATGGATGCCTTCATAAACAAGGCCAGTCACTCTTACAGATGTTTATAACTTTTAATTAGAGGATGACACTAGAAAAGAGAGCCTCTATCAAATATAAAACTTAACATTTCATACATGAGAAAGATGATGCTCTGAAATCAAAAATGAGAGACTATAATTTCGTAGACACCAAGAGTTCAAATGCCTTTTTTTAAACTGCCTTGCTTTTTATAGTAATGATAATCTTATCATAAAAACAATTAAGATAATGATGGTAATAACAACGACAATAATAATAATATAGGACGGTAACAGTAGTTTTGGCAGAGAAACTCCCACAGAATTTCTGAAAAAATTCTAAAATTTTTTTGAAATGTCATTTGCAATTTTTATCTCATGACTATATTGTAACAAAAGGTCCAAATGCAGAATTTAAAAAAATGAGAAACAGTTGTACTACATGGAACTAGTCAATTCAGTGATGTTACATATTTCTTAAGAGTTTTGAAAAAACCCCTATTCTAATAAATGCTGGAATCACTGCTTTCCTGCAAAATGCTAAACATTTGTGCAAAATCCGTTATATATTATACATATATATATATACATATATCTATTATATATATGTATATTATTATTTAATAGGAAAAAAGGTATGTAAGTTACATTACAGTTTAATTTCTTGAGAGAATACTATTGCATATATTTTCTCCTTATTGGGGGAAATAAAGTTACCACCCAACCCAAAAAGCACTAATCTTACAGGGCAGTATTTGGTGCAGAATCTTTGGCAGGGAACTCCCTAAAAATTCCTGCCCTTTAACTGTCTGCAACCACAGTGAAAGAGGCAAACATTGCAGGGGGTGGGTGTGGTGTGTACAAGAAGCTGCCAAGTGCAGAGAGCAGAACTTGTGTCACAGTTCAGGCACTGTGACAATCCTTCGGAAATATCGGCCAGGACTTAAATGATGGATTTCCCATCTCTTGTTTTCTCCTTGAAAGAAATAAACCTGGTTCTGAGACCAAATACTTTTTAGACAGATACTGATGTCATGTCACTAAGAGATATTCCTGACTAGGATGACTCCTAGCTTTCCCTCCCTGTTGCATTTGTAGATCAATAATAATTGTTTTAAGTTTAGTCACACACATTTTGTTCATTTAATGTTAAGTGAAAAAGCAGAGCAAAGGTTTAGAAAATTTGGAAGTCAAATTAATTCTGTTTACTGACACCATCACCAAGAAAAAATCAAATGTGGGTATTGTTGTTTACAGAGCAGTAAGATTATAAGTAGCCAGCAGACACTACCTTTTACAGCTTGCTATTTTTAGAAGCTTGGATCCTCTACTATGGTGTACTGTATTAATGAGTTTGTTTGTAACTCCTCCAGAGGCAGTATCAATCTGACACGCATCCCTGGTTCTTAATTATAAAAGTTACTGGATACACTCTTTCAGATAAAGGGGAAAAATGCAAACAAAAAGAACCCAAAGCAAAACAACCCAAATAAATAAAAGCTAGAAGTATAGTTAGGAGATGAAGACAACTGACAACTCTGTAAAAATATCTGGTTGGAAATAAAATAAAGCTATTATAAAATAGGACAAAAGGTGTGAAAGCAGGATAAATATTAACTATTAGGCAGACATTTTAGAACTTTAATATTGACCAGGATAAAGGAACTCTTACTGAAGAGGTTCAAAAACATCAAAGATTTTAAACAACAAAGCAAAACCAAAACCAATCAACCAACAACCCCAAACAAGTAAACCAAATCAAAACTAATCATTTAAATATAAGTTATTCCTGCACTGGTTGACGAAGGTGTGTTAGATAGTTGAAAGTTGAAATTTGATAATTTCCCTGGCTGCTGAAGCCATTCTGCAAACTTCCATACCCTTCATCCTGCTTTATGGTCCGGAGCCAAGTTCTTTTGGCTCTTCCCACCTTGTTTTTGCTATTGAAGTTATTACTGTATTTGATCCAGCTTGAATTTATCCTTCTTGAAAACACATTAAAGAAAATTCTAAAAATATTTAGGACTAATTAAGTGGAATATATCAACTAATCCATGTCTTTTCCTGAAAGACTTTGGTCAATATATCTGTAGAATGCAATTGCCATTTTCACACAGGTCTCTCCTGGTTTCTCAGAGGTGCCCTGTAAACGACAGGTTCACACAATTTTCTTCTACTCTGCTCTTTCCAGTAGATTACTTCTCAGTAATTATCCTAAAGTATAATTTCTTACCATTAGCCAAGTATAAGAACTTGTACTTTGTAACTTTAATTTTCATATCACTTTTACTGCGTCAGGCATTAAGGTTATCCAATTTCCACTCTTTAAATAAGTATGCTTCCCAGGTGGTCTTTGGAGAGCTTCAATAGTAACTCCTTCTCAAAGTGGTATTTTCCTGTTTCACTGAACTCGTATCATCTCCCTTTCATCCAGGCCCATATTCATTTTATCACTACTAATTCCCAGGATTTTAGTTGACTAAATAGATTCTAATGCATAAACATCCCAAGTGCTTCCCTGAAAATTATGAAAGCACTTTTTTCATTGCTTCTCTTTAGTTAGCTACAATTTAGTCTATAGACCTACTTTTGCTTGTCCTTCAGTTAAAATTAGATCATTATGAATAGTTTTTCTATTCTAATTTTCTAAATACTTTCTAATATAAATATCTTTCTGATATCTTCCAAAAATATATTCAGAACTTACTGAAATCAAATGCAAAATGACATCACTCCAACTGAATCAAGAAATACTAAAAATTATGGAGTTATCAAAGCTGGCACATTGCAAAACTATTACAACAGCAAAACAGATAAATAAATAATGGAATCTTATTTTAACATTGTTTTTTTTCAAGAGTCATACATCTTGGGTTGCCATTCTTAGTACGAGTTAAGCTTTATCAATATTCCTGTAATTCAACAGATAAAATTGTATCATTGAACTTTTAAAACAGAGAGGGGCGGTAGGGCTCTGCTAGGAAAAAAAAAGATAGTGACAGCTGTACAGTGCTTTGACCAACAATTCTGTTTTCTTAATGCTAACTACATTGGGTCGATGTGCATAACATGGAACAGTTTCATGCTCTAAATTTAGCACATTTAGGGGAAGATTTGTTATACTTCGATTTGAGCTTTCTGAAGAAGTTAAAGAATAAATAGCAAAATCAGGACTATTTCAGTTCTTTTCCTATACATGAAAAAATACAATCTCCAACTCCTTTGATGGCCCAAAATAGCCTGCAGGGGACTGTACACAATCATAAAATTAATTTGTTGTCTTAGAATACCAAATCAGGCTACTGATTTGGAAGAGAAGCACTAAGTATATGAAATTTGGTGAAGTTAAGTTCCTTACTGTCTCTTAAGGATGATTAAAGAAAAACTACAATATCACTCTGAATAAAAGTTTTTAAAAGCTAAAAATTATGAGATGTTATATTTGTAGTCTTTATCACTTTACAATTGATTATCTTGTTAATGTAAGGAAGGGAAGAAGTTATTACTCAACTGGAGATTGCCTTGGTTAATTTAATTCCATTAACAAATGTGAAATTTGAATCTTCTCGTTTGTTTCCGTAAGTTCTGTGTATTTATTCAAAGCAGCCACAAAACTCTTCTGAGTTTAAACTAATGAACATTATGCCAAATGGTACCCACTTTTTAAAATTAAGATAACACCAAGGCTGTATTTATTTTGCTTGCCTATTTCAAACCTAATTTAAATTAAAACAACTTTTAAAATCAAGCAAAAAGTCTTTTGTCCATGAAATACAGTAAACTCTGTACTTAGTGTATAACATTACTTGGTGGCTTGAATTAGCTGAAAAGCAGCTAGGTAATGTGCCTTTTACTCTTCTGGCATTGATCCTACTTTCCTTAAATTGACACAACCAAAGCTTTTCTATCAGTGTCATTTTGCTGTTCTTTTACAGCAATTTTAAAATCAGTACACATCACCATTAGCATGACTAATTTAGTCATTATCTGCTGTATATTCTGCTTTGAACTTGTTGTAAACATATTATTCACATATTTAGTAAAATGTTTCAGTATGAAAAGTAACAAACATGGTTCATGAGTGTCTGTTGCTAGGATCTTATGCCAGCAAATAAGTCTTTCTGTTCCCAAAATCCATTTAAAAGCACACACACAAACAAGCTGGAAAAAAAAAAAAAAAGAAAAAGCATAAATAAATTTTGCATGACTCCTTAATGCTTTAGCTGCCAAGCTTGGATTAAAATTCAGGCAATACTGTTGTTACAAAAAGCTGAAAGCTCTTAACGTTGTAATTATCACTTACTGTTCTTTTGTCTTTGCTGACAAGAGACTTGAAAAACATTTTTTTGTTTAAAATGTAATACTGTAATAGCTCCTGTTTTTAGGAAGTCCTGTAGAAACCAAATCCATCAGAAAATTTTCAGAAAACATGAAAGAAAACAGTAATTTCTGCATTTATTTGTAGTACTAGTCAATGAAAAGAATAGAGAGTAATTCACTGGTCATCCTAGGAAATATTTATTTTATGGGAGAACTTAAAGCTTCTCTGAAAGACAAATGTGAAGTTAACACCCCAAGGTTTCTGTTTTCTCTCACAAGAATGGAGTATATTTTATTCAAATACCTAGAAGCATTAAGAGTGCTTCATGTTTTAACAGTACAAAGGATAAAGTAGAATATATCAGCTGACCTCTTGCTTCATTGAAGTTAGCATCAAATTCTTTTATTACTGAAACATATTTTGTCTGATTTTTTAGGACAAAAAATTACTAAAGAAGCAAATACCTTTAAAGAAAATTCTTAAAATTATTTTGAAATAAATAAAATTACTAAATAAATGATAGATTATTATATTAATCAAAATTTCATAGACATATGTACTTATGCTTATGACTGAAGCAAAGACCATGTTATTTAATGGTTCTTTGAAGTAGTAAGAATGACTGTAGACTGTGACTGTAAGAAGTAGCTGAAGGATTTTTGGATTAACAGGCTGCAAGTTCATTTGTCAGGAGAGAAACAGTGGAGTGATGATAAGCATTTTTATCAACTCTGTCGCCTCCAGCAGAGAAAAACTCAAATCAATCATTAGGAATTCTTCGGAAAGCATCTAAAAGCAACCAAAACCCTAAATAATTTTGCTCTATGATTTTTAGACATGAATACTACATGCAGCTCTGTGTCCTCTATAAGGTAGGTAAAATCTCAGAGGAAAGACAAGAGCAACCAAGGTATGGAGCAGTGAAAATATATATTAAAAAAATCATTTTAAAGAAACTAAAAAGCAGAGAGTTTTGACAGAAGCCAACAAATTAATGGATACCACGGAAATGCTGGGAAAGCATTTCCATGACAACACGATAGCTTATTGCTTCTTCTAACACCAGAAAGCCATCCAAATAACTGAGGGGCCAGGTTCAAAACGAAGGACAGCAGTTTGAAGTGATATATCCCAAAAAAAAATGTTTTCCTGAGGTTACTGTAGATTCCAGAAGCTTACGTGTGCAGATTACAGAAACACTTGGGACAAATTATAATGATACCATTCTCTTGACATCAACTCAAGTTCATGATTGAAAGAAAGCATCAGAGTGGCTGAACCTGGGACCAATACAGTTGTTTTTACTGTGTTAAGGCATATTTCTTAATTTTACAAGGAAATCACCCAGGAAATGGGATTTCTAAGTTTCATTTACAGGAAGAAAGCTTCTTTAACTGTTATTTACTTTAGTAAATAAAGGAAACATATTTTAAGGTATTTTTAATGAAACAAGTAAAACAACTGCAATGCACTTGAATTAATAATCATTTTGTATTACCTTTTGAAAATAATTTTGCCCCTCTGATATTTTTAGCTGAATTTTACAAGATTTCCTCTGAATGTCTCTGCCTACATGCTACAAATGTTTTAGTTTTTAAAAGACTATTATGCATGGCAACCATTATTAAAATCAGCAACTATCACTTTTTTTAATTTCAAATTCACAAACTGATTAAGCTAAAACAAAATTTCCAAGCTCATTGTACATGTGTTTTAAATTTAATTCTTACTTTAATTAAATTAATTTCACTTCTTGTGTCCTTTGGCTCAAACACCTCCTCAAGACCTTGTGTTTCACACAAATGTGCACAAACTCTATATGTATTAGTTTTTGCCTTATATTCCTGTGTCTGTACTACAGGAATACTGAGCATGTTTTGAAAAGTATCACTACTACATTTGTTAAGGATATTTACGACAGTGCAGATAAAGCGTTCACCCTACAGACTATTTTGTTTTGAGAACCCTGGGAAGTTGCATTCAATTGTGATCAAAACTTTTCCAGCCTAAGGGAAGACCCAGGCCAAGAAAGGCAACTCCTGATCTGTATGGCTTTGAAGCCTTCCGTTGCAAGGGAAATCAGTAATTTACTCCCATAATGTCGACAGCCTGTTTCTCACAGGCGATTTATTAGGCATAAGCAAAACAATCCAAACTTTGCATACCCTGACTGACAGACTAGCTCTTTCTCCTCATGAAGAAGAATGGAATTTCAGCTTTTATGCATTTAAGTCTCTTGAAGAGACAGTAAACGAAGTGGCAAATAATAAGTCTCTCTCCCTCCTGTCTCTACTATCATCTCAGCAGACTGAAACTGCCTGCCCAACCTTAACATATCCTCTCAGTATTTTCTGAAACTGATTTCATGCACCATTCAGTGAATCCTAAGGGAAATTTCAAAGTTATTGTGATGGGTTAAAATTTGATTTGATGCATGTTACTGGAATTGCTGATCTGAAAGTCGTCAGATATGGTACCCTAGGTTTATGTATATATATAAACTTGCAACTTTTATAGATTCAATATTCCAAGTTAGACAACAATATATTTCTAGCCTATAAAGTTTCCGCAAAAGTTAATTATAAATTGTGTTTAGAATCTCAGAGTAAATGAAATAATAATTTTCGGATAACCTATTCCCATTTTTGGACTTATATCCCATTTTAAAGGCTACACCTAAGATATAATAAATAAGACATAATTAAAACACTTGTACATGAAAAATATTTCCAAAATAAAAGAAACCACAACAGTCCAGAAAATATTATAAGTTCTCTCAAATAAAATGATACATTACTGTTTAATAAAATATGCCAAATTCCAATTATATTCCAATTATACCTGTCCTGATATGTGATATCACACCCACAGCAATGACCATTTGTATGGACACATACGAATAATGACTGTGCATCAATAGCATCTCAACGTTTTCTGATACATTTTCTTAAACATAGTTGTTCTTGCAGCAACTTTTAAAAAATCAATAAAAACGTACTTTTTTTTATTATTAAGATAAGAAGAGAGCATATGCTAAAAATGACCTGTGCAAAAATAAAGCAGAAACAAAAAATCTAGTGGATCATAGAACAGTATTAGCATGTGTACTTCAAATGAGATACATTAGAATTTAAAAAAAACTCACAGACTTGCAACAAATTTTCTCATTTAAACACTTTACACTTACGTGTAACTGATATCCATTGTGAATTCAACAGAGAATACGTGCCTTTGTTCAGAATATGGAGAATGACTCCACAACAACACTGACACTGTCACTAAAAAATACTGCCTGTGCTTGAGTTTTAGATGTTTTCTTTTAAAACAGAAAAATACTTCTTGCTATGCTAGTGTGTTTTTAATAAAAACTGCTGCAGAATTGGACTGTATCAGTTTTTAAGAATAACAGCAGAAAGCATATTAAGTATTGATGCAACATTGATGAGATATTAAATTTAGTCTCAATACTCTTTTATGGTATCTCTGCTTAATTTTCCAAAGTTCGTATTTTTAGATGCACAAAGCTGAACTTCAAGTCTTCCAAAACTGCTGTGCTGAGTCCTTGGAAGGCTTGTGAGAAAGGTAGTTAAGGTGTACAAAAGAGGAAAAAATTGTAGAAGAGAGGGAGGAAAGACATATAAAAAAGATAGTTATTGAAAAAAATTTGGAAGTTATTTAGGTTGAATGAAATTTTCCATTTCATTATTAACATGACCTATCCTGTTTCTTCTTGAGAAGGATCGTTCATTTTTGCCAAATGTAATGCACCATTTCCAAAGCACCTCTCTAGTTTTGCTGATAACATCATGTTCACACCAGCTTATCCATATCACCAAGTTTCTGAAAAGCTTCAGTCTTGTACTTCTGTGCTTGCTGTCAGCTTCTGTGCATTTCACCAACTCCTCTGGGATATATTTCTGTGCATTAGAAATTACCTACACCAAAAATACATAATTTAAAATATATTTTAACAATTTTTATTGTAGATTCTGGAAATGTTGACTATTATAGCAGCTGATCAGATATGACCAAGTAAAGAAAGATATGACTGCTTTCTACAGTTACTCAGTTACTGTAAATATATTCATTAAATTTTAAAGCCCTAAGATGGGTATGCCTTTCATCTTGCATCACATGCATATATGTGAATGCACAGATATCACTGTCTTCAAACTATGATTATATTTAGTTAGTGAGAAAATGTTCAAGAAAAAGTCTTTATTTTCCTTGTTTTTTTCCTTGTGTTTCTTCAGTTAAATATCTGTGCAATTTAGTTTATTTGAAAAAATTATTCATAACATTGCATTTATTCATTTGAGTTTTGGGTTATTTATAAATTTAGTAGCTTGTTTTTCAGTTTTGGAATGATGCAGACAGAAACAAGTACTACAAAGAGATTATTCTGCTGAAGAGAACACTGTATGTTCCTCTGATGTACCAGAATCTGTAATGAGTGGCAACAAAACTTCACAGAATAGTGAGGAAGAAACATCATGAGGAAAGATCAAGATACAGATTTCCAAAACTGGGATGTACTTGCAGCTGTGAGCAGGCTAAGCAAGGCTTCTAAATAGCTCAACTAAAATGGAGTTCATCAAGGTGGATAAAAGTCTTAAAACCAGAATACTTTTCCCCATGGAAATGCTTAAAAAGTACTTATCGTTTCATGTCATCTGTTCCTCTCATAAGACAAAATTATTACTTTTCAATAATAGCTTCAAAAATCATCTCTCTTCAGGCAAAAAAAGAAAGAATATATGAAAATGACACTTCATAGAAAGAAAACCATGAGGCTGACACCCAATGACTTCAGTGTTTATCTGCAAATCAATAATCACACATTTATATGTGTACACAACCTCAAAAGAGATTGTTATATTCAAAATCAGTATTTTGGCAGCACGTCTGATTTACTTCCATTTAAAAACTTTTAATAAATCTTTGCTTTTTTTCTTTCCCTCTCCCCACTCTTTCATTTCATCTCTTCTTATTCTCATCTTTTATTTCTCCCCAGTCCTACTCCCCCTTTTGTTTCTCTACCTTATTACTCATGTCCACTGATCCTGTTAGTTCTTCTTGTCCCTTCTTAAAAACATTCAGATATAGTATTTATGCACTAGCTCTAGAGACTGAAGTAAGCACCAGCTGGCTTTCATTACATCTGGAACTAACTTGGCTTCATCACTGGGTGAGGTGAGGGGAAGAGGGCTCATGGCTACCTTGTGGCTTGGCAGCACAACTTAGTGCGCCAACCCATTAGAGTTTGCAGGTACTCCCTTACCACTGCCTGCTCCCAAATGCACATTGTCTCCTGTATGGCAAGGTGGGAGCCAAAAACATGTTTGTCATGTTCTAGTAAGTATGCTAGTCTGGACAACAGGGAGATCGTGACAGGGAGCACCTTATTTTTCATCCAACAATTTATCTCAAATATTTTCTTCAGATTTAGATCATAATCCAAACAGCAATATACCCTTTACAAGATACTACCAGAGTATAACTTTCTGTCAGAATAGGAGAAGTGTATTAAATACAGAAATATTAACCAGATTGTCTTCTATTCCTACTGACTTTCCAAGAAAGAAAAAAATTGTTTCCAAAACACTGGTCACAAATAAAAATTTTAGCCAATATAAATTGATACTAGAAACAATTCAGACTTTTCCACTGGTGTATAAAATACATAAGAATACTTGTGATTATGTCTCCCATGTATATCCTGTACAAATCATGCTATGGACTCAGTCACCATAGGTCACCGTGTCTTTTAAACCTCTACAAAGCAAAGATTCTAGAAACCACTTCTTAGATAGCTCTTTTCAGATTCTCCTGTATAGATTTTTGAGAAGACCTGGAACAGCATTCAGCTGTCTACAGTGTCAAGTCCTGTCATCTCTGGAACACTTCCTCAGCTGAAATATGAGCTTTCCCACCATCCCATCCAAGACTGCGCAGTTTCACAGTTTATCTTCTCAGTCATGCACAGAACATGCCGATGCATATGCAGATTTAAACTCTAAAATAAAGTTTGTTTCACAAAGTTTTAAAAAATAAAACTTAGTCTCACTTCCCCCTACTCCATATCACTCTTTTCTTGACAATCCCTCAGAATCTGGACTTGTGGTGGTGAGCCATCTCATCAGGCTTCAGGTATGGGAAGATATAGCTTCTAAAATATAATAATTCCTACTGAATGTCTGCTGAAAAATGCCTGATATGGAAAAATGCTTCTTCTTGGTAACACTTTTCATGAAGAATGGTTGAGGACAAATGACAAAAGGAAAGGGGGTGTGTTGGAATATGATACACACACAAGGCTGGGACACAAACACAATGAGACTCATAATACATAGATTAAAGTTTGCAATCTGAGCTCACAATGTAGTCTGAATTAGAACACCAAGCACAATCCAGAACTCTAGAAGCAGAGTCCATGACCGACTGCAGTAACACAGCTTTATAATAAAATCACCCCAATCAGATAAAAATACCTGTCAGAACACAAGTATCCTGCAACTGATAAACGGTCAACAGCAAATGCACAAGGAAGAAAGCGCCAGGCAAGCATGTAGTGATAATACTGTTTTAGCACCCATCCACACAGTATTGCCAGGCCAGAGGCAGTTTATGGTGGTAACACTAGCATAAGGAGCCAGAAGAGCTAATTAGCCCAGAAGAAAAAGGAATATAGACTAGCATTAGCTCACTTGTTAGCTGAAGAAGTCCACTGCTTTAACCTGAGGAATCTCTTTATTTGGAATGGGGGGGAGTATTTTTCTATCCACGAGGAAGAAGGAAAATAAGCTTCTGTCATTATGTTTTTACATTAAGGTGATGTTAAAGAAAGAAAAAAAAAAAATAAAAACAACAAAAAGAACCAAACCAACAAACAAACAACAAAAGAATAATCCCAAATCACATCATCAAAATGACTACCTTTTTCCTTATAAGAAAAAAGAATTTAAAAAATGTATATCTCAGATATTAATCCATTATGACTCCTAAACTAAAAACTCTTGAGTTGTTCAAATCTATGAAAATAATATTGAATACTACGATTTTAATCTGAAAAATCTACACTTTTTTTTTTTTTTTAATTGACAGAGATTAAAACACTGCTGGTCAGAGGAAAATAACGGTAGTAATTATGATAACCACACATTTAATCCAAAGATGCAAGCAAAAAGTTAAAGGATGAAGTTTTGGTACGTGTCTATCTTCTCACACATATAGAAAGTTTACTTATGAACAACTTAATTATAAAATGCGAATGAAATAGGATTTTTCAGGGTGAAATAGGAAATTAATAACCCCTTGGAAGTTCTATGCAAAACTTAGACAATTGAATTAGAATTTTATTAAATCAAAAAATGGAATGCTCTTCTACAATATATTTCATTTCAATGATCTTGATTTCCACAGACACTCCACCCCCTGCAGACTGTAACATATGTTTTTTTCTGGATTGCAATTTCTACACACAGTCGAAGTGTCATTTTCTTTGCCTTCCTCAAGTTGATTCTACCCACTTTCCTGGGTTTACACCAAAATATGTAGCTTGTTTCAGCTATTACACAACTCCCATCTAACTGTTTGTTATCTATTACGAAGTTCACCTGAGCTTGTATATGTCCCTGAAGTCCACTGTTTTCCAACTTCACTGAACATCACCCTTTGCATTACTTTTCTCATCTTTCTCAGAGAGAGATTTTCCCTAGGTTCCCTGTTACTCAGCTGGCAGACAGAAGACCAGATATTCTCCACAAACCGTATCAGTAGTGAAATTTAAACTAAAATTCTGCCAAAAATTCAGTCACTACAAAATCAGCTTGTCTATCCTTAATCTCACTTTTGATCTACTTCTGGATGAACGAGGAAAACAATTTATAGACAAAAGACCTGGTATTAAAGACAATTTTTAATAACACACTATATTCAGTTTCTACTTTGGATAATTTCCACAGCTTTTAATTTTCAGGAGCGTACAAAGCTCCAGCTGTTGTGAAGGCATAAGTTAGGGAGCATAAACAAGAGACTTTCTTTTCTTAATCTTCACAAATGTCTCTGTCATAACTTTGCCCTTACGTTCTACATGAATGAGATATAATTGATTTTCATGAAGTAAATATAGTTCTAGGTAAACAATAATTGGGTTAAAAGGTGATGTTGAAAAAAGCTAAGAATGAAACACTCCCACCTTCAGGACTAATTCAACTCTAAAAGATACCTCACACTGACATTTAATTATCAACTATATTCATTGACTTAACCACTGACAGCACTTTTCTTTAAAATGTCTGTAAAACCTTAAGACAGATACAAATAATAAACCATGATGACTGACTACTTTCAAAGACATTTCAGTTTGAAGAATGCACAAAAGGTTTGTAATATCAATAAACATAAGGGAGGATTATACACTACATTTTCTAAATCCTCACAGGAAATCTAATGTGGAATAAGGCAAATTGTGATTCATTATAAGACCAATACCAAATATTTAGCAAATCACTAGCACAAGGTTCACCCAAGTACTGGAAATTAGAAGTGACATAAAAGGAATGTCATAAAGTTGAAAATAATACTTTTCATTAAAACAGTGGCACAAATAAGTATTCATGAATGGTGCTATATGATAAAAGTACATGGTAATTTTTTAAATCTGAATAAATCCATTCAAATTATGCACCCTGTGATGATGGCAAATTCAAATAGAGACTGGTAAAGAATGAATGATAATTTTCTAAAATAATTTTTAAAATACAACATTAACAAATTTACAAGCTGTAAAGACAGATACACAATGAAAAACATCAGAAGACTTCCCAGAGAAGTGGAAAAGCTGTATTTATTCAGCTTTGTGTGGAGAACACTTAGCAGACTATACACCTGAATTTAAGCCTAAACTGGTTTCTATTATTAAATGATGAACAATATGGTTAATAGAACAGTAGAGAACATCATTTACTCTAACCAGGCTTTGGTTCAGACACCCAGAGCACTGCTGAACCCCAGGTAGGAAGGTGAGATACTATGAGTGAACTGCAAGTATCTTGTCCTGCCTTTAGGGGCAAAGGGTCAGCATTTCACAGAGTAAAGGTCAGCTCACTACAAGTGGTTTCAATATTGTTTAACATTTTCATTAGGGACAGGACAAAATGGACCCTCAGAAATCTTGCAGCTGTCACCAAATTCACAGGATCACGAAGAAGACTTCTACAAGACTGCCCTTCAGAAGGAATTTTATAAACAGAAGGAATGGGCTGACAACTGTGAAATTCTACCTGGACAAACGAAAAGGCTTGCACTCAGGAGAGAATAAGTCCATGTAAAAATACTGGGATTCCCCTGGCTAGAAATCAGCTTTGCAGACAAGGATTCAGGTAGACCACAACTGGAACATGAATAAAGGAGCTTGGCCAAATGCCTGCAAGAATTCTCCTCTGACACGTTTTGTGATTCAATGATCCCAGCTATGAAATAGTTCGTGAAAAATCTGAATTATTAATGCTAGTGGTTAGGATTGCAAAAGACAAAGGTGATCCAGTCCATGCAGACCAGATGGATTTCTGAAAAGTTCTTAACAGTATCCCTCCAGTGTTCATCAAGAGCTTTGAAGGGAGAGCTACATGTTTTACAAACTCTGCCAGCAGGACTCTATGTTTCAGTGTGAGTCTAGGGAGCAGTAACACATCAGAGAGTAGATGCCTGGCAAGTGAACCAAAGAAAGGTTAAACAGTCCAAGGGCTCAACAGGCCTAGCTTCCCAACGTGATTCTGTTCTTTATCTGGATACCATTTCATTTGCTCAAAGTACAGCTTCAGTTTACTCCAGTTTCATCTAAGACTACCCAGAACCTCTGGAGCTGCATCCTTTTCCTGAACGTGAGGAATATGCAATCGTGTCCAGCTAAACAATTAATCTAAATGGAATAAACAATTAGTCTGATGCATTGCACTAGTCAGGAGCTTTGATTCAAAAGCAAAGGCAATTTTTCCACTTAAAACACACACGCTTGTTTACCATTATTTTCTCTTTTTTCTAATTGTAATTATCTGTCTTGTTCACTAAACACCTTTCAGCACCAATAATAAAAGACACAGAAGTTTGAACAGACAAAAGCTATTTTTGCACTATACTTATGATTCATTCTCCATTCTCTTCATCAAATGAAACAGAACACCAAGGCATATGTGCGAAGATAATTAAAATTTCATAATGCAGTAACAAGGAGTCAAGTAAAGTTGAGTCAAACTTCTTTTAATCCCTTAATTGAATGACTTAAATTATAAATTATATTATAAAGAGGATATCAATAAAAATTCCACCATCTAGCACTAGTGAAAGCCCAGCTACATGGATTTAAATCTCCAGAGTATATGAATCTCTGAACTGATCTAAGAAACTGGAGACCGAAGAGCTGCCACAACCTCTCGTCTTTCTACAAGCATCATTAACTATTTCTGCCAGGGACTCCCCAGTTATTTGGTGTCAGCCAAGAGAAATGACCAAGGATCATGTCTTTCAGATTCAGTTTCTGAGGGAGCAGCTGTCAATTATAAACTCTTCTGCATCTTTTTGTTTAGCAAATTTCTTTCACTCTATCCATCACTATATCAAACTGCCTCCTTGTGTAATTTGTCTCTTCAGTGACTCTTGTCACCAGTGCTATCATAATTTACCTAATTTCTAGTTGCTGTCAGTGAAGTCAATTGAAATTAATAGTGTCTCACCAAGTAACACAACCTCAGAAAAATTTACTAGTCAAATACTCAAAGTGGGTCCACTATGGAGTATAAAGATATCCAAAATGTCTTGTTTAGTTACAAGAAGTCACCTTTCCTGCTTGAGATTGCTGTGGATTAGGTCATGTAAACTATGTGTTGAACTCAACTTTTTTTCATCTAAAGTAGTTAGTTTAAAGCTAACTCAGCTATTTTTAATTAACTTGCAGCATAAATATTCAGTGCTTGACTTACACATTATCCAAAACACAATGAGTTTTTGCAGTTCTTTGTTTCCATGGGATCTATTAAATCATAGGGAAGCAGAGGACATAATACCTCATATATTATCAAAAGCCCTCTCTCTGTGAGCCAGAAAAATTTGCTTCAAAGACAAAAATCCCATCATTGTCAAAGCCTGGTATGTACCAAAGCATCAATATTTCTTCTGATCTGAGAGAATGCTTCCTATTCTGTTTTTAAGTTTAACAACTGAATAAAAATGAATCTCAAAACATCTTCAAATTTAAACCATCCTTTCACAATGAAGTCATAATGATGAATAAATTAAAAAATCCTAACACTGTATTATGCAAAAATATAGGCACAGAACAAAAAGTGTTCTAATTGCCTAATTGTTATGAGCTATACTTTAACTTTATATTGCAAAGAATATATATGGCAATAACTTAATAAAAATGGTATTTGGTAAGTACATCCAGTAATGTGGATTAGGAATAAAACATAATTAAAAAGACATCTAGTCCATTACTCCTTATAATGTTTTCTTTTTCTCTTGAAAAGAAATTTCACAAGAAATGAAGTTGGGTGTTAAACACAGCTTTCTTACTCAGAGAACATGGAAGTGTTAATTCACTGAAGTAACAGTGATAATTGGTTTTGACCTTATTTATTGTAGAATATATTGCTGAAGTTGTCTAAACAAAATCAGGAATTTATGCAAAAAATCAATTTCTGTATGCTTGTTGTATTTGCACATGAGTAGTTCAAGTAAAACCATTTTATCCAAATGCTAGGAGTTAGCATAAATATTTTCAAGTAATTTTACTAGTATAGATCCAAATTTAATGCTCCTGTTTATTGCAAATACAGATGATGAACACAAATACTGCACACTTGCTGTTGCCTAAAATGAAACATTTAAAATGCTTCAATCTATGAAGTATTTCTGGAACTAATCAATAATGAAATGGGAATTTTAAGAGGAGGGTTGACAGCCCTGGTAATTCACAGTTTTATGCATGAAGCTCTCAGTTTATAAATGTAATAATTTGCCAATTTTATTTATTGTGTACCTTCATTTCACTTTCAAATTTCAAGGCTTTTTTCCCAGAATGGTAATAGAATTTCTGAACATTTAAGATCTCTGGACCTGTCCTGAATTTTATAATAACCCTATTTTGTAAAAACCATCCCCTCATCTAGTTCTGTCAGGAGAACAAGAGGACAGTATTCTGAAATAATAATTCAGGACTAAATTAGCTCAACTCCAAATGTGGTTAAAAAGCCTAAAGCATAGCAGAATTACCATATTTCTGCATGAAAAGCAGGGGTCCATGCAACTGTTATTCAATAGTTCCTTGAAATCCTCAGACTAGAGTTATGAATCAGCTCCTCACAGGAATCTTTAACATAGAAATAACCACACACAAAATAAGCATAAATGAAAGCAGCTTTAGTATGACAGAGATTCTGAAAAATCTATCAACTGGCTGAAGTGTGTATTTACATTTAGAGGGGAAAAACAAAGCAAGCAGAACTCAAGGTAGGCTCTGTTAGGTAACAGACTGTACAGAGGCTTCTAATTTTTGTTATTCACTGAGGAGAGTTTTACTCCTTTTAAGATCAGGTTTTTGTGCAAAGGACCAAGACTTCATGTTCAGCTCAGTGACATATTCTGAGAACAAGGACTGTGGATACTCTGTTCTCAGCTTTGCATATCTGGTACGTGTCCCCAAGATTAAAGCTGTCAATGGACTATGGATCTAAGAAGATCAACATGAAGGTTAAAGGACAACCTAAAGACAGATTGGATTAAGCTATGACTCTTAGCACTTCAGTCCTGTACTATATAGTTCTACTCACAGTATTTTCTACCCTTTCACAGACACCAGATCTTGGAATCTGTTGGCAGGTCTCTTATGAAGAAAAGTTACCAGCAGAGTTGCACCTGGACCTCCACTGAAACTCACATTGTTCAACATCATCCATGAGAAGTGGAAAGAACATAAAGTGATAAATTTTTCTGGGATAGGATTTCTGGAGAACAGCTAATCAGGTAGTTTAGGCAGCAAACATAAAAGTTGATTTGCTTAAAGACCTTACTTATGATACTGGCATGCCAAATTCAATATACTTAATTCAGAGTTGGAAGTATTGCATGAAGGAAATTTAAAAAGTGCCAAACCTTATTTACAGAATGACAGGCTCTCAACTAGTTAGCATTGCTCAAGTTTGAGACCTTTAGAGTTTACTTGGCAGTTTTATGAAAACATCTGCTCTGTCCTGACAATACAACAATAAAAGGAATTATTAGGTTAAGACTGCTACTCCGAAAAAAATTCCTATGGCACTGTATAAATCCATGTTAAATGAGGAACTTGACTGCTTGCTTTCTGTCCCTCCCTCTGTAAAAAAAAAAATTACAGTACAGTAAAACTTGAAAAAGAACAGAGAAACACAAAAAGAATGATCAAAGATGTGGAAGGTGTTCCATACAAGCATCTATTAAATGACTGGGGGATTTTAGAATGGAAAAGAGATGACTACAAAGGTATGTCAGGAACATAAGAAAAAAAAATGCAACAAAGCTGTTTCAGAGAAAAGAAATAAGGAACAACTGTTCATGGTTCCTTATCACACAAAACTTCATAAACTAAACAGGAGGTGTGCACAATGAAGAAAAAAAGACAGCATTTGTACCCAGGACACATATTGTGTCTTTGAAACAGAACATTATAGATGCTAATTCCACATGGGTCCAAAAAGTAATCAAACCTATGAGTGAGGCATCCATCAAGAGCTATTAAAGAGAGGCAGTCTCTGAGAAAAAAATCACTAAAGAAAATATTTTAGAAGAAACTTATATGCTTTTGCTTCTTCAGCAATCTTCCCTAAGCACTCTTAGAACAAAGATACTGCACTAGATGCACATTTGTTCTAACCCAGAAAAGTTTACATGTACTTGTTGTTACTCAAAGTAGACATTAACTCGACAATTCATGTGCAAGAACACAACATTAATCTTTGTTTAGCATAAAATATTTCTTAAACAGCCTACTCAGCAAGTTTTAAAACAGTATTAAAATTCCCTCCAACAAATATATCTCTACCACATGTCTTGGTTGGGAAGAATTATAATCAAAATGCAAAACAAATTTTTAAAATATGGCACTTTCTCCAAACATTTATTTGTGCCAGAATGGCAAACAGATTACTTGTTGGATCCCTACCATCTTAGGCAATCACATTCCCAATTCTTATTCTAAATAACTACATAAAGAAGGCTTATGTGGTTTTGCTCTCCTCTAGATTTTCCCTATTTTGCGTCTTTTTTTTAAACCTCTTTTGACACAACATTGCACTATGTAAACCTCTGCTTCACAGCCTTTGTATGACACCTTCTTTTTTACTACAGTCAAAATTGCATTTCCATCCAAATCACTTGCTAACCAACTTAAGATAAGATTTGACACTTTGCGAGCATGATCTGTTTAGAAAACCAGCTTGAGAATCAACTAACAATTTAATTCTGTGTATAACACAGGCACAGGGAGATTTTGTTAACCTGTTTCCTCATGTTCTTTGGTAGAAAATGTTCAGGTTTTCTTGTTGAGGGTTGGGGAGAAGACTGGGGTTTTGTATGTGTTTGGATTTTTTTCAATATCCAACCACATCTATAATACATCTGGAAAACTGCACAGATGTTTTTAAGCTGTTGGTAGTATCACAGAATCATTTAGGTTGAAAAAGACCTAAAAAGTCATTATGCTGAATTTTAACCCAGCACTGATGAGTCCACACTAAACCATGCCCCTAAGTGTCACATCTACACATCTAAGATAACATTCATCCAACTAAATGAGGGCTGCAGTCACCAGAGGGAGTGGAGTCAAACAATTTCATCTATTTCATGATAGACAATTTTATCAAATATATGCAACTCATATCCACATAAATATTCCTACTGAATTCAGCTCACATGTAACTCTTTAATGGATACATAAACAATTATTATATGCAATTATGAGATGTTTATTTCTGAAGATTTAGAAAGCCAGGAGTGATGAGAAGCAATTAGTCTCACAGTTTACAATATCACAGACCACTAAAATAGCTTTCACTGCAGTACTTGATATTCTTTCTGCCCTAACCATACAGTTGTCAATATTTATACCAAGTTTTAGCAGCTTAAATTCTGGCATGACACACTCAACTGTATACACATACAAGTATTTTTAGCAGTGACAGTATATTAGAAGCTACTTACAAACCCTTAGAGATGTGTGCTATATTAACCAGGCAAATGCTTGATGACAAGAGATTAAGACTTAATGAAATAAAATTTAAAAACCAAACAAAACAAAATGAAAAGAAGATTTTTTTCATGTATATCTTCAACATACCAAGTAGTTCTATCACTACAGGATTAAATAGATCCTAATTCCCTGAGTTAAAATAACATGTAAATTATATTTTCCTTCATTCAATATATAACTTCAGAAAATGAAGTTAAATACTAGTCAGAAACAATAATTTATCATGCTGGAATCCTTTTATCCAAGCACTTTGTGAATGTACTAAAAAAGTTAGCATTTTCTAATATATGTACTAGCAACTGTTACAAAGTAGACCAGTAAGGTTAATAGATGAGTTAAAGAACAATATTCTGCCTTAAAAAACCAAAACCCCTTTACATATATTTTTAAGTGAATAGATTTTCAAATGCTTTAGGGATGATGAGATCAAGTTATTTTCATTAAAGTTTAATAATTTCCCAATTTTAATATTGAAAATTAATTTATCAATATTTTATTTGACATATTGAATGAAATATTTCCTTCACTGTATACTTCAGCTAGCCAAAAATACATATCTACTAGGATAATTTTAAACTGCAAAAGTATACAACACAAAAAACCCCTCACACTATGGAATTAATATATTAAAGAGAAAAAATATACCAAACTCAAAAGCTATGGTGAAATGCTACAATAAATCCTTTAACTGACCTATTATTTTGAGAAATTAAGTTAGGAATAAAATTTCCCTAAGTCAGAAAACTTTACTGGAACCTAATCCACCGTGAACAATGAAGGGAACTAAAAGGTTTCTTCTTCAATATATTTCTTTGCATTGCAGGTATTTTTGAGCCAATGTCTTCTTACTGTATGTTATTTGAGGGCATTCAACAAAAAAAAAAACCCAGTGCAATGTAATGCACTTTTCTTTAAGGTCTAGTGAGAAAAGCTCACAAGTTTTGCAAAATTGGAATTATTATTTTTCTATTTACTCAATTGACAGAATTTTCAAAGTATTTTCATAAAACCTGGTTACATAACAGTGTCTTTGGATTTTCTTTTTACAGTGAAAATGTCGAATGTTCTATAGAACTCCATATGTCTCAGGGAGTACTAAAAACCTTCTACATTCTTCTGACATTATAATGATTTTTTAATTTTTATTTGCCCAAATGTGAGAACAAAACCAAAGCAAGCAGAGTAGTACTATAAAACCCAAACCAGATCTTTCTAAAAATGCCCCAAATCACTACCAATCAAACCAAAAAAAAAACCCAAAAAACAAAAAAACCCCAAAAAACTAAATTAAAAAAAAAAAATAAACAAACCTCCAAACAATAAACCAACAAGGAAAAAACCCAAACCCAAAAAAGTTCTGAATAAAATTACTTAGTAGCACTTTTCTAAAGTGAACATTACTGCTTGATATTTAAAACTCACCAGTAGGCAAAAATAGCAAAACAATGAATAGATTAATCACATGAATTTCTTACTAAATAATACTTTATGAGCTATTAATATTCATGATAGTTCCAGATGAGTAATTCCGCCTTGAAGTAGAGATACTTAATGTTCTTGCTTGTGGATTAGCTGGTGATTGTCTCCTTTAATGGCCAGGCATTACTCCTTATGTTCTGATAGCATCTTTCTTCTCTCCACTTCACCCCCAATATGAAGAAAGACAGCTTCCTTTAGAATAGCTGACAAAGGAAACTAGCTATAAATTACTATTTTAAATTTTCCTTGAAATTTCCTTAAAATATCTACATAAAAGCTTTTGTGGATGTTGGGACATCAGTCATAGCCTAAACTTACATGTACACTGCTCTGCAGAGACGAAAATGTTCTCATAATTCACAATGATAAAAAAAAGTATTAGCAAAAATACTGTAACTCACCACAGATACCTGATTTCTGAGAAATAAGCAACAGATCAATTACTGAGGTACTCTGCTAACCACAGCCAGATATGTGTAATTGTTTGGTGTTTACTTTTTCCTCACCATTCCGTGTCATTCTCCAGAAGGAGCTCACTGAATGACATGCAAGACTTCGGTCTCAGGCATTTCGAGCCAGTAGCAAATGCCATGCAAGTCAATCTCTACCAATCCCCTTGTCTGAAACAAAGCTACTATGACTAAGGTGTTTTGTTCCAGTCCTCATCCTCTGCAATCCTGTGTTTCACAGTCCTATCTCTAGTGACTTACATCACCAAAGCAGGCAAAAGCTTTCAGGTAAATGCACTGATAGGATTAGAGATCAGCAGAGCTCAAGGTTCATGAACAAAATCTCCTAATTTCTTCAGTGTATTATGATACCCGAAGACACTGTGAAATGCTTGTTTTATTTACTCACAAAAACCTAAGGTGGCCTTTAATTTGTTATCTGATTCCCTAAAAACATGAAAAAAAATCAGTTGGCATAAAATTCAGTTGACTAAGTGGCATGTGAGAAATTTCAGGCACACTACTTCAATCCACGAAATCTTAGATGTTTCCTTGTTTCTAATGATCAGTTTAAAGTCCTGCCCACTCAATAGAAGAGGGTACATTTTCTTCCAGCTGAGATTATCTATATTGAAAATAAATATAGCACAGGTAAGAATTTGAGAGATAGATTAGGTTGAGCAAAAAAAATTACCATGAACGCCAATAGCTCCTGCTCAATGTGATGTTAACTGGTGTTTCCAGAGGTTAGTGGTGAAATATAACACCCTCTGGAACAATCTAATACACTCAAGTTGTTGCTGAAGAAAGAATTAAAGGTAGCAGGAGACAGAATACTACCTCTTCCTACCTCAGAAATGTTTACTATTTGTTAACGTGTTTTACTATTGAATACTCATCACAGTTTTAAAGCTCTGACTCAGATTACACACTAAATACAGTATTTGGGATCTCATGTCAAATTAATTGGAAATATAAATTCCATAAGTATTTTTTGAGTTACATTTTGTGGACTTCAAGATAACTTAAGGAATCCAGTGGGAAGTCTCATTTATTTCATTCTATAATTCAATATAGGCCTTTTAAAAATTTAGATACTGTTGATGGTTGTTTGTTTTGGTTTGGGGTTTTTTTAATGTTTTGTTTTTCTGTTTTTTTTTTTTTAATTCTGTTCTATTTTGCTTCAGAAACAAAGATTCACATTTCAAAAAAAGAATTTCTGAACATGCATCTCCAATGATTGCATTTGACAACTTAAAACAGAAGTAGAGCTACTATAATGAAAGCAGCGATGCTTTCAGGACTCAGAGAATGTAATAACTAAGAATGTGAGTTCATAATGAAACATTAAGTATTCATAGGAACTTCTGGCTGCTTCCTTTCCACGTGATTCAAGACACAACAAAGCACTGATTTTGACAGTCATATTAGTCACTGGCCTCAAATTTGTCCTAACAGGTGAGCTCAAAGCAAGTTCTGTAATTTTGGGCCATGTCAAAACCTTCCATAACATCTGTTGTTACTGAAGGTACATAAATCACTTCATATAAATACTTCAGCAACAAGGAGTGCCTGAAATCCAAATTTGGTATCTGTGTCCTGAATGTCATTTCAAAACTGATGGTACTTTTAAATACATACAGCATTAGCATGTACAGTAGCAACATACAGGATCCCAAGTAACAGCTGCACAACAGGTTAGGTATCATTAAGATACCTGAAAGCACAAGTAGTTCCAGTGAAACTGCAAAGCATAATTAATAGAAGAATAACAATTAGGTCGTATTTTGTTTTGTCTAGATAACTCTCACACTTTCTTGTATGTCTAGGGGTAATTTTTATAGTCAAGTCCTCACTGTCCACAGCCCCTCTGTGGCCCATTTTTTTGAGCATAAGATAGCATCAAGAATAGTCCTACACTAGCAACAGAAATAAATTCTGAAAGACATTGCTATTCTTTTCCTTCATTTTATGCAGGATGTGAATTGTTACATAGAACAGTTAGTTCAATTATGTACAATAAATTTGGGGTTTATATTAATTGTATTCAAATAGTTTATTCAGAAATGTCTAAATTAGTGTCATTATTTCTACAGAAATTACAAAGAGAAGTGCCTACGTATACATCTGCCAAGTGATCATACAGAATAATTTATTACTATTTATTTTCTTGTGGCATGCCTTGAGATATTACAACCCACCATGAAGGCTACCTGAAGTACCTGCTTTGAAATGTTATTTTGTATTGGAGGAAAACAAATAAGAGTATTTATTTTAGAAAAGAACACTAGAGGGAAAACAAAAAGAGACAACATTTACAGCTATATACAAAATTATCTTGATAACATAGGAGTCATTAACCAAAGAAAGAAAACAGTTGAAAAATAAAGGAAGCACACTGGTTGAGATCCAGTTTATAGAACACATAAAACGAACAAGAACCTGTATTCCACAACCTTTTTAGCTTTTGTTTGGCTCCTTCATTTTAGGATTTTGCCTGCCCTTTCAGAAAAAGCAAAACATATCCTTCCTTGTCTAAAAAAAAGTTTGCTGATAAAAAATCCTTTAGCTTGGGACTGGCTGAGGAAGGAATGCAGAAAAGCAAAACAAAACACTAAGATGGAACTGGATCAATTTTAGGATATAATTTTACAAGACGTGGCCAAAGCAGTGGAGGACCAAATCAGCTGATTCCTACAGTCCCAAGCTCAAAAAGTCTAGCTAGAGGTAAACTTTCTGATTTATCTACTTCCATTAGAGGAAGCCATTTTTCAGATTCCTCTCTGCACACACTATTGATCTAGTAAAATTGTTATGGAATACAGCAGACAAATAACTATGAGACAAATCCTATAGCATCAAAAATTACCCCTCATGATATGAGTGAAATCAGTCTATTTCCAGAAAACTACAGTGGTATTACCAATAGGTAAAACCTTACAGAAGCCAGTAAGCATCTTTCATCCACTTCACATTCTGTGAACCTTGGCAGAAATATTCAAGGCTGAGAGCATCCTCCCAGACATTTGCTTTGTTTGTTACTGCCTCAGCATCTGACCTTCTGAAGGGGGAAAGGGATTTTTTTTATTCCATTGCATATAGTTATTTACATTTGGCTGTCCAGTTTATTGTGAATCCATTCTGTCAGATTAAATGAGACTGTCGAAAGTAAATTACAGAATAGAAGCAAGCATTTATATGTATGTATGGATACAGAATTATGTGCATATTAATACCGTTAAAACTGCCTATGCTTCATCTTTGCCCTTAAGGTGGTTCCTTTTCTACAGCTGGAGTTAAAATTAGAATTGCTGGTATTTCTGAGGAAAACTTCTAATTAAGTATGCCAACAAAAAAACATCCTACCTGCAAATGCTAATGAAACAAGACTGATAATTAATCCCAAAGATAGGCATTCATGTTTAAATAAAATGCAATTGCATAAGTCTTTGAAAAGAAACTTCTTCAATGGAGTATTTTGTTCAACAACATATTTAAGATTATTTTTAATCTTATCTGTGTTCAAAATCTTACCTAAGTGTTTTAAAATACTATTTGAAATCAAAGCTGGAAAAGTGCACACC
>JACBWW010000015.1:10257910-10302130 GCA_020086605.1 Lanius collurio | reverse complement strand
TTCCTATTAAAAGTTTAAATGCAAACAAAACAAAACCAAAAACTAAAAAAGCAAAGAGTATTAACTTCTTGTAACACTACAAACAGGGTTCTTTTAAGAAGTAAGAAATTCATTCTGTAGTGGTTTGATCCATAACATTTCCTTGTCCAGTCTTCAGATTAAGACAAAAACAAATTATTTCAGTTTTAGATACTTTTTTAGACAATGTTTCCTGCTTATAGAAACTAAGCAAACTTTTATCAATTTCCAAGCATGCACTTTTTTTATTTATCATTCTGGAAAGGTGCATCTGAAGATTTATTACAGCGTTACCTCTGGTAAAGCTTTTCATCTAAATTTAGGAATGTAATGTATGCAAAAACCCCTGAAAATATGATAGAAAAATATATGCTATATATTTCACAATAGTATTTGACTTCAAAAAGCAGAAATTACTCTTCAGTGCTCATAATCTATCTCTACTTTTCATTTATTGGACATAGCAAGCTTATTTAAATAAGAAAAGGTGGGATTGCCAAGGGAAAAGATATCTTTGACAAGATCTGGTTTACTCTTTCCATTATCAAGTCTTCTATAAAATGGAAAATGTTACAGAAATTTCCTGCATACACTGATTACAGTCAGTACTTATTTTAAACCAAAGCACAAAATAATGTATGCCTGGTGTTCTCTTATGTCAGTTGCTGCACTTTTAAATTGAATACAGAAACAGTTTAAAAGGGTTTGTTTGGGTTTTGTTATTATGATAGCCTTAGGATTTCAGAAGGGTTTTTTATAAGATGAGATATGTAAATATGTACCAGCATAATACCATGTATCTCATGCAGATTGGTATTTACAGTTAGCCAATACATAACTTGAAGTAGTAAATTCAAGTCTAGAGCAATATACTGATTATCACAGAAAGCTATTTTGCAACCTTCTTTTTGGTCACTGTTCTGAGGATACAACGATTTATGAGAAACAACTATTTACCTCATGGAAATTGAGTAAGCAGATTTGTTTCGAAAGTGGATCTTTTAAAAACATATAATTTACTTGGATGGGACTGGAATTTATTGTTTTGGTATATTTAATGGTAGATGCATCATTATGGTGACACTATGAATACCTTCATAGCCATTACAAAAGGCAGAGAGATAAAATGTTCCTAAATGCTTCTCACTATCCTAGAAAGACTCCAATCTAGAAAAGAAGGATTTATGACAGAAGTTAAATCATGGAAGAAGATAAAATGTTTTTTGGAATCAAAACCACTCCAGCCTTTTTTGTTTTGCTTTTTCTAAAAGCCACCAACTGTTATGCAGCTATTTAAGTAATAGAAATAGACAAACCCAAGCTGTATTTAACTGTCAGACTAAGCTATGCATAGTATTTGCATATTTGTCCTCATCTGCCAGGAGCATGAAGGCTGAGGCCATACAATTTGTAAGAGCTGAGTTCTGCGTGACTGCTTTTCAGGGGTCTAATGCAGAAATACTCAGTAGGGAAACATGTTTATTCCTCAGGCATTCTGAAGCTGCAGTGAGCAAACCTTGCCATCTGAATGGATGTAGGCTCCAGGTGGTGGGGAGGGAAAGGAGCACTTAACTTGAACATACTCTAATTCATTTGGGTGAACTCCAAGAGACGGGGACAGAAAACAAGTATCATCTTTGTCTCCCCTAGACAACTTCTCTGGTTGTGGGGGCCTCCAAAAGACAGTCTGGCTTCACTCTGCTGCAGGTGATGGCTAACACAATTTTACCTGCACTCTTGGCAGGGAAGACAAATCCTATTAGATAGTGTACTTCTCAGAGCTAGCTACCACATTCAGATTTTAGCTCCTGTAAACTATCAGTCTCCTTCTGCAATTTTAAAACTGCAAAGAGCTGTTCTTTAGAGATAGACAACATAGCAAAACAGTTAGTTTTCTTAATAATATGTTAAATCATGGATTTGTCACAGTAAGATTCACAAGTCGCTTCATGTCTGGCTTCAAGTAAGAAATAGAAAATTAACCAAAAAGTCACACTGACAATTCTTTTTCCTTGAAACACAGAAAAATGTTTCTCTCTTTAAGGACTGATCAAGAATTGAAGAGATTCTACACATCTCCACAAAGGCAATAATGATGCTAATACTCATTTGAATATTGAAGATTATTTAATAATAAATTCTGGACAACTTTTGCAAAAATTGCACAAATATTTCCATGAGTAATTTTACAAAACATGTAAATTTAGAGCAAAAACAATTACATTTATGTATCACATGATCATGAAAAGTATTGCAATAATAAGTGGTGTTCTCTAGTTTTAACTCAAAATAGAGTTCATGGAAAGATTTGTAAAGGAAGTTTGATCACAGTCCAGGAAAGACATTTTAATGCACTTTAGACATTAACTTTACATCTAAAGTTTAAGGGAAAATGAACTAATGAATTCGCTCACAACACCTGTTCAGAGAGAGAAGAATTCAGACAAAGTATTTACCACAACATTTCTTTTTTTGTACACTTCTCATTTCATAGCACAAACTTCTGTAGCTGGTATAATAGCCATATAAGAGCACTTACATATTGCATGTTTACAAACTACTTATACATTTTCCAGAAGAGAAAAATATTTGTATCATTTTTTAATATAAAGTATAAATGCTGTCTAAAACAAAATAATCTAAGAGGCTGCTACTGCCACATATGTTTGGGTACTTCCTGTAGAAAAACTTCATTCACAAATTAAGCAAAGTAATCTGTTAGAACTACTATATTATTTATATTTTGTTCTAACACCAACCTTCTAAATATTACTATGAATTTTAACAATGCACTTCAAGCCACAGCGATGAACCTTCAATTTATGATCTTAGCTAATTACAGTTGTGGTAAACCAGGTTTCCACAGCTATACTACATTAAAATGTTTTCATTTTATATATATTTGAAAGTAGTCTTTACACTAATATCTGGAATTTAAGGACCAACACGATGGACAGATGTTACTGACAGATATGGCAATCACAAAGAAACAGTGAGACACACCTAGTGAACATAGGGCACAATTTCATTAACCAACTGCCCTCTTCTCTCATTGTCATGACTGCCTTTTACTCCATTATTTGAGTAAATGTGAAGCTGATTTTTAAACTACAAGAACGAGACTCTGTTTACAGGAGACTTCCCCAGGCTGGAGTAGCAGCACAAAGGAAAACTCAGTTGCTTTATCTATGTTCTAATTTAGTAAGCATTACTTGTGAAATAGCTGTCTCAATGACACACAAATGGTAAATGGGGATTAAGTATGTCAGCCTTTAGAGCAAGGAGAAGCAATTTATACTTAACAAAATTGAGAAACACAAACTACTGGGAATATACTACAGTTACATTACTTCCAAAAAGGCCCAGTAAATTCTATATAATTAGCTATGTACATGAAAGGATAACCTACATGAACATAATTTACTACCTTAATTCAATTTTCTAATACTTTTTCCTTTCATTTTTGAGCTAGAATTTGTACAAAAATAAAAAGTTACTTTCTGAAAAAATCCTAGAAAGTAATAACAGAACAAGAAAACATAAAATTTGCTTTTCTATTTGTTTCATTCATGGAAAGGACCACTTCTACTGCACAACAATTTTTGTCAAAAAAAACTGAACAGAAAACAAACAAAAAAAAAAAAAAACAAACCAAATAACTACAACAAAACAAAAAAAAAACAAACCAAAAACCAACCAAACAAAAAAAAACCCTTAACAAAAAAACTCTGCTATGATTTATTTCACAAGTTTTCTGACACTGTCTGTGCAATCACAGAAGATGTGTAGAAACCTAAAAGTGACAAAAAAAACACACTGGAATCTAAGTGCAGTCTTCCAGTCCCACACCTTGCAATTTCTGAAGTTGTGATATTCCTAGGGTTTACTTCATTCAAACTCAAAAATAGTAGAAAAATGGAAACATTTGCTGTTTCCTTCCATTCAGTGCAACAGTTTTGTAGCTGTACCTCTGTTACCTCGGAAACAGCTGAAAGTTAGATTTTGAGTGCTATTGTCCTTCTAGACTGTATTGAATAGATGGTATCTGCCTATAACAGAATAAAAGTTCTGTTTGACAACTAGTCCTCCTTAATTTGTATGAGGAAAAATTAGCACAAAATTAACCAATTATTTCTGAAAAGATGGCAAGGGAATATACACATTCTTAACACCTGCAGAAAAATATTAAAGAATCATCTAAAATAATGGTTTCAGGAACACTTTTTACATCTTTTTACATCCAAAGTCAGATATCAGAACCCTGTATTTTGCAGTTTTTAGAAAAACATAACGAAGAAAATAATGCAAATATTTTAAAAGCACAATAAGCAAACAATTTCATTTTTCTTCTCAACTCTTTCACCACATTCACGGTTAATACTTTAATCTTTCCTTGCCTGACCCTCCCCATTTAGCAGGAACAGCCCTTATGTCAGAGAGCTAACATTCATGGCATGTCTATCCCAATAAAAGACATCAGCTGCTGAGACACAATTTGATTCTGAGCTGTTTTTGATTTTGCACTGAGTTTTATCTCTATGTGTACTGATAGATTTTTATTTATATCTACATAGCACAAATGGTTTCCACATTTTTACTTTAAAATTAAAATAACTTTGGATCTGTCTGACATGGAAACTAGTTTCCAGTGAAGTATATCTCATAGGAACAGCTTTAAATAATCCAAAACCGATACATACATAAATCAGATTACTGGAAATGGAATAGTCCTGATAAGAAGCAAGTCTATTTTTAACCTTCTAATTCTAAACATATTCAGAATAATCTAATTAGCCAAAACAATTCACTGCAAAATTACAAATTACATTGCACAGAGCAAATATGAGAAATTAATCCAAGATAATATACATATATCTACACATACACACATATACAAACTAATAGAGATATGCACACACACATTTTATGCACGTACACATGCACAAATACCCCTCTGTACACAGGATGAAGTCACTACAGACATGATCTGATATCAATTCAATTTCAAACATAAGAGGCAACTTGAAGGTCTTTCTCCATTCAGCTATTTTTCAAGATCTGTCTTCAGATAAAGCACGGAAGTTGCAATCTTACTTGTAGTCTTAGCAAATAATGACACATTTTAGGCTGCTAAAATTGCTTAGGTTTATCTGAAAGAAACTTCAAGTTCAGATATCATTTCACAACATCTTATTTTTCAATATAAAACTCTTATCTTCCAAATCTAGAGGTCAAAAGTTTTGACCCTTATTCTTTGGTCTCCTCACTGAAGCTCTGGAACTAGAAGAGAAACAATCTCACCTGTACATAGAACTGAATTTTGACCTATGGTCCAGAGTTTAAGGGGTGTGGAGAAGAAAGCTTCAAACACAAAAGCAAATAAACAGGTATTAACATCAAAGCTTTTCCCTGCTGCAGCTATGTTTTAAATAAAAGGTGAGAATTTTCTTCAATTTTTTTAAAAACATGAAATTTCAGGGCTGCAAAGTTTGGCCCAACTAAAGCTGCTCAGCTTTAGACATTCAGAGTGCCTTAAAAAAAAAAAAAGAAAAGAAAAAATAGGAAGGGGAAAAAAAAAAGAAAAAGAGGAAAAAAGAGAGAAAAAAAAGAAAAAAGGTAAAAAAGAGAAAAAGACATTTTGAATCTGTTTTTGGCTTTTTTTGAGGGGGAGTAATTTACACAGCACTCAGTCAGCAGATGTGCTGCTTTATGTCTTACTGTGTAACATCTGTACTTTCTCATGACATAATAATCTGAATCTAAATTCAGCATTCCTTTCAAAGTCAAGATACTCAGGTGTTAAGGACTTCAGTTACTCAATCCTGTTGTGTAAACAGGTCTACGCAGCTACAAAAATTGTTTAGAATATTCAACAGTGCTGTCTCTTTTTATGTGATATACACATAAAAATACCTCCCACACAAAAACCACCCAATTATCCAGAGACAGGCACAAAAATATAAAATTTTAAAATTGTATCTGTCACTGTCCTAGGAAAATACTTCTATATGATTACCATAGCTTGTATATAAAAGACAAAAGAATCTAGATTTTCAAAGCCTTAGTTGCACCTTGTTAATAAGGAATATTGCTGTCCTTTCCTCAGATATCACGAGTTAAAATATTCTTAACCATTCTGACTTTTCAGAACTAGAAGTCATAAGACAGAAGTAATAATTCCATTTAATTACACATAGTGGTACAAATCAGTGTCCAGTCTTTTCTGGAGACACACATAAACAGCTTTTCTGTACCTAAGCAATCAATAAATAGTAAACTATTCAGATTTTCCTTAGAGAAATGATATTTAGGTTAAGTAACAGTTGAAGCTGTAATAAATTTGCATTAAGAAAATGGAAAAATAGGTAATTAGGTAAAAAAATAGGTTAAAATACTATAAAAGTTGTGAAATGCTATAGGACTACATAAAAAAAAAAAAAAAAGAAAGAAAAAAAAGAAAAAAAGAAAAAGCATTCCAAATCCAGCAAGAAAACACTTATGAGATGTAAGCTTTATCAGAAAATCAATGCAGAATTCCACTTCTGCTTCTTGGGAAGCATGTGTCAGAGGGCTCTCTCTTATTAAAAACAAAGAAGCAAAAAGTTACTGAAAGAGATGAAATATTAAGTCACAATCTTCCTTTTCCCAAAAAATTCCCAGAGATGTGGCGTATTAAAAGGTTTGTGAAGGTGAGGAATGAAGATTGGGCCTAAATAAACAGTAAATAAACAGATTGGGTCTAACTAAAACCGTACTAAAACTTTGGGGGGAAGAAAAGAAAAGACAGTTCTGTTGCTCCATTTTTATTTCTTCACCACCATCATCTATGCCCTTTTCCTTTGTTTCACCTTGATTACAGTTGGGTTTTGGGGCTACTTACAGAAGTTGTTACATTCAGTCTTGTGCTATAGGAAAAAAAGATTTAGTGTTATGTGCGTGTGTGTGTATATATATGGAACCAAAAATTAACAATAACTTGGCATCACACACACTTGTGTCTGAGTTTCTCCTCATACCTGTACTTGACGTTGGAGTCATGCAAATCAATGCAAGAGAAAAATTAGGTCTACAAACCCTGACTTTCTTTTAGAGATGCAGTGTGAACCTTGCAAAGTTCTCAGATAAGGCACAAAGTTTGACCAGTCATCCTCAAAGAGTATTTTGATCATTTTTTTCTTTCACTGTCACAGAAAAGACTACCTGGAGAAAGTAGATCAATATTTGAATTGAATATTCCTGAACTCCTCTAAATACATGCTTTAGTAGAGACATTTCTCATCTCTAGTTTGATGTAGAAAGGCATTAGAAAAGATTAGACTCCAGCTTTTCGCCAATTGCAATGAAATTAATAGCTTTGTTTGCTTACAGCTGAAGCTTTGTTTCCAAGTGTTTTGTTCAGCACTTAATCTTCAGCAGAAAATTTCCTTACTCACATAGATTTAGGAATGTAAAAGGAAGTTTTATTTCTATTTGGTTTCATATTAATTCAGTGTTTCAAGATTCAATGCTTTACATACTTTCCAAAAGGATTGTAAAGCATTGTAACAGACTACCCACAGATGTGATGGAGTCACCATCCCCGGAAATGTTCAAAAATACATGTGGATATGACACTGGACATCATGGTTGAATGGTGAACACAATGCTGGTGCTGGGTTAACAGCTGAACTTGATGATTTTAAAGGTCTTTTCAAACCTCATCAATGGTATGATTCAAATCAAAGCAATCTGAAGGTAATAGGAATCTTTATTTTTCTACTATTTGAAGATGTTTTTCATGTGATCCCTTTGCTTGATTAGAATGAAATTAAGGGGATTGTTTTGTTTTGTTTTTTTTTTTTTTTAAATTTGTGCTAACTCTCATTTCAAGTTATTACAATCTTTTTGCTTTCTCTCTGCAACTGATGGATAGTGTTTTATTAGTAATTATTGATTAATTAATGCTGCCTTCCAAACCGAAAGTTGACTGTCTCCTAGCCATAGCTCAAGAGAAGTGTTACATTTACCAAGATGTCTTTAGAAGAGATGTACTATTCCAAATTAAGAGTGCCATGCTCGTCATTACAATTAACCTGCCAAAACAAAGTTATATACAGTGCAGCTCTTGCATCTGAACTGAACTCATCTAAATACATTATTTCAGCATTAACTTCATTTTGCTTATGGATTCTGATATCTGGTATTGAATAGCCCAAACAGCCCAAAGTAAGCATGTAATGAAATTAGAGTTTAAATAGTTTTAATGATTCTGCAATTGTATGTCTTTCCCTGGAACAGTACTTTTTGTTTTGTTTTCACCATTGTTAAGAAGCAAAAGCCTCTGTGGGATAAAAATAGATATACTAAAAAATCAAGGTATGCTCTTGACTAAAGGATAACAGCTGACTTGAAAGAGCATTTGTGGAAAAAAACACCATATAACAAATATTATCACAATTTTTAGATGTTAAAAACACTTTGCAGATCTGTATTGCTTCTGGTGAATAAAGAGTGGAAGTCTTTCATGAATTCTTTATTACTCTCACAATCAAATAAAATATATCTCATTTATGTTTGTGGTGCCCAGTTAATGATTTTTCTTGAGAACATATTAGGGATCAGTGAGCCTGATGCTGAGACTGTGGAAGGTTACCTTTGTACTATGTAACACATATATTGCTTCCTGAACAGGTATAGTTACTGTATTTTATATACAGTCTCTGAAATAGGTGGTCTGGTTTATGTATATAAACATGACAGTGATCACAAGGTAACATCTAACACTTTAAAATATGGACTTTCAACCTGTCAACTAGTATGTGCTACAGAACAATTTTGGGTGCATCTATCTCCTCACAATAGACTATGTAAACTGACAGTTTTCATTCTGCATGTCTCCTCTTCACAGATAAATGAAGGGAGGTAGTGAAAGATTTCAAAATATGTAATCTGCAAAATGGATACAATTCTTGTCTATTTGGAGAAGAGTTACACCCACATCTGCTATTTGTATTTTCCTCCTTTCAAACTGACTTTAAAGTAAATAGGCTTCCAATCTCTAAAAAGAAACAGTGAATGAGAAAAGGAAATTATAGGTGGTCTTTTGGAGTATTTCTCTTTAGGGGGATTCTCATCTCCCACCATACTAAAAAGCTCTGCCCCATTATATATTTTTTAAAGTTTCTGCACAGCCTTGAAGCCATACAGGTTCAGCTGGTTTATGGAAAAGTAGCCATGTTCTCCTTCCAAGAAATTCCAAGAGTACAGCAAGAGCAGAGAATCTTTCAGTGACTAAATTAAACTAACATCTGCATATAAAAAAGACCCTTAACTGTGAAAGAAAATTATATATGTTTTTTTAAGAAAAAGTGTGATTTTTTACCAATAGCACTTAATACATCTATGAACTCTAAAATAATAAATTATGGAAAAGGGGCCAAGTTTTCCTCAAAACTATTGAAGAAATTATTATATTCAAATTCTTCCATAATATAATGGAAAAACAATTTTGAAAATACCTTACCTTATCTTATGATATATTTTTTAGAATAAAATCAGTTCCAGTTTTGAAAGTATTTTTTGAGTTACCCCTGTTAAAAGACAGTAGCAGCAGTGCTGGTTAAGAGAACTACAACAGGAAAGTAATGCAAGATGAGGCAAGAAAAACATATCCATTGTGAAAACACGTTTGTTTCAATATTCAAATTGCAAAACAACAGGTGCGAAAGTCGAACAAATTAGCAAATAGAGTAGATAAATTAAACATTAAATGTGAATAAAAAGTAACTCTCTGACATGTGATACTGCTATTACAGTTCCAGAGAAAATATATTGGGAAATTACGCCAGAAACAGGCCGTGAATATAAATGTGTATACTTATGTGTACTAACACTAATAAAGCAACAGCCAAGCTCATATGCAAATCAGACAGAAGACAAGTTTTTGTTCAAAGTATTTAATCTTTGGAAAGGGGTCAACTACCCTGTTAAGAACAGGAAAATCGTATCTGCATAATACTGCTTAAGATATCACTGCAGAACAAGTTTATCTGTTGTAATATTCTTGTTTCAGAAAAACAGGATCACAGTGGGAACACTAAAATAAAGTACTAGCTGTTGTATAGAAATAACTGGAGCTATAAACAAGTATCCTCAGTTCTTATTTTTGTACTAAATAGAAATTAAATCCACAAACCCATTTAAGAAACTCTAGAAACAAACTTATATATAAATTTCCTCTTAGTTGGTTGCTTGCAATAGCAGGCACAGATTTGATTTAGATAAAATTCCCTCTATTTTACTTTCTTATATTGAACAACACCACAGTAAAGAAATTATTGTCTTGAAAAAAGATATTCCCTTTTCATACATGAGAGAAAATGCACAAATAGAATTGTATTACTGCTATCGGATTACTTAGTGAATTTGGTCAAACTCTATTGTATTTTTGTAAACTCATGCTAGTCAAAAAGTAATGTAAAAGAAATTCATATAAAACTTAGGTATTGTGTAAAAACATATTTTATATGCACTGGAAAATGGTGACAAAATCTCTAGTGATTCAGTGACTGAAACCTGCATAATAGTACCAAGTTTTTCTCATTGTAAGTAATTAGACACACAAAGAAAATATTCCAAAATCCCTGCCTAGAAATAAAAAGCATTATTAATTACTATTATTCTTGAACTCTTCTAATTCTTGGATCCATAGGCATACAAAACTGATTTAAACACTGAGATCTTTAGACAAAGTAGTAAATTAGAAAGAAGATTGTACTGTGACATGTACCCCACTGTGTGAATGGACACTTTTAAGGATTTGTAAATTTGCCTCTAGACCTTGACTGAAAAGGGAATAAGAGGGAAAAAAAAGTGAAAAAGAGCTTCATATTACCCTAACTCTGAAATTATTTTCAAGTTAGGTAGTTTTCAGAGCTTCCTACCAGTGACAAGTAACCTGAATTTAGTCTGTCATCTAACTTGGAGACTGAATTCTATCATTTACAACCAAGGGGTACCACAACATTCACATAATAGAGACAAGGAACCTTATTGCTGCTGTTGTTTGCTACTACTACTATTATTATTATTACGACTAGTGCTGCTACTAATATTATTATTACTCCTGTTCTGAGAAAAGGGTGGGCTTCAATAGTAAGAGTAATTTTTTTTTTTACGAGACATTCCAGGAGCCCCAAAAAAGCAATATACTGCAGGCTTTCCAGAAAGACTTACTCTGCAAATAACCTTGAGAATGAAACTCAATCTTTATTTCTCTTCTTTTTCTGCATGCCCTATCTAGTAAAGGGGAAGAGGTGAGAATGGACATAAAATTGTCTTTTAGAAATTAAAAAATAACCCTTAAATTGGATAAATATGAAGATGTTAAAAGTCATTGGTACTATAGCTGTCTTGCTTTTTTAGAGTTGTAAATATGGACGTTCTTTGCATCTGGATTAACAGATGTTCCTGGATTCTGTTTTATTTAAAGGAAAACATGAATACAAAAAGTGTCACTTCCAGACTTCTCAGAAACTATTTCCTGCATTGGCAGGAAATAAGATGAACAGCATTTAGATACCGATCATCACTTTTATAAATGGATAATCTTACTTAGCCTTCCAACTTTACCCATTCTGTAGTCAGGAGAGATGGTTGATACCCTCTTACAAATATTGAAAATACACTTGTGAAGTCTCAAACAGACAGTAAATGGTAAGAAAATTTAATTACCAGAATTCTCCAAGATGCAAAATGAATCCGTGCATTTAGCTTTTTTGAATGCTAAGAGTTAAGAAATATTTTTGGCTTTGTAATGAATGAGACAATATACCAGCCTGCAAATTGCAACATGGACACTTGTGCATATACTACACATAACGTAACACTAGAGCTCCTTTTTTGTTAAATTAATCATTCTTTAAAACTTTAAAGAACAGTCACTATGTCAATTCAAAACTTCAGTGACTTCAAGAAATGTCCATACCTATTAAAATTACTTTGAGTCCTACCTGGGAATAAAAATCTTTGCTAAAAGCTGTTAACCAGAGCTAATTCAACAAGGATACACTGCTGTGTGAGAGTAAACAGAAACTGCAAGAAACCACGATAACTATCTCCAAGAAAGGGGTTATCTAGTTACATTTGTAGGTCAGCTGAGGTGTGTTGTAAAACTTCAAAGCAGTTTCACCCTTTCTGACTCGTAAGAGGTTTTAAAAAAAAATCTGTTATTTTCCAAAAATCCACCAAGACAAACTGTCAAGTATTTGAGATCAAATACCTCATGTATGGCCAGTTTCACAGCATCACAAGCCCTTCTGAACAAAATATCAGTAATTTGAGAAGACACACTAATGAAGGTGGAAGCTTGTTACTTAATACAAACCTATCACACCAAAAACACTGCTTACATTTATTCCGAGGAGATGTGACTTTGAAGAGGCTTCTTCTGGAAGGATCTTTCCAGAGGAAAGTTTAAGAATAATCTAAATCATTTTTTTCAATCCCCTTGAAGAATGCTTTTTATTTGGATATAGTACGTATCAACAGAGACATAGGGGTGTACCCAAACTCCAAACTATTTTAAGTAACAGAAATGAACTCTCTAAGAAGAGAACATTTTACCTTAATCGCCTTAATTCTCATGTTCAATAAATTAGCGCGTGACAGCAAAGTGAATTACACCCTATTCTCAGGGACTTCACTCCTTAAAATAAAGCTGACCTGACCTTAAAGAAGGTGGGGACAGCCTTCCTATGCCTGAATGAGTGGCCAGGCTTCAGAGGTATCCCTGAGGCATCTTGGCAGGCTCAGTCTCAGATCCTGAACAGGTGCCAGAGGGCAACAAGAATTTGAAGAAGAGGAACTGGGAAAGATTTAAATGTGAAACACTGAACACTGACACTAAAACATACTGCGAAAAGTGAGATCACCTCACTATAAGTCATGTTTCTTGCCAGGCAGTGGGGGACAATCATGGCATGGCACCAACACTTCTGCTTCTAGAGGCTTCTTACCTATTTGTTGGCTCAGATCAACCCCCTTGGGTTTCACACGGGGAGCTTCTAATTACAAGGCATGAGCTCAGGTGCATTTCAGGTGCTGAGAGAAGAGATTCTGGCTATAAACTGAGAAACCACTCTACATCTTTACCAGGTGTAATTTTCTACCATTACACAGTTCTAAGGCACTAAGAAAAAGCCAGATAAAAAAAGCCTTAGCAGAATAAATTTTAAAGTCCACATGCGCCAGGCTTGTTACGAACAGTAGACCAAGCAATTGCTGACCTGTGAAGATCACAAGCAGGTTAGCAAATTTATTATTCCATTTTTTCCTCAGGGGAAAGAGAGACCAAAAACATAAAAAAGAAAATCATCATGATAAGGACAAATATTTTAAAAAGTAAATAGCTCTGATTAAAAAAAACCCCAAATTCACTAAACTTTTTTTAATTAGTATTTTAAATCAGAACAGAAAGACAAAATTAAAGATGTAGATGGACACACCAACTTTACTCATGTATGAGCACAGAACACCCTCAACAGATACTGCTGAAGCGAAAGCACATACAGTAGCAAACATTTCTGATATGTATCAGTTAAACATATACATTAAAAGTAAATATATACTTCAATTCATGCTGAACAAAACACTATCGATGCTATGCTGTCATTTTGCTACAAATCTCCTTGCAAAGGGTCAAATATAGGAATCTAGACTGAAATCTGAGCGTAAACTAACTTTATGTTGCATAACTCAGAAAAAGAGTTGAGGAAACCTTAGAAAGAAAATTTTCCCAGTTTAGTATTCACAATTGAGTATCTATTTAGCCTGTTGTTTGGGTGTTTTTTTTATCTCCTCATCAAGACATGCTGCCACGATATGACCTTCCAGAGCACAGTCTACAGTAAATATTTTCCTTCAAAGCTGTTTCTCATCACACAATACTGATGGTGTCTTTTTTTTTTTTAATCAAACCTAGTCCTCTAAGCAGAATTTTACCAGACATATGTCATATAACCATTTCATGATGTGCATTAGATATGAAAAAAAATATTTTTTCAGAACAGAAATATTTGGTCAGCAACAGGAATGGGCTGTTTAAACTGCAGCTCTCAAAACAGATGTGGTTTTGTGGTTTCTATTACTGTCCTTTTGCAATCAGACACTAAAATCAGGTCCAATTTATTTAGATTATTATTTGTTCAATGCTAAAAATGTCATGCTCAGCAAATATAAATGCTATCTGTTCAGAAGAACTTATATTCTAAAGGCAAATTCACAGAATGTGATCACGCACCTCTTTCCCTTACCTCTTTCTATTTCTCTACCACTAAATTTTCCTTGATGGTTTCTGACTTTTTAAATGAGTTGGTTTACTCACTACAGTAAAATTAACTATGTTAAAAGCAAAAGCGACCTTGCACTCTTGTATTGGGACTGAATTTCTGACTATTGGAATACTTCCTCAATTACTCAATGAATTAATATGCAAGGTTTATCTAAGAAGCACAGACTGAACATTCCCACACGTAACTGAAGTTGCTCTAGATTATCTTCCCACACCTCTAAAGCAAAGAGTGATAAAAAAGTATGCTTTCCCTGTGGATATAATGTTTCTATCCAACAGATGGGTGGATTTATTCAATCTTTCTAACAAGAATTAATGGAACTTAAAAAAGGATTTATTGACTAGTGGCAGATGGCTGAAGGATTTTGCTTAGGTACAACTCATGTAAATTACAAAAAAAGCAAATTCAACCTTTTGTTATGGACAAGAGGTTACTTGTGCATTAAATTAGGAGCATTCAGTTCACTGTTGAAAGGAAGAAAACACTTTCCGTTTTGCAGCTGAACATTGGTTAATCCAAAAGTCATGTGCTTGGGAACACTAGGCCAAGGAAATATGAAATTTGCTTTCTATTTCAGAGTCATAGAATGGGTAAGGTTGGAAGGGACCACAGCAGGTCACATCTGGTCCAACTCCCTGCTCAAGCAGAGTCATTCTGGAGCACCTGGCACAGGATTGTGTCCAGATGGTTCTTGAGTATCTCCAGTGAGGGAGACTCCACCAGCACTCCAGACAACCTGTTCCAGTGCTTGGTCACCCACACAGTGAACAAGTTCTTTCTAATGTTCAGGTGGAACTTCCTGGGCATCAGTTTCTGCCCATTGCCTCTTGTCCTGTTGTTGGCACCCCCGAGCAGAGCCTGGCTCCATCCTCTGGCACCCTCCCTTCAGACACCGACAGACATTGATGAGGTCCCCTCTCAGGTGTCTCTTTTCATGGCTGAACAGGCCCAGCCCCCTCAGCCTTTCCTCATAAGAGAGATGCTCCTGTCCCTTGGTCATCTTTGTCTCCCTTCACAGGACCCACTCCATGTCTCTCTTGTTCTGAGGAGCCCAGAACTGGACACAGCACTCCAGATGTGGCCTCACCAGAGCTGAGCAGAGGGGCAGGATCACCGCCCTTGGCCTTCTGGAATGCTTCCTAATGTGCCCCAGGACACCATTGACCTCTTGGCTACAAGGACACACTGCTGGCTCATGGACAGCTTGTTGTCCACCAGGATTCCCAGGTCTTTCTCCACAGAGCTGCTTTTCCATGCCTTTGTAAAATCTAACAGCTCTGGCTCTAAAAACACTAGGACTGAAATTTTAGAACACAGTTTGATTTTTATGTATTCATAGTAATTTATTACTATGCAGAAAATTGATCTCTTCTTTGATAAAAAATTATATTTGGAAAGAAAATATTATCTCTGTAAAGATAAACAATATTTATAAACCCAAAATCAATTTAAGTAGATTCTGTAAAATACTTTAATAATAACTACATTTTTTTCTCATTCACAAAGGTCTTGATAACCTAATATAATATTAAGTTACAAGCTCTGAAGCGTCAGAAATTATACATAAAAAAGACAATAATTTATTTATAGGTCCCCATTAAATGTTTATGTTTCTTGAGCTAAAAAAAAAAAAAAAGTAACTCTTCAATTTTATCTTGTTTTAATTACAGAAACTAAAATCAGAGAGCTAATCTTTGCTTCTGGCAAAAAAAATAAAACAAAAATATCATATGTCAAGACATAATAATATTTAACCTATATATACATTTTAATATAGTTTCTATTTTAATATTTTTCTTATGATCCATTTAATTTTTAAAAGTACATTGGAAATAGGATAAGATGATTGTTTGGGGCACTAGTTTAATGCTTGCTTTTTTTCCCCTCCAGAACAATAACCTAGATATTTGTGTAATCTATTTGAAATCTGCTCTCTTTCTAAAAAACCCTCTATGCAAACAGTTAAAATTATAATTACTAAGGTATTTCAGCTCTATCTAGATGTAATATTAGTTGCAATTCCAAAATGTTAATGGATTTTCATGTTATAGGCTTTATGTGCAGCTAGCCTTTGTCAGCCTTGAGAGAAATTGCAAAACCAACCTTAAGTGACCTCTAAGAATTGTTACCTCATCATACAATGCAATTTCTAGTAAATTTCCAAAACAGGCAACACTGTTCCCAAATGTTCTCTGTTCCTAAAAGTATTAATGTAGATATTATTAACATACATATATTACCAAACCTACCCAAGCCTACTCAGAAATTTTAAAAAGAGTTTATGCATTGTCTGATTTCCTGGTAGATCAGCATGCTCTGAAGAACAGTGTGCACTTTAGAAAGTAGCCAACCCTGACTACAAGCCCAATGTGTACTCAGAAAGATTTTTCTTTAGTAATGCAACACAGGTACTTGAAGAGCTTGAATGGCTGTACATACAGGTAAACTGAAGGACATGACCCATCAGGCGTTTATTAAAAACAGCTTTCCTACAGTTCCGTCATTTTTAATATTGCTGCTCTGTTGAAAAAAGTAGCAGTTTTGCTTTACATATTTAGTCTACAAATCCAACAGGAATGCAATAACCTCATGAAAAGGCAATTAGATTGAGGAAAAAAACACAACCCTACTTTTCACTTATTACATTAAAATACTTTAACACAAACATACACACACACAGAGAAATTATAGCTTTGGCAGAAAACACAAACTTCTACAAACTTAGCCAACCAAATAAAGCACTAGTTTAAGGAACTACTTTCAGTTCTTAATGGCTCCATGGGTAAAATGCAATTAGTGAAGTCAATAATTTGTCACATATGTTTGCTGCTGGTAGATTACAAAGCTGTCTTCCATGTCCTTTTCTTAGCCCACAGTGAGAGCTATATACTAGAAAAATTTATGCAGAATTGGTTTGTGAAAAATGAAGCTAGAAAATTAAGAATTAAATTCCACTAACATGATGCAAAGATACGTGTTCCCAAGTCTAATTGAATTTTCACATATTTAAAGTCCAAATAATTTAACTCAAAAATTTAGACTTTCTTGCTATCTTTTAAGTATAGCCAAGAACAAGTCTGTACCTTTTATTTTGTATTTACTATAGGCTTGAATGATTTCAAAAATTAAGAATGTGGGAAGTGAAGCAGTTGAAATATTTAATGCTTAAATGGACTTAATGAACTTTAAATGAGTTTCTGAAGAAGTGTGTGTGGGATGGTAGCCTGAATTCTGTTCCATACTAAAAATATATTTTCATAGAATATTCATACTGAATGCAACCAACTTGTCCTTTGAAAGGTGTGCTGGCATTCAAATGATTTTTCACTGTAACAATCTAAATAGATCACTTTTCTCAATTGAATATTTAAAAAGCCAAGTCCTTCTGTAATTTATGGTTATAAAATGTGACAATTACTTGTATTAAATTGTGATTAGTCTAAATAAGACAAAACATAACATGTAGCTTCCATTCATAAGGTAGAGTTCTTCTAGAAGTGTCAAATGTAAGATGCAGTATGACTTTTATTTTTTTCAAGGTATACCAAAAGATATAAGTACAAGCCAACTCTATCTAATTTATATACAAACCTTATTTTTTTTAAACTCAATAAATCCATAAATCACACTTCTTTTAATAGAGCAAGCCTGCACATTAACTATTTGGAACAGATTAATTTATGAGAAAGTCATTGACCATGAAGTTTGAAAAGAGAAGCATAGGATAATGTTACAAAGGAACAAAAATATAAAAATATTAAAATATTTATATTTTTAATATAAACCAGTGACATGAGTTTTTTGAAACCATTCTTTCAACCTATCTGATGCTAGCAAAACCAAACATCAGTTAGCTAAGTGTCTTTATAACTCCCAATTAAAGTTAATTGAATTAATAAATTGAAAAAAAAATTAACACTAAGAACTGTTTTCATTGAATCTCTGCTACTAAGAACAACAGCGTGTAGCTTTTTTAAGAAGAAAATATGACAGTATTTATGTGAAAAATAATTTATCTTGCATGGAGTCCTCAGTAAAAACACTCAAGTATTTCTACATGCACAGCAATATCCTTTGAACTTTCCTAAGCATTTCCAAACCTCCTGAAAACATATTTTCATATTTTTCCCATTCTATTCTCATCTCTCTTATATTTTGTATTCTTCCTTTTATTCTAAGTAACATATTCCTCCTCCTCTCAATTTTTATATTAGAATTAAATGGTGTCCACAGTATGCCTTAAAGAACACTCTGCACTGCATATGCAATTTACTCATAAATCAATTCTTTGGCTTGAAATTCAAGATGAGAGTAGATGGATTAGTTCAGATATTCACATGGATGGAAAAGTTAATGTAGATTCTGGTATTTCAGCTGCTTGAAGAGACACATGCACATGCTGTTATAAAGAAGGGACAATGCTGCCTTGGTCTGTTTTGTCTGCCTTTCCCACATTGGTAATTAAAGTCTTTTGTCCTTGTACTGACATCAACTTTGCTAAAAGATTCCTGACTGCTTGCCATGCTTTTTTACAATTGCCACTTCTCTTACAAGTAACTAAGTGTAGGTTTAGGTGGGTGTTTGGAGGTCAGTCTTCCATGGTGCTCCAAATAAAGTAGATAAGCGGCTTTGTACTCCAGAAATGCTACAAATACTACGTATGTAGACAGCTTAAAAGTTTTCGCCCATGTTAATTAAGAAATGTAATGTAAGTTAGATGCAATTTCTTAATGTAAGTTAAGGAAAGTACACTCAAGAGAAACTGTCATCCTCATGAAGATAGAGAATATTAAGTACACCAATTATCTGAACATCATCCTTAAATTCCTTTACTGGATTATGTAATTATTAAAATGACAGTTGCAGTTGTTTTCCTGGTATCTCAGACAATAATAAGTTTAAGTGCTCTAATGATTTTTTTTCAGTCTTATTTGTTACTGGATACCTATAGAACTTCTGCATTGTATAGAAGACCACTCAAAAGCAGGAAACACCAAATAAGTTAACACAGAATCAAAACCTCCTAAAACTTTTCCTTCACAGGTTCTTTTCTAAAGGAGATGAGCTCTCTCCTTTTAAAGCTTTTCCTGGCACTGGTATTATTTTATTTCAAGTATCACAGTAATCTTTGCAGTTCAGGAAAATGGGCTCTGAATAATTTACCATTTTAAATTTTTTTGGATTTAATTTTGTACTCCAAAAGATGGGATGTACAAATGTCGATTCACATAAAATTCTCATCACTAAAAAAATTGATGGGTTTAATCTATCTAGATTACTAGCTACACAAAAATAAGAACAGCAAAAGATCTCTGTTAATTCATTCAGAACAAGCAGAGAAGACTTAATTACTGGAACTCTATGCATGGAGAGGTGTATGTCAGACAGAGACAAAATGCAGCTTGATTTATGACAATCAAATGCTCTAAAGAAGTTGATGCTTTAATAATTTTCTATTGCTTTTATAAAGCTAAATGAAACAATTATGAAAAAGGGGAGAGACTTTGATTCAACAACAAAATCTTGACCCAATAAACATAATTTCTACCCCTTTCTCCCCCAAAAAATCCTTTTAAAATTAAAAAACTCACTGTAATGGACAACATAATAATATGCTACTCTTGGGATTATGGGAAGAATGACAGAATAAAAATATATTTGTGGAAGAATATGATGTAGTAACTCACCAAGCATCTAAAATTTGCTAAACAAAGTATTGTCAGAGACAACTAAATCATAATAAAGCATTCAAAAGGCTTCCAGAAGAATGTTGTAAGGCAACCGAGCAGAATTCAGTGCCAGAAAAAAACAGTGAGTTGCTCAGGAAAATGTCACAAGCCAGGATGACACAAAAATAGGAGGAAAACTTTTATTTACTAAGAGGAAAGGACAACACTCAAGTAGAATACAAGCAAGTCAGCAACCACTCATTGAGTTGCTATTCCCCAGCCTGTGAACTACACTTAAGAGGGAAAAGCAGTACAGTTCTGAAAGCACCAACAGTACTGGGAAGTGCACTGAGTAGGAGGAGCTGTTCAAAAGCCTCAAACATACAAGCATAAGATGACTGCTACCAGAGAAAAACAAAAGCTGCATATGAACATCATTGGGACATACTAGTAAGAAATTCTTAATTTACAGTCTTTTTCTTTTTGCTAACTTGATTTTATGACCGACCACATAGTATTTATTTCCAAAAAAATGTCAGGACAATCCTGGCTCCCAGAGACTATTTCTAGCTCTTTATCCAATTGGCTCCAGTACGCCAATTTAATACTTTGTAACCTGCTGAAGTGGACAAGAAATTAATCTTGCCTGTACTTAAGATTGTAAAACTACAAAATGGTACCTGTGAAACACAGATTGTCACCTGTTGACATTTTATTAAAAAAAAACCAAACCCAAAAAAAACCAAAAAAAAACCCAACCGACCAACCATGCAACAACCAAAAAAAAGTCAAAAAAACCCAACCCCCAAACAGGTATGTTTTCATTGCTAGAGACTAATGTTAATGTTACTGTGGATCTGTGGAGAGATTTAAAGCAACAGACATGGAAACAGGAAAAAACAATCCCTAGGTGTGATTTTGAGTTTAGGAACTGCCATTTCTCTCTGAAAATTGTATCAATTGTTTGAGAGAAATGCATGTTGCATACATATAGAAAGTAGCTTTCTAGAGAGGTTAAAACATTTTTCTCTGAAACCAAATAAAATATTTTTTGGTATATTTTATTTCATTAGGTCCAGATGCACTTTTGCCATTGTGAATGCTCAGCAAAATTTATGAATGAGTTGTACCCTGCCAATAGCAGTGCTGGCAACTCAGCAAGATCTTTGCATATCACTTTGGCATATGAAAAGACCAACTCAGTTTATCCAATATTCTCAATATTCAATTCAATTTTTATGAATTACTTCATATTCTGTATTGTGCTACTTCAAATGCCTATGATGAGTGTCTTCAAAGGCTTTAGCATGAAACAGAACAACTGAAACTCTCTGCAGGATCAGCAAAAGGAAAAAAGACACAAAATTCCTAACTTTCTTCTACTTAGAATATGGAAAATTTTAAGCTTTTAAAATGAACTAACAGTTGGAAAAATATCTCTTAGGAAGAAAAAATACCCATATGCTTAGCAGAGGCAAATTACTCGGGTATCTGCATGGCTTGTTAATTATCCTATGAGGCCTCTCTGTTCAACAGCACTGACAGTATTTGTGTCCTCTTTTTGCAATCTTCTCTCACACCAGAAGTGATCTGTACAGCTTCGGGGCACAGGCTGCGCTCAGCAGTCCTAAAGTGCCTGGTGGTTTCACTGTTCCCAAGCAGAGGAGCACAGTCCTTATTGGAGGGCAGAGTCATGGGCTGAAAGTGATAGTCTCCCTCAATTTAGACTAATCCAATGAATGGCTTTGATGGCTAAAACCTAGACCTTGAATTTCAATTAGTATTCAAGCTGAGAGCTGGTATTGCAAGCACAGTCCAACAGAGGAGGGGCAACAGTACTGACTCTTGTCATTAACTAGGCTACACAATCCTAAACATGCTGAATAATTTCTCAGAGTTGAGACCTTTATTTCCATGTACAATTATCAATAACAGAGTTTTAACCATTGATCAACTTTTCAGCCTTATGTTACAAGGTATCTCATCTTTAAGGTAGTGTTCTTCTTTCCTTTTTAAGATTACATGACTGCATTGTTCAATAGTGTCACCGAGGATTTCAGAAATGCCTGTAACTCCTAGAAACTCAAGGATGGGAAATGTTTGATGAATAGAGACCTTAGCGATATAGATAGTTCTACTAAATGCTTTTTGTTTGGTTTTTTTTTTTTTTTTAATCTCTCCCAGAGCTTTGACTTTTGTTCCACTGTTCAGCTTTAATTGCCTGCTTGATCTCCAAAAGCCAAGTCCTTTCAACCACTGAGACTATAGTTTTAAGAGACTGATGGATTCAACTATATTCAGTAAATAGATAACATTCAGGTTCCATGAGGAGAAAAGTGACATTACCAAGACATTTTGAACATTCAAGTTGAATATTTGTTAGGCAACTTAGCATGAAGATTTGTTAGGATGTAGCAAACAGCAACCCATAAAACTACAAATAATAGAAGAAGCAAGACCTAAGAAGTCAGAGCAGTGCTTTTTGTCTATTATTCCAAATGCACATTAGGTTCATCTGTTCATAGAGCAAGGCAACACAATCCAAAAGAATAAAATATTAGAAATTCAAATGCAAAATATTTTACAAAGAACACAGTGTGAACTTACTTAACTTCCTTTTTTTTTTCCCTGTTTTGAGAAATTACAAGTTTGAAAACAGATTAAAAAACAGACAATACAGTTACAGATTCCCAGCAAAAGATGTCTCTAACACATCAAAGCAGCAAACTACTGTAGTAGCAGGGGGACCTAACAGCAGGACTGTTACAAGAAACACCTTGTTATTATATAGTCAACATCTGTGCATCCTAAATGGCAAAGTAAATGAACATAATGGTTAGTGCCCTGTATTCACATTTTGCGGCCTGCATATGCATGGCAATATACTGAGCAATCAAATCAGATAGTATCAAAAAAAAAAGAAACCATGATCTATCTCTCCACTTCTCTTTAACACCCATATGAAATGTTTTTATATGCAGCAAAACAACACACCACAGTTCTACAGATAACCCAAACAATCAGCACTATAAACTGTAAAAAGATCAGAACATAATCAGCAAAGTGACTTCATAATTTGACAAGATGAAATGAAAATATTGGAGTAAGTCCTACTAGCTTGTCTGTATTTAGTAATTTTATAAATATGATTATGTCATAATTCTAGAAATCTCAGTTAAGCAGTTACTAAAAGCTTACACACCTGGAACTTTACACATCTGGAACTTCTTAAGAAAGGAGGTAGTAAAAAATCCTTCATCTATTATCACGTAAGCCTCAAAACCCTCAAACAGGACACACCTGTTGAACCTGTGTTCTATACCTATCAGTACTTTAAAGCCTGCTAATATTATTTGAGAAAAAAACAATTAGGAAAAGGAGAGGATTAAAAATTATTTCCAGGTATCATAAATAGCTAAGGCTTCTATATGAAGGACTTCATACACTTCTGCTGAGGGCAGAGAAACATCTTCCTAGGGAATGGCAGCCTTTAAGATTTAAGACCAGGATTTCAATTAAGGACAAATCAAGCAAATGCACAATCCTTTCTGCAAGAGATCAGCCTCATTCTAAGATAGGAATCCTATGGGCATTTAAAGTTGCATAAATCTTATTCTTAAAAGAACATTTTCATTTTATTCCATGACATATCAGCACTTTGTATACAGTTGTCTGCATTTTATGTGAACCAGTATGATTTAAACCCATGTTGCATCAGTGACCCTTGAGAATGGTGGAGTTGCAATGACTCAGTGATACTGCTGAATTCCTAGAGTGAAACATCGACCCACACTGCTCCTTAATAGGACAAACAAGCCAAACAAGCCTGTTACTAAAATTACTTGACGTCATTAAAGTGCAATGGAAAAGCAATGTTTTTTATACATAAACATTCCTGAGTGCTTAATATCTAATTAGTAAAATTTAACCTAAAAAAAAAAAACATTTAGAATGTAATTATGGCTTTTTTAAACTCATGGATGAATTAGGTTTATTTGGGTTTTTCAAATTAGTTTTAGTCTTTATCCAATTTTAAAATTTTCAAAGTATTATGGATAATATCGAAATCATAAAATTACAGCAGTCATAAAGACAGAGCAACCATTTTACTCTCCTGACCTTAAGAACCGTAATATGTGAGCAGCTTATTACATCAGGCAGAAGGATCCAAGAGTGTTTTTCCCAGAGAAGCTCAAATGTGGCTGCTCCTTTTCATTGCTGTAAGGAGTTCCAAAAGTCTAAGACTACCAGAATCCAAAGGAGATTAAGTATGTGTTCTATATTAGGTCCATAAATGCTGACACCACGCCCAAGGACATGAAATGGCAATATATCGACTATCTGTTTACCTCTACAAACAATTCTGACTTGCTGGAATAAAATTACTAGCAAACACAAAGTAGCTGTGCACTATAGAAATTTTAGGGTTGCCCATATTTTTGCAAACCCAAATATTTGCAGCACTGAGAAAATAATCCTTTTATGCGCATTAGAAAACACTTAACAGTCCTGACTGCAGGCAGGACTTGCTGGCCATGTAAGAATTCACAGATATACATGCATTACTACCTTCTCATTGCTTAGAGTAGATTAGTTTTCAATCAAATTGAGATTGGCAAAATAGTGGAAGTGGTACAGCTAGAGGCAATTAGCCCAGCTGGAAATGCATAGTGAGGAGCCTTTGATGTGAAGCAACATGCAAGGTGAATATTTGTTTCCAAACAGAGTACAGTGCAAACTAGAAAACATCAGAAATAATTGGCTGATTTATTCTGAGTTCAAACTCAGTTATATTTTATTGCATATAAAATATGCATATAACATTAGTGTTTAAATTATTTTTGTCCACCTACTTACACATGTATGTTTCTCCACGTTATTAAAAATATATTCTTTTATAAATTAATTTTAAATTTCTCTGCTCAGAATAACTTCCTTTTAAATATTAGAAGGAGATGAGAATGAAGGGAAATCTATAGGGAAGTTTCAAAACCATCTTTTTTTACCCGTGCTCTGACTGAATTTATACTGAAGATGAGCCTTCACCTGAGAAAAATAAGAATTCCTGGGTTTTGAATTTTGCAGAAAATGAATGACAGTGGGAAAAGGCCTTTGTTTTCTATCCACATCGATGTATTACTTAACTGTAGTGTACAGCTTACTGGCAAATCTTTTCTGTAAAGCAAAGAATGTACTGGTTCAAAAAAAAACCCCAATCTTTATTTCAAATAATTTTAACATGTATCATTCTTTGCCTCAGATGGTTTAGGCACAAGGTGCTTGCTCTTAAAAACTCAAGATTCTTTCCTTTATGCTCAGAGCCATTTTGAGTAAGTGGCAAGTTTTCCTTTTCAATTTTCCTTTTGCTCTCAGCATTTCCAAAAAAGTAGATAAAATCTAAACTTTCAAAATATTTCACTGAAACCCTAATGAAAACAAGAGCCTGTATAACATGTATATTATAAAAGTTTACATAAGATAACGTCATTTGTATGTGGAAGTTTAAGCCGATATCTTTTTGTGTGTATTTAATTTTCAAGTTTTTATTAAATATCTATCTATATATATTTATGATATATATCTGTGTGTGCATGTGTATAGGTTGGGATTTTTTGATATTTAAAAAATCACTAAAAATCTTATAATTTATCTTAAAGATCAACAACTGTGTGCAAAAACATGAGACATTTGAAAGCAAAATTATTAGTCAGTGTTGTTGCATTTTCACAAGGAAATACTACTGATTAGAAACTGGCTTTAGTGCTCACAGTAATGGAGGGGGGGAAACAGGCAAATGTTAAGATAGATTTGAAGTAAAAATGGGATGGGCTTACAGACTGCAGCTACAAGTATCTAAGCTTACATTTCTAAGAGATATTCCCATAATATTTGAAATACTTTTTAATATCAAATGTAATGGGAAACTGCAAGGGTCTCCAAGACAAACAACCACTTTATCTTTGATCTTCATATTCTCTCTCATTTTAAGACAGCATATACAGGCATGTAATATTTCCTGTCAGCCTTTGAAGGAATACATAACAGCTGTTGATATAAAATTATACGTGCTTCTTAAATTTTATTTTATGCACACATATGTTTTAGAGTGCTCTCTAATCAATTCTTTCAGAAGTACCAAAAGGATTAGCATCGAAACAAACCAAAATATAAATGGATTCTTACATCTCAGAAACAAATGTGGCCTTAGAACTCACAATAATACTTTAAATTTCTTACCTCTTTAATCTGGCATTGTGGTTCACTAAACATAGTTGGAATATAAAAGCTTTTCTGCAGTCAATATCCTGGTGCATTAGCAGGTGTTCTGTAAGAACACTGTTTTGAATTTTATCACCTCTGATCATTAACTTATCATGCAGTGGAAGGATATTTCAAACTGACTGTAGTGCCAACACATAGTGTAAAGAGCTTAGGAAAAATTACTCAAGCAAGAACCAACAACAGATTTTGTTTACAATGAGGGACTGCCGAAAAATCATTACACACTACAGTGTTTTAAAAGACAGATGGCAGAACAGTAGACCTAAATTTAGCCATACAACTATAATCATATAGTACATGGAAAAGAAAAGCAAGCTTTGAAAACTTCAATATAGTTAATAGAGCTTCTTTTGCTGGCTGTACTTACACTATCAAAAGCACAGAGTTGGCCACTGAGTTGGAGATGAGTGATAATTTTCTAAGACCCTTGCTTCTGTGTTTATCTTTTTTAAGTGAAATATGTTTTTATAGAATTTATACTAAGCCATCCCAAAGCTGTCAGATGGAGTTTCAGGATGTGCACTAAACAAAGGAAATTACATGACATGCACCTTTTTGTACCCATATTGTTGTCAAAAGAGGCATGAAGTGGCATTTCTCTTTCATAGCAAGCATATCTGCTGCTGTACATATTTATGTCTTGCTAGAGAAAGCACTGTTCAAGACAAATACCAAGTACTGGAGCAGAACATAGTCACGTTTCCTTAGGTCTGGACAGAGTTCAATTTATAGTCTTAAGCAGGCTTCCAAACAGAACTACTTCCTGCATAGCTAAGACTTCCATATCATTCTTTTTAAATTATCTTTTTGCTTGAAGGAGACCTAGTAGCCATGCTTTCCATCTAAAATCATCAGATAGCCTGTTACAGATTAAGGATATGCAGCATAGTGAAGCGAAATTCAAGTTTTCCATTCATAATCATATTTTCAAATGTGACATTTAAACCTTAAAGAAAACCATGCCCAAAGTTAATTATCTGGGCAGAAGGGTGCCATCCTTCCTGTCTAGATAAAAGAATATTCTTTGACTCCAAGTCCTCAAATAGGAATACCCCTGAAGAGTCTTGAATAACTCTATTCATAGCTATATAATTGTATAGTACCATCCACCAAAGTAGCTTCTCAGTGACCTGTAAAAAAAAATCCATTTGATCTCTAACTTAGTATATTTCAGTTTTAATCTGAGCCAAGTTGAACAAAGGCACAGAATAAAGTCGTATGTTACCTGCATATTTCAATAAGTAACTCTTGCTATTCCAGCTTTTGATTGTAGAGATAGGTTGTATACAATGTAAATTTGTAATGTAAAACAATTACAAATCTTAAACAAAATATATAATACTGTTTCTATTGACCAATGAATTGTAAACATTTGCATGACCAATGGGTTGTGGAAGGGATTTAAACTGGATGGCTTTTATGGATTCAGACAAACAAAAATGCAGTCCTTATGCATTAGATTAATACTAACAACTGTTACTAATAAATTCTGACATGGTTTATAGATCTTTTAAAACAAATTAAGCATTTCATCTTGAATAGACAATGAGCTCTAATACTGGTTTATCTTTGGTGGAGACAGAGAGAGAAAGTTGTCTGACTCATTACAGAACCTTGACAGAGATGTTTCCAGCTGCTCAATAATCAGATCTCACAAGTACTGGACTGTGAATGACATTTGATTGCTACTCTCGTGGCTTCTGGTTAAGCTCCTGACACACACTCACACAGATTTTGCTAACTCTGTAATCTCACCCATTTGCAGTGCTGAGATGTAAAAGAAACGACCTTCTGGGCCAAGCAGGGTTAGAGATGCTGCAGTGCTGTACTGCACTGTCACCTCTCACACTCATCACCTCATGTTTGACACCACCAGTGAGCACCCCCACACACATCCTGCTCAAAAGCTTCAGTGCACAGTGCCACAAAGCAGCAAAAAGGCTGCAATTGTGTGCAGCAGCTGCTCATTTACTGCTTAACTGTGCCCAGTATTTAAAGCAGCCTTGATAATAGGCTCAATCCCAACAATGCCACAGCTCCTTCCTACTCCCATAATGTCAGGCATGGCATCTAACAATGGAAGACAGTGTACACCTCGAGTCTAAAAGCCCAGTTTGATTTAGCTAGCAAGAAAAGAAAAGCTTTTGGTACAGTTTTGTAACTTTTTGTCACTGTTTTACTTTAGGGACAAAAGCCTTCATGCAGTATTAAAGTCACATGCTCAGGGTTTATTTTGCACAACACTTCCCAGCAAAGTAAACTGCATAAATCTAATTTAACAGCATTTCTTATGGCTCACAGTGCCTTCTTTAAACAAGCTTTCCTCCAGAGTTTACAAAAGCCATGTATTAAAGCCAGAAAAATAAATTATGGGGCTTTGTGACTGCCTCATCTGGCAATAACAATAAGTGGCATTAAGGCAGAGCTCTGTACATTTCTAGGGACCATGTAATTTTCCACTGAAAAGGATTCTCCTACCGTCTTTTACCAAAGGCTACAAGAACAGGCAATTACCATAAGATATAGAAGAGAGTTTTGTGTGGTTGATTTGTTTTTTTTTTTTAATACCAATTCAAAAAAGCAAAGTTCTTTATCAAAAAAGTAGTAACTGGCCTCAATATGGAAGCAAAGGCTGTAAGAGTGGGTAATAGCCTGGATAAAGCATACATATAATGAGATGAAGATGATGATGACCACATGACCCCATTCATAAGAAAAATACCTGCTCTGAAACTGGACAAAGGGAAATCTGACAAGTTTCCAGCTTGTATTTGTGGTTAAACTACAATCAAAGCTTATGGTTATAAACAACTTACGATTTTTTGGAAGAGTTTTACTCTTACATGTTTCTCTAAAACAGCCAGTATTTGCTCTTTCAAAATGGTAAAAATGAAAGTCACATGACAAGAGTTATTGTCACATCAAATAGCAAAGCAGTAACTGAAAGATCTTTTTAAAAGCAACCCTATACTCTTAGCAGACAAGACGTAGGAATAACACTAATCTTCAGCTTGATGCAGCAGCAGATAGATCGAGTATCAAGAAATTATTCTTATTGTAAAACTAGGTTATAAGCTGTCAGCAGATGAGAATTCACAATAATAAAAGAATTAGAGAAAGCAGTGTACTAAGTCTCTGCCTACAGTGTTACAGTCCCTAAGAGATGAAAGAACAGAATTTATTTTTTTACCCCTTTTCTTCACTGGCTAAGAAAAGCTAACAAATTCAATGCAAACCTCTTTGGATTTTTTTTTTTCTTTTTTTTTTTTTTTAATTCAGAAAACACAGACAGGGGAAATTAGTACTACTAAGTTTAATGATCTTCCTCATTGGGACACATTTTTTTAAAGTTCCATCCTCTTGAAAACCTTTATATAGCACTCTTCCTCAATGGATTTTATAACACTTCACAGAGGAAACAAGATATAATTTTCCCTCAATTTATAGTAAGGAAAACCAACTGAAAACCCCAATACAGATATCAAGAGTGATTCTCAAGGCTGGAATCACCTAGGAATTTTCAAACAAGGTTCTGATGCTGATGACTAACTCCCATAACCCTAAGGGCTTGGGCTTACAAGAACTCAACTTGCTTTTTCTCAGCATCCATGGAGACCAATGGGAGAGTCTCTGCCTTTTTCAGTAGCTCCTGGGACGACGGCTTCCCAGAATCTATTAATTTCCACTTCTATCCCAGCCTTATTTACAAACATGGTAAACAAAGACAGAAACAAAAGCTAGGTTTCAGAAGAGGAAGAATGGTGATCTGTGCACTAGCAAGCCTGAAAATATAGGTTAATCAATGTCCAGACACTGATTTGGCCACCATCATCTAAGAGAGAACAAATAAGACTTTTGGCAGGTTCCACTTTATGATCTCAAACCCGAGTTGACAGGATTTTTAAAGAGAGAAATTTTTGAATAAAAAGCTTGAAGAGCAGGTCACTGAGATCAAAATCAGACCACAAGCAGTGCAAACCATCTTGGTAAAGTCTAGAAAAGTCTTGATCGAGAACTTTTATTTCTATTTGATATTTCAATTGAACTTAAATCTAATCATCAGTATTTACTGAAAGTGAAGCTTTTATGTCGCTAACATATCTATCTTTTAATACTAAATGAAGCTGAATGCCAAAAATATAAATACAGCATTATGGGGAGAAAAGTAAAAGAAAAGAGGTTAGGCTTCCATAAACCTTTCTTTTATGCCTCATTTCTCTAACACAAATGGACTCCATTTCCACTTAAAGAATTCCTTTGATTTACAGAGTATTAATAGCTGCATTTCAATCCTGAAATGCAATGTGATTAGTAATTATGTTCAGAAACAGATAATGTACTCACATCACTCACGCTTTCACAAGGTCTGGAAATCACTACTGCACTATTGAAAAACAGGTTTGGAACGTGGCACAAGCTAAACAAAGAGAGTCACTCACAGAAGGTCAATATCTTTCAGAGAGTTTTCAAAGTCCTGGATTAGTATTGGTTTATTCTGTCAGTTCTCTACCAGGTTTCAGAAAAAACCCTTGCGGGAAACTATGAATTTTCAGGAAGACATTTCTGATCATATTAGATCCTTACATAATCTCCTGTTCCTCTACTGTTGAGAAATTGAGCAGTATTTTTCATATACAGCTTTCTGTACCTAGAACCTAGTTTGTCCTCTGTTGTTTCTCCAGCACCTGGTACAGAAGCTCTCTATATGGTTTCCGTAAGTGTGAGTTTGTTTTTTTTAAGTAATATTATAAAGTAACTATGTCACAGATGTACAAGAAAGAACCTGAAAAAGGTAAAGATGCAATTTCATGAGCTACTTATGTAGCAATCCAAGTCCAAACTGCTGCAAAAAGTGGTATTTCTCTGTTCCTTGTGCCCAGTCAATGTGTTTCCTCCTACTGTGTGTTAGCATTAGATTTCTGATACCTTAGATACAAATTCAAAAAACTATCTTTAAATGTTTGAATTTTTAACTCTCAAATTGAAGTTTATTTTAATTCATAAAATTTCTGTCAGTGTTGACTTGACTTGGCTAGAATTTCCCACATGTTCCTGCATCTTTACCTGATTATTACTGATGAGGATGTGAACTTTTATCATGAAAACAATCTCTTACTTACCTCAGAAATCACCATAACAGAGCTTTCTAGGTTTAAGATCCCAGTGTGCAGGCTACTAGTACAGAGTATTAGTACCAGGATAACAGCTTCTTGGGACTAGACCCTTTAGCTTTTCTTTGTCTGGTCTGCTTCAAGTGAGGACTTAGCCATTTCACTTGCTCTGAAACAACAAAAAAAAGCCCAACCCGAAACCAAAACAAATCAACCAAAAAAATCCAAAACCAACCAAAAACCTACACAGAATAAAACCCCAATAACTCCTTCTTTAGCTTTTTATCCTTTAATCTGCCAACTTCCCATTCTCCGTTCTCCCAAAGTCTTAAAACTGATTTTCCAGGAGAGGAAAATTTCTTTTATGTATACTTAGCATAAAATTAGCTGTCAAATCTGAATGTTCTTGTTCTTGAGCTTCTGCTACTCAAACAGTGTGATGCTTATTAAAAGGGCTTGGTTCCACGGATCCACAGTTTGAGCACTTGTGATATGGGAACCAGACACAATTAATGAGGCATCACAGTTTATCCAAACACTGATTTTTTTCCAATAAGCACACATAAACTGCTATCATTTGTCACAACAACAAAATTGCAATGGAGATGTAGATACTTTGGGGCACAGCTCCTGTAAAAGAAAAATCTGTACAGCTTCACTGACTTTAGTGGACCTACAGCATTTATATTGTTAAAGAATGTGATCCACTGTAATTTGAAACTCAAACACAGACAATAAAATTTAATGTAGCTTGGAAAGGATCTATTCTAGAAACAGCTTGTAAGCATCACATAATTACTCTCTTCAGATAGTTACAAGGGTGGATTAATTTTACATCTTGCTCATTTCCATTTAGTATGATGCAGATGAATCAATGCTACAAGAGGAAAAAAATGCAGGAATGTTTATCAAAATGTGTAAACATGTTTACAGTCTTTTGCTGTATGTTCATTCTATCTCACTTTTACTTAATTACAGATAATCTTGAGAAGTAATGAAGAAAGATTCTGAAAGAATGCCCTCTTATTGAACTACAAAATTACAAAAAAAATGGCAAAAAGCCTAGTTCTTCTGTAGGGACTAACTCGCTAAAGGTCGATGCTGATCTCATAAGGGTATCCATCCTTTCTTTTTACCCTTTAGTTATATAATAGGTTTATTTTTAAAGTATCTTTTAGAGCTGCATGACTTTGAGTGGTCAATAAAACTAAGAAATTTGCCAGACATATTGCACAGAGAGAAGACATACAAGGGGAGATTGCCTTTAGTTTCTAGTACCCTGAATCATAGTTTTATTCTATGAAAACTGTAGCATGAATTACCTGTCCTGCTGCTTAGAAAGATTCCATGGTAGAAACATTTTGTATTCTCCAGTTTCCACCCTTCCGAAAAGGTTTCTACATCTAGTCGTGTCATTTATATCCAGAATACGTAAAAGGAGATAGCTCTTTCTACAGCACTGAAGCAACTCTTTCTAGTTCTAAGCTCTTCTCCCTTGTAAAGGGTTCCTTACTCAAGAGAAAGGGTAAAGACTCCTGTCCCCTCAAGAGAAAGAGTAAAGGCTCCTTACTAAGAGAAAATATAAAGTAAATCAAGAGCCTTAGACAGGAATTGTTTTCCTCTCTATCAAATCTATTAAATAAGTGCAGTACTTTGAAAACAGAAATTGCTACACAAGAGCTAAGTACTATTGCCATTATTTCATTGCCAATGGACAGCTGCTATTAAGGTCATTCTCTGTAGAATTATTAATTTAGCGTTTTCCATTATATGTCCTGCTTTACACTATTCTAACCATGCCAAAATTTAAGCATTTGTATTGCAATATTGTTTGTAATTTTTGTCCTTTTTAAAAACTCAACAATTACTATTTTTTGCTTTCTATGTTAAAATATGCAAAATCCTCAGGATTTAAAGGTTTTTTCCAGCTTTCCTATTATTTCTGGAGCGTTTTTGTTACCATAAATACAAAGAATATCTCCAGCACACTCACTTGAAACCTGACTAGGAATGGAGGATCCCTTTTTTAACAACAAAGATACCTTTTCCTGTCAGTAATCCTTCCAGAGTTACTCAGTGTAAAAATCAAAAAAAAATAATATAGTCAAAATATTTTTTATTGACTCTGGTAGCTAAATAACAAGATTTCCACTTCAACAGGCATGCCTCACAACCAGTGAGACTATAGACCACAAAGAGGTTAATCCCTCCCCATTTCTAATTGCTTTTTTTGAAGAACAAAGAACATTATGGGAAGAGATATATAATTGATCTTTGCATTACAGCACTGTTATTTCAGTATTTTTCTTGTCCAGACATAATAAAGGAAGAAGTGTCCTACTGGTGAGACAAAAGGGAAAGGGGCTATAATGAAAATAAGAGAACAATGGCAGCTTTGATAAGCACAGAGTTGTAAGAGGAATAGACTGGTATTGGTACACCCAGATGAGGTACTCCTACATGAGTAGGGACTGATTGTATGATAGAGGATGGGCCAGAAAGACATAAAATTTGAGGAGTCACTGGAGTCTATAATCAGATATTGAGCTTCTATTTTTCCTCTGACATTCTAGTAAAAAAACTATGAAACTTATGTACAAATATGTGCTTTATTCCTCCTAAGTGAGGGGTTATATTGCACTGTTACTTCTGCTCTGAGCATGCAGGAGAAAAGTCCTTCATGCACCTGAGAAATCCAGCCCAGCAGCAGAGGAGCCACATGGTAATACATATTACCTGGTTCTAGTTTATTTCTTAAAAAGAAATAAAAATTTTTAAATACTAAAGACAGAGAAAAAACTATTAATGATGTCATCGAGTTTAAGTGTAAGCTAATGTTATCTAGTTTGGATTTAACTTGACTTCAGTGGACATAACCAAATATTGTACTAAAATAACAAGTGCTAATGCACGCCATGAAGTCTACAACACAGTGCTCTGGGAAAAAAAATGCTCAGGCTCAAACAAATAGTTAGCACCTCTGCCTCAGTATAATATATGAAAGAGTTTTACGTGTTCAGATAAAATTCAAAATACTGTACTTGGAAGGCATTTTATAGGGTATGTTCCTTTCCTGAGCTGGCTTTTCCCTACAGTATTGCCTCCTTTCCACCTATCCTCACGAAAGGTCAAAGAATCTGTGGTGAGGGGGCATATGGAAGGAGAGAAGAGAGCTCGTTATTCTCAAAAGAAATTGTCCATGTAGAGATTCCTGGACTAGACTGCCCACTTACCTGTAACTATACATCTTATACCTTGGAAAGTCTTATGTATGTGTCTTCAATGATGAAAAACGAAGTTGTATTCTGAATAAATGACTATTTAGGGCCTTGAAAACTATATTCTGCATATTAGGAGAGAGGAAATACCACATTGGTTAGAGAGGAAGAGTCTTGATGATTTTTTTTCCTAGAACTGGTGTAAAGATATGTTTGTTCACTTTACAAAATTTGATCTAAAAAAATATATTCAGTCATTTGGATCAAACCCAGTATATTAGTCTGCATCAATAATATGATGAAGTAGTACTAGAAAGCAATATCAAATGTTAATTTTAAAACAGAGAGGGAAAAAACTGTTTCAATCCACAGGGAAGAAAACAGTCATTCAATTTTGAAATATGATTTCTGATTGAATTTCCTTGTTATTCAGAGGAGCACATAGAAAAGTAAACAAAGCCATTCAATGCATGAAAATTTTTCCTATTTCAGTGAGTGATTTAGCACAGTTACAAAGCTAATTCATACTTACTAGAATTCATATGGGAAGAAAATGTTAAGAATCCACACTCAACAGAGTTTTAAGACATGGTGTTCATTGAATGGTGAAAGGCCCCATCTATGATGATATACAGAACTTTACTAGGCCTAGTACTCAGCATCCTCAGTAATAACCTAGAAGATTCAGTAAGCAATAAGCTGAAGAAATACATAAATCACACCAGAGATAAAGCAATATCAATGAGACAATGATTTTCAAAATACAACCTGAAGATAATGAAATTGCATTACACTGGGAAAAATAACTTGGAAAAGTTCTTGAAGAAAAAGAAGAAATTTTCAGACAACCACAAAATCAGGGGATTTAAGAGAGAAAACAATATATATTACTGACGTGAATTGGTTGCAAGAAAGCCTATGCTGCATTAGGCTGTGTACATCAAGAGATACATACAATAGCACTTGGTATTCTGCACTTCCACAGCTGCTTCTGGAACAGCATACGCAGTTCTGGGCATATCACCAGAAAATTATTGTCAAATTAGAAAAGATTTGAAGAACAGTATAGAATTTTAACGCCTGAGGGAATTGTACGTTACAAGATTTAGGTGAACTAAATATGAACTACTCTCTTCAGTAAGGACCAAAAAATACAAATACAACAGTAAGGTTAAATAATATTGTTGAAAAGGATTTAACTGCCATATGAAACAAACAAAAAAACTCCAATGTTAAAGTGAAAAAAAAAAAAAAAAGCTTCTGCATGGGACACAGAGAAAAGCTTCTCCGGAAAATTTAAACCTTTGGATAGTCCAGGACTGCACACACTTAAGCCAAGAAGCACCCAGGCCAAGAACAAGATTAAGATATAGCAGGGAATAGTGATGTATCAATGCCTGGGAAAAGGAAGCCAGTGCAGAAAAGCAAAGAGAGTTCATGAATATCAGAAACTCCTGAATAAAATTATCAAGTGCAGCATTGAGAAAGGGTATCTCAGGACTTCCACTGTTTAATATTTTGTGTCTGTAGAACCTATTTCTACAAAACATGTTTTTCAATAGCAGGTGTAAATTTTAGGGTATTCTGATTGAAAATTCTACTATCAGTAATAGCAAATATTTATAATAAATGTAGGCAAGAACAGAACTAGAAAAAATAATCCAAATCAAAATCAAAGTCTAGCTTTCTTACAAACTAAGTCCAATTTATTCAGAAAGTAATTAGCTTATCCAGACTCAAACGTACACATACAAAAGACATACTTCATATACAAAGGAGAGCTGACTTAAACAAGAACTTGCCATGAAAAAAAACAAAACAAAACTTTACTGCAGAATAAAATAAGCAAAAAAGTCATTCTAATACACTCGCACTTCAAGGGCCTCTCAGGCATGCAAGATGAGAATTTTAAAAAGGTTAATTTCAGCTCTCAGGTATGCCTGACTAAAGGCAGGTTGCAATAAGAAATTACTTTAATTATGGCAAGCCAGCTAATTGTATCCCTAAAGTTTTTAGTGCTAATAATACTAGTTAAGGAATTTTGAGAGATTCTATGATAACCACCACATTCATATCAAAGCACATTTGGGACCACATTTTGCCTGTAGTTAACACCATTTCAAATCAGTATTAAACTTGCCAAATTAATGTAAATTCTGTTTACAAAAGCCTTTAGACTCACAAAAGCATCCAGAAATGGAGTGCAGCTTTAATAATTAAAACAGTAGGGAATATTTCTTACAATCAAGACATTCATAGATGTAGTATGAAAAAAAAAATTAAAAATTTAAACTTTCTTTAGATAAATTATTCCTTCTCAGATGCCACAACTTCAGGAAGATTCTTCAGCTATGAGAATTGAGAGTATTATGAAAAATCTACCTATCGCTTTGGTTGAACTTCTGTAGCTTAAAAAAGTACCTGGAATAAGGATTAGGATTTGATGCTCCCACATTAGTGCTCCAACTAGCAACCTAGAGACTATTTCTGACCCATAGACAGGCACAATAACTTTGTAAGAGTCTTTCAGCAAGAATAGGTCAACCCTCAAACTTAACATTTGTAAGCTACAATTCCTGAGGTGGTCTACACCCCAAATGAAGCAGAAGGGACACCTGGTTCCTGTTTCCCACCACATGACGAATGCAAGAGGGACACCAGCATCTCCATTTCAATGAACTTTACAGCTGCTTCAACAGAGCTCTGAACACATCCAGCAAAAGCAGTCCCTACAGGTGAAATACACAGGAAAACAACGTCCTGACTCTATGCCAGACAGATTCCAAGCAATTTAACTCAGGATACTTGTGACAGCCACATACTTCAGCAGCAACAAGCTCTTGGATCCTCATCTAAAGAAATGCACATACTTATTTTTTGCATTAAAATGTTGAACTAGGATTCTAGAGGGACAGTGAAATCAAACAAACAAACAAAGAACTTAGTCCTTACCCTCTAATGGATTGGAGTTGAGTTGATTTGGATTGGAGGAAATGTGGGGCTACAGTGAGGGTTACTATGCAATTGTCTGTTGCTTGTTGGCCTACCTACATCATATAGCTTGAGTATTCTTTGATTGTTGTGCCTTATCAAAACCCTTTCTTCTACCATTACCTGTTTAAATGAATCTTCCCAACATATTTCGTCTGCTACCACCATAGATTTTAATCTTATACTACTTCCTGTTGTTGTTTAAATGTAATTTTCCACAATTATTTATGGAAATCTATCTATCTAAACACCAGAACCAAAATCTTATATGGCAACATTTCTCTGTTAGGAAAGAGAACTAGGAAACTTACTTTGAACATTACATACATATGTTGCCCAAGTCCCATAGAGTTTCATATGCTCAAGCTAATTGCAATACTGATTAGCAATAATTCAAAAAAAAAATAATAAAGGAGAACAGCAACAGTAAAACAAGTAAAAGAGATTTCAATTAGCTATATTCTGACAGGACCATTTCCCAGTGTATCTTAGAAAAATTTTTAACGCAAGATTTGGCATAAAAAAAGTATTTCAGTAGCTTGAAAATCCCAGACTTATACATAGCGATGCAGGGTATAGCCATGCCATGAATTACCCGTCTCACTCAAAGAATGAAATTGAAAATACATTTTCTAAGCAATAGATTTAAAACCCAAAAGGAAGAACATTCCATATATGGCACAATTCAATTTAAACATTCCTTCTTACAGAATGTTTCATAAAACAAAAGCATAAATTCGATTAGCTTCAGAACAGGCCAGCTGGGAGCTCCGAGTCCTTAAATTCCTAGTTACCAGAATCTGGGAAGACATACTCATGATAATTGCTATATCCATCTTCTATTTCCTGCTTCTTTTCTCACAAGTATTCACTATTATCAAACTATGCAAATGTATAATCTGACTTAATTGATTTTACCATATTATATGCAGTGCCAAGAATAATATGCATACAGTAAGTTGGTGAGGTATGTGCTACAGCACCCATACACTGAGCAAAGAGCTAAGCCATGGAACAATATTAAAAAAACTAAAGATACATTTGAAAGTGTGTGCTTTTCCAGATTCAGAAACTACAGGTTTGTGTTCCTTGGCACTGAAGGTTCACTGCTACTTTAGATTATGTCCAGATTTGAAAAAAATTGATGATGTTAAGACAAATGAAAAAAAAAAAAAAAAACTGCCCAGGCATAAAAGTTAACTGGAAAAAAACAAACTACAGATAAAAATTTGTGTAAAACTAAACCGACAAAGTAATATGCAAGGGAAATGAAGAAGAAATTATCTTAAAGGAAAAAAAAAAGTTAAGACAGCCAAGGAGACTAACTGCGTAAATGCATAAAGGAATAAACCAATCTCTCCTGTCCCCTGGAATACAGTTTTACTTTGAAAAATAGCACTAATATTTAATGCTCAAAAAAAAATAGAGAAGAGGAGCTATAAAATCATAACAATTGAGTAGATTACTTGGAATGTCAAGAAACACAGTTGTGAATGTATGTGTGGGAGAGAAATTAAAATGTGATTTAAAAACTTAAGTTTTCAGTTGCTACCCTTAAATTTCTGTGTAAAATTATAATTAGTAAATTAATACATTTCACAGTTGGATAGCTACAGTTATATACTAAGCAAGTATCAGGAGCATAGGTAGTTTTGAGAGGGATGGATTCATGGCAAGACAAAATATTAAATATATCAGCCAAAGTAAGTCATTTATATTTCCTTATTTGCTGGGTATTAGCTATGCAAGATTTGGAACCTGAAACTGTTGAAGCGAAATAACATTCTACCGTTTGTTACTTTTAGTCTGAGGATAGGTATGCAGAAAATGACTCTAAATAAGATTAAATAGGTTAGTTTGTAGCAAATTATATTCTTGATAATTCCCAAGAGGTTTTTCTGTTGTTTAAAATTTTAAAATAAAATTAACTATTAAATTCAGTGTCAATAAGCATTTTATTGATCGTAAGATTGTAGTGAAACAAGGTTCCCTCATGTCAATTCTAAAGAAGTTCTTTGTTCCAAAGAATTTACTATTTCACTACCTTCAACATGTACCTACATGTTGCTAGAAATAAAAAACACCTTGTAATGAAGTTTATATACAGTCAGTCTTCCTGCTAGTCGATGTTTTTTCATGAAAACTCTAATCAGAATGAACTGGAAAAAATCCAAACCATACACAAGTAAATGGTAGGGTAACTTCATTGTACATATAACAGGGCTATTATACCAAAATATTGCTTTACTTGCAAGAATTTTCTGAGCCAGTATCAATTAAAAAGTTAATAAATAATATTTTTCTACATCCTCACACAAACCCTTGCCACCAAAGCCATAGTATCTTCCCAGAAAACACACAGTAATTTCAAACTGGTTTCTTCAAACAGTGGAGATTGGATTTAAGTTATAAAGATGAAATTTCATCTCTGTAAACTGATGATGTAAGATAAGGACATAGAATACATTAAGTACTTATGAAGTGATGCCAACTGACATTGAAACAAGTGATGTGATACATGGTATTACTTTTGCCTCCTTGTGACTTCCTTCCTCCCCTCTGTGATGAAATTTACTGGCCATAACAAACCAACGAGGAAACGCTCAGTGACTTCAGCTGTGTCAGCTCTTTTGTGACTCCTACTGCAAGCCAGGAGACAGAACGAACAGCCTGTTAAATCCCACTGCAGTCATGGGTCCATTAGGGGAGAGATTCAGATACATTTTGGGGAACCCAAAAATCTCTCAGTGATATTTACATGTCTGACAACAGCAAACCTATCATCTGCTGTCTAAAACCACAAAAATCACATTTAGGACACTTTAAATAAGGAATTTACATGCTGAACTGTGTTTATCCTACTGAAATTAATATGTATGTATTGACCAAAAAAAAAGGGCATGAACTTGTCTTACAGTCAGTTGTTACTTCTTAACTCAAAGCAATTAATAAAAAAGAAATCCAACTACTAATTCCCTATAATCATAACTTCCATAGATTTTATGACATATTTGTAATTTTCAAATTTTATGGTATAGAATATTTGAAATATAATTAGAAAAAAGTATGAAATAATTAGAATTTTTAAACCTAGAATGTGGAGCAGACTAACCAACACCATGGGTATTTCACAGAGCCTTTTATTATTAAAGGAACATCAACTGGATCACTCTCCAGTCGTATACGCATTTCCTTGTACAGATATTTTAATAGGATTATACCCATGCAAGGAAAAAGAAAACCAAAACATGAGAACTTTTTCACTGAGGGAGTGGATTTATCAAAATTATTAATGCACTAGGCCATCACATTGAAAAAAATACTTGCAAGTTTATGGTAAGTATTTACAGAAATGATAGAGAAGAACTGTTTACACAACCAGATAGTGACAAGTAAATGGGAAGTGATTTTAATCAGTGATGCCATGTTTAGATTACATGATAGGAAGAAATTCTTCACTATGAGTGTGGTGAAGCACTGAATAGGTTGTGCAAAGAGGTTGTGGATGGCCCATCCCTGGCTGCACAGACTGAGAGGCAGGAGAGCAGCACTGCAGGAGGGACCCAGTGGTCCCGGCAACAACGAGCTGAATGTGCATCAGCAGTGCCCGGCAGGCAGGAGGGCCAAGCGTGTCCTGGGGGACATCAGGCATTGCCAGCCGGGCAAGGGAGGGGATTGTCCTGCTCTGCATTCATCCTGAATCCTGTGTGCAGTTTTAAGCATCACAATATAAAAAAAGTCATTAGACAATTAGAGAATGTGCAAAGAAGGGCAACAAAGTTGGTGAAGGGCCTTGAGGGGAAGCCATTTGAGGAGTGTCTGAGGTCACCTGGTCTGTTCAGCCTGGAGGAGACTGAGGGTAGACCTCATTGCAGTTACAAGTTCCTCATGAAGGCAAGAGGAGGGGCAAGGACTGATCTCTTCTCTGTGGTGACCAGTGAGAGAAAATGAAGGAATGTCCTGAAGTTGTGTCAGAGGAGGTTAAGGTTAAATATTAGGAAAAAGTTTTTCACACAAAGGGGGCTTGGACACTGGAATAGGCTCCCCACAGCCTGGTCACAGCACCAAGACTGATGTTGTTCAAGAAATGCCTGGACAGCATTCTCAGGCGCATGATGTGATTCCTGGAGGTGTCCTGTGCAGGGTCAGAAGTTGGACTTTGATGAACATTGTGGGTCCCTTCCAACTCAGCACATTCTGTGATTCTGTGTTTAGGTCCAGGTTGGATGGGGCCCTGAGCAACCTGGTCTTGTGAATGGCATCCTTCCCATGGCAAGGAGGTTGGAACCAGTTCATCTTAAGGTCTCTTCCAATCCAAAACATTCTATAATTCTAAACTGCTGCAAGTAGTGGCACGGGTACCTACTCCTTGGTTCTCTATTCAAATTAAATTCCAGCAGGAACTTATTAACAAAACAGGTATCTGTGCAAACTTTCTGTCTTTGGACTTCAGCACATTCTGTTCAGAGTAAATCTTTGGAGATTATCCTGTGCCAAATTTAACTTCCACTAAGCACGCAACAGTGCAAGTTAACCAATAGGTTCAGACAAAACTGAGTGAATTTTAGAAAAGGACAAAAAAATGGAATAGGTACTCAAAATTCAAAGCTTTCTTTCTAAAGCATAAAAATGAGAGATAACATTTGTAACAATGTGTTTGAAACAGTAAACAGGCTGTATTGTTAAGCAGAAATACAGAATAAAATCTTCCTGCAATGATATTCCTGCTATCTGCAAACACTTTTTATAATCATTCTTTGTGACATCATCACAAAACCCATGCGTATTAATTTTTCAAGCTTCTTTAGTATCATCAAGTCTGCTGTGATGAAAAAATATATTCCATATGGAAACATTGTTAAGGTAATATTCTTCAGGCAAAATCCAAGCCTCTGATCACCAGTTCAAGTCAAATAGAACATTCAAATTTATAAAATGAAACTTCAGCCAACTTATCACAGATATTTGCAGCTCACAAACAATTTAAAAATTACAAGAATCATTAACTCAAACTACAAAAAGTAACAGTTTCACCTTGCATAATGTACCACAAAATATGAAATGGATGTTGGCAAAATATACATTGCATATCTTATACTTATTAGTCAAATATTTGTCATAAATTTGTCTAGTTCCTGAAAACAAGTCAAACAATAATTTTCCATGCATAAAATTGTAATTCTTACACAAAAGGTCAGCCTAGTATTTTTTATGTTTGAACATTAGTAGTTTCCATATTAAAATTATTCCACAAGTGTGACCACACCTACTTCTCCCTTGTCTAATTACAGTGAAAAGGATAAAAAAAATTGCATTCCACTTTCAAAGCCTGTTTTGCCATCCAGGATCAGACTAGCACTGCACAAAAGCAATCTATACTTTCAGAAATTCTTCATGTTAAATGTGGTAGGAACACAAGGGAGTTTTATCTAATTAATTTACTGAAAGAATCACTAGCACACATATTACAAATTCCAGCTAAAGGATTATGATAGTGTACAGAGAGTGACTGGCTACTCAATTAAAGATCTCATGTAGTTTTCCTGCAATTGCTTTTCCTCTTGGATTTTATATTCATTGATCTGCCAAGGGACATCTTGAATACCTCCATCGTTACTGCTCTCCACTATTTAATCAAAATAGCATTGTTCCTTCTTTTTGAAAGATGACATGAAAGATTCAGAGCTCAGAAATGGATCTTTCAAAGATCTGTTTCAAATATAGAACAACTCTGTATATCTATCACAAGCTATAGTGTAACACAACATTTTTCTTGAGATTCCAAAATCCCTTTCCCTACTCAAGGCATGTTCATAGAATGAACTGTACTGCAGGTTGCAATCAGCAAATCAGAAATTATTTGCTTTATGACATCTTGCTTTCTTATCTTTCTGGGTTTAAACCTTATGCTTTTTTTCTTCCTTCATATTGATTTACAGAGATATATTATTTTACAACTACTTGCATTAAGATTGCCTAAGTCACAGGTTCATCCATTCCTCCTGATAGAACTCTGATTATATTTCTTAAGGGATTTTTCCTCTCATCCATCACTGACACCCACTCTCAGACTTCATTTTCAGTCTCCTTTCCCCCTGCTGGACATTGTTCTCAGTAATGCTAGAGAAGTATTAATCCTTTTTTCTCAGAACACGTGAGTATTCTACTGTACTGAGTACCTGTCTCATCAAAAATATGTTCATAATTCAGGCTTTTTTTTTTTTTTAATGAGTACTAACTTACCTCTGTAAAGCCATCAATCATCTACTAGTTCACCATTAGAATTCGATATTATGCACAGCAAAACTGATTTGCCAGACACAGTTGTTCAGGCAATTTCAGACCATTTCAGATATTTAATTTGACTTATTAGGATGCATTTAAATATGGCACTTGTAAGCCCACTCTGGAAAAGAACACATCAGTAAAAACAGAAACTTGACAGCCTGATGTTCCCTTTACAGAGGTGGTTGGTAGCTGGTTAAGCAACTATAGGAAGACTATGCTCAGCAGTGGATTTTGTAGTATATAAAGTGTGCTCCACAGAGGGACAGAACAAAAGCAGACCTGCTAAGTGACACAAGGACATTACACCTGTCTG